>MEHQ01004052.1:55955-223390 GCA_008828725.1 Saccharina japonica | reverse complement strand
TTTTTAACCCCCCCCCCCCCCACCAGTGAAACAAAATAGGGGGGGCCTCTAAAGCCTAGTGAAAAAATAACACAAAACGAAAACAAAAATGGTTTTCGCTCGTTTCGTCCTGTGACCACAGCGATCCTGCTTGTTTTTCATTCTGGCCTTCCTAGGAGTGTGGTGTCGTTTTATCTTTTTGTCGCATACCCTGCATACTGCTGTACACATTATATCTATTTGGCATCTGGCATACCTCTCTACAGCAGCAGCAGCTACTCCTGTATATACAGCTATACCATAGGGCCCGACGAGCGTGTATCTTACGTGCGATACACACTAACCGTGGGATGTAAGTATGATAATTTATTTTTGTGCTAGACGCATGCTCAAGCACTCCTTCTTACGACGCCTTCTTTGCCCCCGATCCCCTCCCACGCCGGCGGCCGGACGTGTGTACGTTCCCTGCACCTACAACTTCGAATATGCCTACCTTCTCTCCACGTATATACCCGAATTTTCTATACGCCTACAGAAGTATCTGCTACGCTTATAACCAGGTTTGTTAGTGTTTTTGAAGACAAAAAATACACTCGCTCCTGTTTGCGATGCTTTCAATGGTGCGTAGCATGGTGGAATGGCACCTGCTGCAAGTGTCATTGCTCGCGCGTTCAGAAAGCAAGTGAGACAAGCGCCACTAGATAAGGCCCAGAGATAACTCGAAATCACAATTACAAATCATGTGCGGCGCCCAAATAAAGCGAATCATAGTATTTGATGCCCGCGCCACTTAACAACTTCAACCATACGATCATACCACCTGCCATCCCTCGTTTCCTACTAAAGTTATCTAGGTGGCGCTACTGGAACCGGTGGCTGAGCCACGCGACCAAGGCCAGCCCCACCAGCGTCGTCAACGTTCGAACCACCGGGGACTACACGCGACTCGTCCTCTGCAACCCGAAGACCCTGTCCGCAAGGGGGGGCACGTTCGTCTACCTCAGCGTCCCAACGGCACTCGGCACCGCCGAGGCCCACGCCATTTCCGTGGTCCTGCGCGGCGCCCCCCCGTTCTCCCTGGCCGAGAAAGCCCGAGGTTTTCCAGAGGAGGAATTGTTCACGGTGTACGTGAAGGAGCTTGGCCCGTGGACCAGGGCTCTGCGCCTCGCGAGCGACGGCCCAGCCGCCACCGCCTCGCCTCAGTCGCTGCTGGTGGACGTGGACGGGTTCTACAACACCGTGGAATCGCTCGGCGCGATGATGAAGGGAGGTGCGCCGCGCATCGTCGTGGTCGCGGGAGGATCCGGTTTGACGTTCATGAAAGGGTTAATTCAAGTGAGATGGCTGATGTTGCACGTTTCAGGGGCGGTGGCAAAAACAAGCTATTAATACGTACACGTACGAGCTGGTACAAACTGAGCTGACTTCCATGATATATGCTTTTAAGCGTCGGCAGTTCAACAATTTATTAAACATGAGGGAGTTGTATTTGTTTTAAACACCGGAAGTTCATGCCATTCGCAGTAAAAACATTTGCGAAAAGTTGCACGCGCGTTCTATGAGCCCATGTCTCCAGTTTGTTACTGAGCGGCGTCCGTGTTGTTTCGTTTTTGGCCTGTTGTTTGGTAGGTCCTTTGGTTTCTGGTGTTTAGGCCACTACTTGTTCAGGGCGTTTTGGCCAAAACGAGTGCCTGCTTCCTGGGGGAAAAAACAAACAACCAAAAAAAGAGCCCTTCATTAACAGGTCAAAAGGGGCTCCCAGAACACGCCTGCATTTTTCCAGGCTCCATCTTTGAACAACGACGGGAATTTATACGGCTTAAACTTTGATATTTTTGTTCATGTAAAAGTGCGAAATATACGGCGGAATTACTCACATGTCGTGTGTACTCGTACTGTAGTTTCGGCATACAATCAACTTTTGCCGTTAAATTCTCCGGGCTGGTGCTGTGTACGTGGCTTTCACGCAGACATACCCACAGCCCTGCCGTCCCGGGCTATTTAGGGGAAGCTCGTGGTTCTGCGAGAGCTCCGTGGCAACAGTAGGATAATATCCCACATATGGCCGAGGAAGAAGCTGTTTGCGAATTGACGCAATGTATGTACCCTCATTTTTCACTACTGTACATTGTTGTACGAAGGTTTTTTGTTTCCGGCATACACAATAGCGTCGCCTTTCTACTGCTTAGTTTTCCTTGCCATCCTTCAGGAGTTTTATCGCGCGCTATCTTCATTTTCTGATGTACGTCGACGGGCCCATGCAACTCGTAGGACTTTAGAATGCTTGTTATTTGTGCCTATGTACGTTTAATGCACTTGGTACATCGATGGGTACACAACATTAGTTTCCGATCGTGTGGACAGAGGCCTTCAGCCTTGAGAATATTACAATCCGACCTTTCCCGAGTTAGAACGTTCTGCGTGGTTCCTGCCATTGTACTCGGGAGGTTTAGGCTGGTGCTCTTGAAGTATATCATATGTATACATGTATGTATAGGCCTATGTACTACCCGACCTTTCGTTTTGCTACTTGCTTGCTGTACCCGTACGTATGATATAATATGTGTTTCTTGAAATGTTGTGACGAGGGAACCCGCTTGTATTTACCTTTTTTGGAGAAGGGTGGGGACGGGCCCTACATATACAGGGGCAGATAGATGTAATTACCTAATTTTCGACTTATATTGTTAGTGTGTACCTGATCTTAATTAATTCTGGCAAAAGAGGGAAACCATGTTATATAGCATAGGGAAAGCGGTGGCTTAACTTAATTTGTGATTTATTGACTTGATTGAGATACGTAGCCGCGGCGAAGCCCCTCTTAAACGCGTTATTTTATATGGGCATGTAGCGGGGGGTGAAGTTGCTTCATCCATGACTCGAGTTACAATAGCGGGGGGTGAACTTACTTAATTAATGACTCGAGTTACAGCAGTACGTAGTGTGGATTAATTTTGAGACACGACATGACTTGATATTGGTCCTATGTACGCTGTCATTCTTCGAATGTATGCGCGAAATGTTTTACAGGCATGCCAAATATGCCTTGGAATGCTACTACTACTACTGCTGTACTTGGAATCGGTTCGTCCAGAAAAAAAATCCGAAAATAAAACGGTTTAATCTTACAGAAACGCCTGACTGCCTGTTATCGACATTTTCGAAGGCCTGTGGTTGGTCGGAGCACATCTAGCGTCAGCCCTTGGCCCTAAACAAAAACAACGAACGGGCTACGTTACCCTTTTCTGCTGTTAATTACGGTCAGCATGGCACCAAATACTGCTGTACGTGACTTCGAGTAGCTATTATTTGGATTATTGTATACGGTATATATCGTGGCTGACGGAGTTGGGGGTGTTTTGTTTGAACCAGCCTGCGAAGGTACACAGCAGCTGTGAACTCTATATACGTGTAGTAATAGTAGACTGATAAGGTTTATGCGGCCGAAAAGTCAAACTTCAACAGCCAACGCTCAACACACTCAATGAGAGCGAGTCCTAAACGACCGAACGCTTGATTGGAGGTCTTGGCCGTACGCCGTACACCACATTTGAAGTTTGGGTTGTGGTTATGCTATTTGACGGTTGAGGTTACCCCGACCCGCTAAAGCTGTACACCTCACTCTCTCCGATGCCATGGTTGTCACACACTGTGCTCAAGGTAAATAGGCTACTCGTATCGCTATCACCGATGGTTGATTGGGTCGGATTGCTTTAAGGGTAGGGTTTAAACCAATGGGCACAGAGGAAGTAAAATGCGAATTGGTGAATACATTTATAATTATTTTGCTTCGCCGACTGATGTGGTTATTCCACGAGATACGTTGGGCGACGTTGGGCGTCGGCATAAGAAAATGGATAAAATTCCCAGCGAGCAAAACATGCGTTTGGGGTTCTTTAAGGCCCCCCTTCGAGCAAACAAAATACAAGAGCACTGCAAAAACAAATCCGTTTTTTTTTCAGTTGCAATACAATTTCCGGTATAAATTCCACTTTTTCATGGCTCCTTAAGGAATACGCCATTTCTCCAGTTATAATGCCCAGACCTACGAGTACTCCCTATGAGTAGCTTTAGAGAGCGTAGGTCATCGTCAACGTTTTGTGTCTCAGGAGCCGGATCGATCCGACGCCTTTTTCATCACGAAAAGTTCCTCTTACTCAAAAACGACTCGCCATACCCCTGGTACCCAAAGACGAATTTGAAAAATGGCAGTTTGTCCGGTTGCTGATACTGTTTTAACTGATATGTTCGACGAGGACGTCGGAAATAAGTAGGTGGGGCGCACAAAATAAGTTATCCCGCACACCACACTACCCCCCTCCCCCCCCGGAGGGCCGAAAAAAAACTTTTTTTTTTTCCTTTTTGGTGAATTTCTTGGCTTTTCCCCTCTCACCAACTCTCACACAAAAAGGTCTTTCAAGGTACTTGATTAAGAGATAGAACATTGCTTGGATACAACCCCCCACCAAGGTGTGCCTAGACAACAACAACAACAAATATCTTAATATTTCAGTCACGAAAACAAGCCATCGTGCTTGATTGAGTCAAATGGCCTGGAAAACACTCCACGACGAGGAACGTAATGATCGCACAAATGTAATCATCGAAGACCGCCAAGATCTTCCTGGCGAACGCTTTGCGTGATCGTTCTGCCCCGCCTACTCTTGCGCACGGGTTCTCCCACGTTCTCGCCCGGTGTCTCGCTACCGTTGCTGCTACTCCCCGCCCGTCCCCTCTTGCTCCCCCCTTCCCCTCCTTCACCCCCTTCCCTTCGTCCCCCCGGCTGTTCGTCTTTGTTCTCATCCTTGCGGTCGTCCTTGTCGTCTTCCTCTTACTCCTCCCCTCCCCCCCCGTCCCTCTTCTCTTCCGACTGCTCTTCCTCCTCCCGCCCCCCCCCGTCCCTCTCCTCTTCTGACTCCTCTTCTGACTCCTCTTCTGACTCCTCCTCCTCTTCCTCCTCCTCTGAGTCGTCTGAATCATCTGACCCCCCGTCGTGCTGTGAGACCTTACGGCGTGCTGCGGGGGCTATGGAACCCTTACTCTTCTGCTGGAGAGACCGTTCGGCGTGCTACGGGGGCTCTGGCAGCCTTGCCCTTTGGCATCCTTTTCGCCACCGCCTCCTTCTCTGTCTTGCTTACGTCAAAGCTGCTTTCGAATCTCGCAGTGTTGGGGTCTGCTTTGTTCAGAGCCAACGAAGTGGAATGCTGCCCTTCTACGTGATGGGACATGCAGTATTTCCACACCCACTCCGCAGGGCTGCAAAACTTGCACTTCAGGGGTACGTTAGTGCATGGGGTCGATGACGTGAGCTTTGACGCCGCTGATTGGCCTCAATCAACGAGACTTCTTTGCGAAGGGGGCCTTGGATAGGGCTCCCTCCACCACGGAGACAGTGCTCATCGTGATCACTCTCTCCCTCTCTCCCTGTCTCTTCTACGGTCGACGCCTGTCCGCTCTTAGGGGGCTGCGTGGACTGTAGTACCCCCCTAGGCTGTGCCCCCCTTGGTATTATATAGGATTTAGTATAAGGATGTTTTATATAGGAGATTGTGTGGCGTTATGAGGGGGGGGATGGGTCCGTCGTACCCCCCCTCCCCCCTTGAGAGGTCCGAAATAACGTTTTGGGTGTGTGGTGTCGAAAACATTTTTTGTTGTGCGCCCTTGGGTGAACCTACCTGGACCTCTGGTTCGACCGTCCGTAACGACCTACGTGGCCACACCAGAGTGTAGATACCTAACACGAGCTCCAAAACGATCAAATCTCTTGCTGCTGAGCACTTTCATTTCGTGATGCAAACACAACAATGCCTGCCCGCCCTTGCAGCTCCAAGAACCCCGACAACTCCTAGAGACGATGAATTATCAAGCTATACGTTGGTCGGTCGGAGGCCTGAGCAAGAGAACTGTAGATATGCCCGTGTTCCGTAAGGAGTACTGATATGGTTTTATTGTACCAGAAATATATATTTCAAGACTCAATTACTCTTGGTATTGTATTCTTGACCGAAGGGGTCCCTTAAACTAACTGAGTGTGCGAGGAATCAGCACCAGGGCTACATAATTAGGTCTTCGCATGCGTACTTGTTAAGCTCTCGCAGGTCCCACACTACCTGGGAGGGATGACTGTCCCGGGTGGCTATTGCTCCACCGCACCTCCTCCTCTCGGGGGTCAGGTCGGGCCAATATACTCACGCGACCGGGGTAGCATAAGCCGAAACTTATCTGCTGTTACAACGCGAACGATGGGCCAAATTAACACACGAGACAAGTTTTGACGGTGGACGTGTGGTGAACTTAAGATGCATGCTTACCCGTCCGCCGGAGGATACATAAAAACAAAAGGGGTGGTGAATTTCTGCGCTGGCGCAAATTCCGATCAGCGCACCATATAAAATGGTGATGAGCGGCTTGCCGCACAATCGTTGTGGAGCCCTGCACCTGTTTTCGCCGAAGAAGAAACAGCAGCGAACCACTCCTACATTGGCCGGGCCACTGCTTTGATGTGTTTTCGCCATAGGCTAAAGGAGTTTGGGCTTGTTTTTGCCGCCGGCGAAATTTCGTTTGCTGTTTTGTTTGCCACCTTTTCGACAATTCCATTGCAAATTTCTTTGTGGGGTCCTGGTTTACGGCAATTAATCAAACGTAAGACGTTTTCCTCTGTCCGAGGATGGAAAAAAAAAACTTCGAAAGCTCGCACATATATAGAAAAAAAATGTTTGTTCAACGAGTTCAATGAGGAAAAACGCTTAAACGAGAAACTACGTGATACTAAAGGCTCGTAAATATTCAGAAACGCTCTTTCCGCAATATTCCGGAGCGCACAAGGCACATCGACGCACAGTTTGTGAAAATTTAAGCAAGCATGTTCAAACGTTTTCCTCTGCCCCCCCCCGAGAGCTGTCCGGGATCCCTGCGAGGGCCCTCCGGGAGCCCCGAGACCCTCCAGGGACCCTCCGAAAGCCAGCCAGGGAGTCACTCTAGGACCCTCCGGGGGGGCCCGCGGGGGTCACCTCGCCTCCGGCTTGTGGTTTGGGGGCTGCACCACGGGCCGGGCGCCTATAGTAATTATAACTCCGATGAACACGTCTCCGAGCGGTAGACTAGGGTGACATTGGTCGGGAGAAGATCACCCGTTCGGTTATTGCACCATGGGCGGATCGTGGGAAGGAAGTGCGCGTGCGCTTGGTGGGGGTTCGCGTTCGTCGCTCTACAAACAAACCCAGCTCCCAATCATCCGTGTCGTTTGTCTAATCTTCTTCGCGACTCGAACCACCCAACCTTGGCTCTTCGGTGAACATTGCGGCCGTGCCCTTCCTCATCGCCTGCTAGTGGGCCAGCGTGTCCGCTGCAGTGGCCGTGACTGCTCCCTCGGTTACGCTATCGTCATGCGGCGTACTCGACTGGTGCCCACGCACACGACTACCACCCTCTGGTACTCAGTGTACCAAGTAAAACCTCTTACAGTACGGTGTGACATCCTCCTTGTCACTTTGGCGAGGGCTCGTTCAACGGACTGCACCCCTCGCATCCGAACGAAAGGGGTTCGTTTTGACCAAATCGAAATGCTGGTCGGGGTTATTCGGCTCATTTCCTCTTATACTACCGCCTATGCATCAAGACGCGGGAGTCAACTAATTCTTGCTGACAGCATCGGAGGCTGCGAGAAAGTCCATTCAACGTCCAGCCTCAAGCAAAAATAATAAACAACGTTAGCTAATCCTTCCGCGTGCCCACCCATGCCCCATCAGGACTGGTGTGTTGCCGCCGGCGAGGGGGTTGCCGTGCCCGAAGTGCATTTGGCTTGGTGCTGCCGCTACATGACTGAGATGGAGCTGGTGGGCGAGGCGATCCCTTCGATGCTTGCAACAGCGGGCGAGGCCAAGTACACCCACTTCACCATGTCCCTCTACTGCAGCAAGGTGCGTACGCTGGCATTCGGCAGGCAACTATTTCTGGAATGCAGCGGCAATGAGATTCTCTATTTATCTCCGTTTCTTTCTCCCTCTCTCTCTGTCTCCCTATGCCCCTCCCTCTCCAAATCTTTCAATCGGCGGAGCGCGTACGCAGAAGCAAAACATGCTGAGCAACCGTGCCTTCCCCCTGTTTACCTTGCTCTCCGCCGCCCTGTTGTCGATTAGCGCTCGATCACCTGACCTTGGGGTCATCACAGCCCAACAGCAAGAGCGACGACCTGAGCGTGACGCGGCCTCTGGACAACATGCCCTACGCCAACAGCACCACCCGCGACCACGTCATCGGCGAGACTTCCATCGCGAACAGCCTTCACCACAGCGTCCGCGTTATCCTCGCAGGCAAGCCGCGGCGAGCGCCTCACGGGAGAGACTGGGCGCTGGAAATACCCGGGAGTAGTACGGGCGTTTAGCCCATTGTTCACTGGCCCTTTCCCTCCAGCACGTAGCCCCTGACGCTGTGCAGTATCCATACCGTGCATAATTATATCATAACCTTCGTGCCGCTGTGTAGTAGGAGTCTACTGTAGCATTTTAGGCATGAATAATTTCATAGGACAGTGCAATTGTGCAATGCACCCGTACTGTGCGATGCGATGTTTGTCCCGTTGATGTGTTTCAACTCAGTGCGGTGTATGGTAGTTGGTTGTGGTGTGGTACGATGTGGTGTGCAAATCAGAGCAGGGCTACAACCTACCAGGTAGTGCTCGTATTGTTGAGTTGCGCTTCTTTGTCCGTGTTGCAATCCCCCAAGTCCGCTTCAAGATAGGGATTGGCCGGCATTTCCGCATTCATGTACCAACGCCAAAACACCTTATGTTTCTCGGCATGTTTCGTCCGGCGCTTTAAAACACGCAACAGGGTTGGCGGGGTACTCCGGATACCTCCTGTCCGTTTACGAGCTAGATCGTCGGAAATTCGACAACACTTTCCACGAAGGTGGCATCCGACTTGTCCTTGTGGTTATCTGCATCGTCAGCGTCCTTTTGGTCTACGGGTGGATTTGCGCTTTAGTCCGGTGGATCCGTGATCTGGGGAACACGAAGGTTCGTTTCATGTTGCCGGCACCCCTCGGCGGAGTTAGAGTTCTTGGTTGAAGATACATCGCTAATTTCACTATAACTCCAGTACAAACCATCTACTACTGTAGTCCTGGTTTTGAATACTAACCCCCCGAAATGTGGATGCAGTTCTAAAGGGATACATCCGCCAGTATCAGTAACCAAGTAGACTTTCAACGCAGCATCAGCAGCAGCAACAGCAGAAGTAGCAGCAGCACTGCGAGATGAAAACGGGAACAAACGAGGCAGCTTGCGCAATGCGCGTCCTAACTATTCTCAATCACTTTCCACTGCACAACAAGCTTACCTGACTCAATCAAACCGATGCTCACCCCCTCACTAGCGGTATGACTCTGATTTCAATTACCCTGGTACACGGTGGATATACCCAGACGGGTCCTACCCGTTTGACAGGTAGGGTCCGAGATCATTACCCGCGGGTAGTCGGAGCCTAGGGTAATTGCGCCGCTGGGAACCGGGTACCCGGGTAATCGAGTACCCGAGGTTAGTTTGTATTCCCGTTTCATTATTCCTGTACAATATATCTGTGAAACCCTTTGAAACCACACCCTCAATCAAAGCTGAATGCGTACACAATGCGCACACTGCAGTATTGTCACATCGTCGAGCGGCACCGGCTGGGCACATTGAGCCAACAGGCGAGCAGCGGTCCCGCCGGCGACGAATTTGTGGCCGCGGGCTGCGATCTAACTGAAATTCCCGCGGAGAAACCAAATTTCCTGCACGAAGCACCGGCGAAAGCGATGCGTATAGCTGTAGCGGCAACGAAGGAGCTGCAGGCTTTCGCTCGGACAGCAGCAGCAGCAGTGGAGGATCAGAGACGGAAAATGGTGGTGGCTCCATGGACGAGGTACCAGCGCCTGAGAGGAACCCGAAGCCCAATGACGGGGGTTCGGGTTCTGCGAGCTCAGCTACTACTGTCAGCGCCCGGACCCAGGGCCGGGGAGCCGTTCCCGCGCGCAAGAAGGCAAAGGCAGGCCTGGAAAACAGCAGTGACAAGGGAGTCGCAGGGGCAGCCTCCTCAGCATCCCGCAAGAAGAAGGCGCTTACTTGCGAACACCCATGCACCTGTATATTTCAAGTTTGTTTACTTTCCCGTTCACGAACTCTTCGATGTTCGAGCACAGGTGGTGTGCGGTGGGTTGATGTGTGATCTTCACATGAAACCGCTACTTCTACCCCGTGATGTGGTATCCGTGGTTCTTCCGCAACACCGCAACACACAGATATATATATATACACCTGGTACCGCAACAGTAATTCAGCAAAACAGAGTCAATCAGCATGTTGCTAAATACTGTATTTTCATATCGTCGCTACTTTCCGACATGCGATATGTAGCGGGTCGGAAACTATGCACTGCAGTCTTCTAAGGGGGAGACCATGAGCCGTCGCCCCCATACGCATTCTATACGTGTTCAGGTTTTGGGCGCATTCAAACCCACAATAACATGCCCGCGCAATGGAGCAATGCACGAGGAGGCAACCTTAGGCGGCTTACGTATCGAATCAACAATCAAAACTGTTCGCACTGGCTGTTTCGGGTACGTGTGGAACAATATTGTAGTGCGCTCTATCTTACATCCAAGTTTCGTTCTCGTGGCACTGAAACAGGGAAAAAAATCTTCACACTAATTTCCGGTCACCCGCCAGATACCCGCCGGGTACCCGTCAAAATGGCATTATCCGGCGGGTAGGGTAGGGTCCGGGCTTCAACATTTGGCGGGTACCCATTTCTGGCGGGTACCCGCAGGGTCCTACCTCTACGCCTCACCCGTCCCCCAGCCCCTCGTCCCCACAGCAGTTAGACTCACCCCCCTTTCCCTTCCCAATCCTGTCGACTTGATGCACGACAGGTCGGCAGAAATGTATTTACTGACGAATCAAAGATCGGTCTGCAGTCGTCCTCCATCGGCGTTAGCGCCACCTACGAGGTCCAGCATGGCCGTGTGCCCACCAGCGAGTTGTTCACCCAAGAGTCCGACCTCGCCGAGAAGAACGGTGTGAGCAAGGTCAAGGTACTCACGAGCGGCCCCAACTCTCTCGTGGACCAAGTTCTGTCGGACCCTCGCGCCATTAACTGGCAGCTGTTCGAGTCGGAGGCCTTCTCCTTTGAGTTCTGAGAAGATTGCGGAAGGAGTTGACTTCAAATTTCGGATAACAGTATTGTTCCGGCTCCAATCGAAAGTTTGGACCCGAGTGCGGCGCGCTTGCCGCTTTTCGCCCAGCCCCCGCGTAGGGGTTCGAGAACCAGTGACACGTCTTTAAGTTTAGGAAGCGCGGAGGTTGGCCGGCCGCATCATGAAAACTGCTGTGTGATTTAGGGGTGACACTTGCGCGATCGAACAATGCGGCTGGCTGCAGACGGAGGACGGTTTCTTGGCGTTTTTGTTCCAGTAAACCGCCCCTTCGTTGGTAGCCTCAACTCTGAACAACAAGGGGAATGATCATATAATGTAGTGTGTACATGGTAAGGCACCCAAGAGGCCGATGCATAGCACTACCCATTGCTGTCTCTGAAAGTGGCCACACCAGAAATTAAATTAAGTCATTGGAGCTGTCATCCATATGCAAGTTCGCCTCACAAGCGGTTCTTTGTCGGATGCAGCTCACCCTTCATGCGACTCGCCGGACACCTCACGGTGCTTCGCTTGGTGCCAGCAATGTCTGCCTGGGCCGTGAAAACCCGTCATGCTCCGTCCCGGCATTGTAGGGAGACGAGGGTCTATGGTCATACGACTACGGTAATGCATGGGTATCAAGTATAACCCTGCGTTCCTGCACAACACGAGTTGCAAGCGGTATATATGGCGTGTTACATACGGCGGGGGGGGTCAACAATCCAAAGACAGGAGTCACCGCTGGGGGCTGTAGACCCAATCCACCTGGTGACCGCATACGCTTCTGGGGATACCTGGTATCATACTGTGCAGATCATTCTCGTGTTCACATGGCGGTGTTAGCAATATCCCACCTTCGTCACAACACGAGCAGCCCCTTGATGTATCCTGTTAGCTACTGTAGCAGGTACTGTTTGGCTTCCGAAAACGTCGAAATAAGTTCACTCCTTTTGTTTTGTAGCTCTATATACCAGAGTTCGTTCATTGTTCGCTCTAGCCATGGCGAGTGGAATGGCCATGGTGTATCATGTACCGGTACCGTGTTGTTTTGTTGCCAGTTTTGAGGCGTATTCCGCTCCGGAAAACAATTTTGCAGCTACCATATGTGTGAGCCGTTTCCATTGGCTACTTTTGGATACGGAATTCAGGGCCACCAGGCCACGTACCGCGGCGTTTGTTTTGTCTTGATTTTGCTCCCGGCATGTACCGTAGCGTCAGCTACCGGATTGATGTAGCCGGATTGATGTACTTTCATGCATTTAGTATGGCTGTGGTGGTGGATGTAAGTTACGAGGCGCCTGAGGAGGTGGTTGTGTATACTAGTACACGTGCGCAACGCATGCTAGAGCACCTCTAGAAGCTCTCAGAACCACTCAATCCCGCTCGGGACGCGTGCTACGATCGAGGTAGCACGTTTCGGCTTATTGCTGTTTCTGAATGATCGGTCGACTTAACCCAAATCGTCGGTCGTCGATTATTGTGTTTCAATATTTTTCGTATTTACGGGGGACCATAGTAAATAGAACCACATATTGTAAGTAAAAACAGGAAAATATATAGGTTTTAGTGTATACAGTAGGTCCTATTAACTATGGTCCCCCGTAATAGTATAGCTACAGTACAATAGGCCCAATAATTGTTCATCGGGTGGCATTGTTCCCCCCTCCAAGTTCAGTTTGGTGGTGTGGCATAGAGATCCTCAGGTAACTACCCTCGGGAACAAAAGTGTTGCACTTCTACCCGTAGCATGCGTCTCGGGTCGTTTGTGTTTCGGCCAATGGTTGGATGCAAGGTCACTCCAGCCTTGCTTCCAGCAGGGTTTGTTTGTGTAGAAAGGAGTGAATGGTGTTGCCGTGTTTGGGTCCCCGAGCCGATGGAGAACGGCTGGACTGATGGGGACATGCGACGCGCGATTGGACACGGGTTGGTATACAGTATGGCCATACCTATCATAGGCCGAGGAAACCAGCAGGTATCATTCAGTGCGAATAGTTTTAGCAGCAGGCCCTCAGCGCAAAGCCCGGCAGCGGGATGAGTAGTGAACCCTCGGCTGACGTGAAGGAATTCATCCTCGTGAATCGTGGTGGAATGGCTAGGCAAACCCACCCACGCACACCCGTTGGTTTCAGACTTCATAGATCAATGACACCGCAGTACGAGTATCATAAGCGCGGTGAGTCCTGACCCTGGGGGGCGAATAGTTGTTGGGTACATGGTATACGGTACACATACCGTACATGCTGTCTATAGTTGTTTTAGGGCTTCACAGCAGACGGACGTGAGGTGGTGGGGCTACGGATGTATCGTCATCGGTTGTTTTTAAAGTCCGCTTTCACGACCACGAGAAGGTGAACACGCGATGGGAGGCGAGGTTTTGCTTTGCACGTTATCCAGGAACGCCAGCATTGAGCGATATTTTAGCAAGGAAGAGATGCACACTGGTAACAAAAGGGTGGGTGAGCCTGAAAACTGATATTTAAAACTGATATGTATACATCATGGTATATATAAGGTTAAGGTTGGTTCACTCACGAGTGATGAGCTCGAAAGACGAAGCAACTGTGGAAATAGTGGGGCAATCGCATACAGTACATGTATAGCTAACAGCTATTGTCGGCGTTCTCGATTGGTTGGCCGACAGCAGTATTTCGGTACGTGGCGGGTTTGGGATTTATGGGACAACGGCGAGACGAGACCCTGATTATTATAGGTGAAATCGGTGAAACACACAAAAAGGTAGGTCGGGTGTTTCGAGAGGAAACAAATGCCTTCCATGGAGTCTCACGTCGACTGCTGTACGTATTCTCGGCCTAGATTTCCCTGTACGCTACGGGCCTCGCTTACTCTGCGCTTGTTCAACGGTACTTAACGCGCTTGGAGGTATTTTTTTATGCCATGTGTACTGTAGTCATGCGTACCAGGTGCAAGGCGTGTAGCAGCGAGGGGTGCGGTAGAAGTAAACATCTCTACGTGTAACTCTGGCTCTCGTCTGCGGTGTCTGCGGTGTCTGCACCAAGCCCCCAACTACGGCATTCCCTGAATTGCACTATTAATAGGCCCCTGGGTACTTTCTAAGTACTACTACAGTACTGTAGCAACAAACAAATTGAGGCTTTTCCTTCCACGTGATACAGATCGTGCAATAAAATCCGATTGTTATCGAGAATGTCATGAAGCTGCTGTACTGATACCTGGTACTTCAGTAAGGGTATGTGTGTATTGTTCATGCTCTCGAAAATTGGTTTCACGCACTCACTCGCAATAAGAAAGAACCCGTGTAGGGGAGAGATACAGAAGAGGTACATATGTTATTATCCCTGTGTACCGCTTGTCAGGGTCAACCAACCCCTCACGACAGATACTCGGGGCTTGGGTTGAGAGGCGGTAGATCTCTATCGATCCGAGTTAAGGACACAGCAGTTGAGGACACAACTATACTAGAAGTGTGCACCCGTCCCCCTTGTCTGACTCTCGTATCCCCACTCCAAGCCAAAACCTAAACCTGCCCCTCCTTGCTGCAGCAGGGGTTGCCTCTCGCATCGGCATCAACCCACCACCCCCCACCCTTCGCAGGGCCGGCTGGCCTAGGACCTTGCCACGCGGAGGCACAGCATCGCCACACACACAAAAACACCCGTCCGTGTCGAGGGCAGAATCAGAGCTGTTGTTGTTGTACCACCGCGACTATCCTCATGGGCGGCACAGAGGTTGCTCTCACGAGCATCCGAACCCTAATCTACGCTGTGCTGGGCTACGGCATGTTCTACCTCACCATGCACTTCAGCGACTGGTACGATATCAACGTGTTGGACGACCAGCTAGAGTTCACGTTCGGCGATGACATTAGGGTAGGGAGCTCCACCAACGAGCGCTTCCTGTTCCTCGCGATGCCCATCGTGGTGGCCGCTGCGCTTGGCGGTCTGTACGAGGCAGTCTGGAAGAGGAGAGAGATCATCGCCAGCAAGATCGGCACCCGTGCGGAGGGCGAGCAGTCCCATGAGGCGGAGCGTTCCGGTAATTTGGCCCTCCTTCACGGGGTGATGCACTTCAAGTTCAGGCCTCTGGGCCAGTATGCTCCGTGAGTCTGCAGCCTTTTTTCTATCAGTTTCGTGCCATTCCTTGCTACTACTGTAGTACGCCACGGGCGCACAGCGGTATAACTGACGTCTCTTGTGGTACGTCACGTTCGCACAGCAACAGAAGCGGCAGTATAGGCAGCAACAGCGGGATACCTAAGTACGTCTGGGCTACTATTACCAGCGGCCGCCCTTTTACTGCTGCGATACCACTCTGTCCCGAAAAATGAGCATCCTTTTTACTGATTTTTAATGTATAAAATGTTCTTATATTTCGGGACAGAATGGCCCATACGTAGCCCATCATACATCATACATCATATATACTTTGTAGGTGCGTGTACCTTGTTATAACAGTACATCTACGGTACAACAGGGCACTTTGTGCGGGGGCGCGCCCGTTCGATTTATACTAAAGCATTTTCGCCGCATGCCGGACCCTACAGTCGCCTCTATATGTGATACATATGCCCCAGCACCGTGTGCGCAAATAGTGTAACCGCTGCCGTATTGCGCTGTCCCTTTCTCTGCCTCTGGGTCTTCGCTATGCACCAGGTGGCTAACAGTGGGGGAGGTCATCGCCCTCTCCATCTGGTGTCTCGGCATGCTAGTCCAGCTTTAGCAAGGTAAACACTAAAAGCGGTGCAATATTAATATTGGCTTTCACCGTACGCGTCCATGTTTCGCCGTTTTCTATGACTCCTTAAAAATAAAGATCAATGGTTTGCCGACTGTCGACAGTACACGTCATAGTGATGCGTTTCATTTCGGCTACTCGTATGTACCTGCCCGCTCCTCTTTTGGTTTTCATCCCATTATTTATTATGTTGTGTTCTTCCTATTAATCTTAGATCCGCGGCCATATACAGCAGCAGCAGTACGCTCTTCTCCCTCTTCCGCACTACGGCACGTGCCTTGAATTTTTATCGCGAGGATAAGGCTACAGCACTTTCTCCCCTCGTCGACGCTCGTCGAATAGAGCCTACCCACGCTACAATAGGGGCCCTCGACACTTGGTGGCGTTTGTGAATACAACTCTCCATACATACGAAGACAGGAACTCCCGAAATCAACGTTGTTAGTCGTCTTCGTGGCTAGCTGCTAGACCACCGGGGCGACCGACTAGGTCAGCCTATACTGCTATTTACTGTTTGCTGCTGAAGCTAATAATGTTGCAATTCTATACCTACCTACTGTTGTAACCGTGTTCTCTAATGCTACTATTAATACTACTACTGCTGCTACTGCTACTGCTACTGCTACTACTACTACTACTACTACTACTACTACTACTACTACTACTACTACTACTACTACTACTACTACTACTACTAGGCGAGCCTATACTGCTATATATGTACTTTTACTCCTACTGTTTGCTGCTGAAGCTACGAGTAATAATGTTGCAATTCTATAGTACTGTTGTAACCGTGTTCTCTAATACTACTATTAATACTACTGCTGCTACTACTACTACTACTACTACTACTACTACTACTACTACTACTACTACTACTACTACTACTACTACTACTACTACTACTACTACTACTACTACTACTACTACTACGACTACTACTACTACTACTACTACTACTACTACAGTACTACTACTACTACTACTACTACTACTACTACTACTACTACTACTACTACTACTACTACTACTACTACTACTACTACTACTACTACTACTACTAACTACTACTACTACTACTACTACTACTACTACTACTACTACTGCTACTACTGCTACTACTACTGCTACTACTGCTACTACTACTACTACTACTACTGCTACTACTGCTACTACTACTACTACTACTACTACTACTACTAGTACTACTACTACTACTACTACTACTACTACTACTACTACTACTACTACTACTACTACTACTACTACAGTACTACTACTACTACAGTACTACTACTACTACTACTACTACTACTACTACTACTACTACTACTACTACTACTACTACTACTACTACTACTTATAATCACTACTACTACTACTACTACTACTACTACTACTACTACTACTACTACTACTACTACTACTACTACTACTACTACTACTACTACTACTACTACAGGGGTCCTCATCTGAGATAGACCTGTTTGTTTCTAATTCTGCCGATACCTTTACTGAAAGAACGAATGCAACAAATCACACGCCGTTTGTGTCCAACGGTGCCGTGAGTAAAAATTTAAATTCGCGTGTCTTTTTGTTTTTCGTATCTTTTTTGTTTAGTATTCACCTTCGAAGGCAGATTTCGTATGGGATTCGAAATGGCTAATTTTCAATACACTTATGTTCCGAAGGCTATGGAAATCACATTTTAGACAAGATATTCAAACTGTGATCACGGAGAAGAGTGGTGATAGGCTATACGATCATCATGCAACT
This sequence comes from Saccharina japonica, assembly GCA_008828725.1. Classification (NCBI taxonomy): domain Eukaryota; class Phaeophyceae; order Laminariales; family Laminariaceae; genus Saccharina; species Saccharina japonica. The sequence continues at coordinate 205,750 of MEHQ01004052.1, read as the reverse complement.
TGTTTTGGTGAACAATATTCATTTTTGATGGCGCTGAAAATGTTCCGTTTGTGGGGTTTTTACCGGTATTTACCGAGACAGTACCCCCGGTATACTTGGGTACATACCCTACCGAACATACATTTGAAACTTTGTACAAACATGCCCTGGACCACCTGGAAGCAGCTCGTTCAGGAACAAAATCGGGGGGGGGGTGTTTTCCTACGGAAACGCCTGACTGTTGTTGACCTCTTTGAAGGCCTGTGATTGGTCGGTCCACAGTTTCGGCGGTAACGCTAGTTCTAGGTCCTTAAACAAAAAACTGGCGATGTCACATTCTTCCATTGTTCATGGCGGTCAGTATGACACCAAATATGTGACATTGGAGTTGCTATTGCATGCGGCATTCGCGACTGACGAGATTTGAGGTGATATGCCTGAACCAGCTCGTAGGGAATGCTACTACTGCTGTACCATCTCTCAGCCCCACGCACATGCAAAACATCCCACAGTAATATTCCATTAAACTCTTTTGTTTTGGTATTCGCCTCCTGCCTGCTACTCGTATACTTACATCAGGTGTCCTCGCGAGCTCCAACTACTATGATCGGTTCGCCCCCTGCGAAGACGACTCCACGAAGTACTGCTATATACAATTGGGGAATGTGGGGCCAACGTTGGACCAATACAGGTGCGTGACCAGTGCAATTGTCGAGACACTACACATTCTAGACGACTGTGCTACTGTACTACTGCTATACTGCCGCAGTGTCAAGTATAAGCTACAAGTACTGCTACGAGTATATACATTAAATCTATCTGGCGTCTGACATACCTCTCTACAGCAGCAGCTACGTATATACAGATATGTCATACGGCCCCGACGCGCGTGTATCGTACGTGCGATACACAATGGCAGTGGGATGTATCACATGTCACATGAGCAACCGGTTTTGTGTTAGATGGATGCTACAGCACCCCTTTTCACGACGCCTTCCTTCCCCCCGTCGCCCCCCCACACCGGCGGTCGGACGTGCGTACGCTTCCTGCATGGCCATGCCTCTTACTTAATACCGTGCGCCGCAAACCTGCTCAGACTAAGGACCATCGCCATCTTCATGGGATTCGTGTGCTCCTCCCATTTCACCATCATCCTGGTCCCGGTCTCCCGCGACAGCAAGATGTGGTCTGCGGTCGGGGTGCCCTTCGAGCGCGCTGTGCTCTACCATGCCGTCGCGGGCCACCTCGCATTCGCCTCGGTGTTTATCCACGGCTTCCTTTTTGTCGTCTACTGGGTCTGGAAAGAGAGCTGGCGCTATGCCGTGCGCCAGTCGACCCACGTTAAGCCGGGCGACGGTAGCGTGGACACCCCGATGGGGTGGATGGCCGCCCTGTGCGCGCTGCCCATGTGGATCACCTCGATCAACTACGTGCGCCGGCGCTGGTACAGCCTGTTCAAGCTGAGCCACTGGCTCTTCATTGGTGTCTTCGTGTTCGGTTCCATGCACGTAAGTGCGCGTCGTGTTAAGTTGGATACGTGTAAAAACATCTGCACCATAAACAAATCACCTATTTTACAGTAGCAGTGGTTGCATCCGCCTTCCGCTTTTCAAAGCGGAAGGTGGGTTCCTGTATTTTGACCAGCAGCGCGTGGCGAGAGATTTTCCCCCGAGATCACAATACAGAGACCGAGTCGAATTCACGAAAACTATACCTGGTATATTTTATTGGTCAGAAGGGACAACATTTAGTTGTATTGCCCTCAGTCAAGACTGAGCATCGGTGGCACCCGTTATCAAGTGGTTAGCGTCGAAAACTACCAAGGTCGAAGGTCATGGTTTTGAGCCCTGCCATGATGTGGGATATTCTTTATTTTGAACCAATTCGACTACAGAAATCACCTGGCGTGTGTATTCACAATTCGACGCAAGCCGGCAAGGAAACACAGGGCTGAAGTCTTCTCGCGATAAAAGTGCAAGACGAGAACCGTAGTAGGGGAGGACAAGAGCCTACTGAGTGACCCCAGATTTGAGTTACGACACTTACTAGGAACGGGTAAGGAGAAGCAGCCCGAATTATTTTCATGGGATGAAAAATAGAGACAAAAGAGGAACATGTACAGTAACTTGTCCATTCAGACCAACACTATTGCATTATAATCTATTTTTCCTGTTGGGACCTAGAAATGGATGAGCGCAAACTCCTCCTGATGTGTCTTGGGCCTAACGAACCGTCTACGAGTGAGTTTCAGCTCGCAGCAGCGCTAGTAAGACCAAGCTACTCTACGTTCTCCGAGCATCATATTGTAGTTTATACGCCAAGTATATCACCCCCCAGCTAAGCAGTGGCGAAAGCTACAATCGTCCTTTCTGGGTAGCTACTTTTTATTTCTAAAGCCTGGATCGAATCCTTCGGGCCGCAGAAGAAACAAGTTGGACAGTACATAATAGCACATACCGACGACGTTCCGACTCTCTCTTCCCGCCGCATCTTATCCCTCTGCATGATCCGTGAATTGCTTGTCGCGCATACTTTCAGTGGGCCCGCAATACGCTCTACTTCCTGGGCGGCCTGACAGTGTGCACCATACACGTGCTGTCGCGGCTTGAGGCCTGGAAGAGGTACTGCGGGCGTCCGGATTGTCAACTATACAAGTATACAGCAACACAGGACACCTGGCATAAAACAGGAATGCTTGTGTTTGTTTAGAATGGGTAAGCTCTACACTAACTTCCGTATAGCGTCTTCACAAGTTCCTATTTTTACGTAAATCTCAGCCTGCTTCTCATGTTGCTCGTTTTCTCACTACAGTAGGTGTCCTGTACAATACCTGGTACTGCAAGCAGTATCCTATTTAACCATTTGAGGAGACAGTTGATGGCCGCACCTACAACTTCGTAAATGCCTACCTTCTTTCTCTATACACCTGTCTTGTCGCTATGGCTACAGAAGAAGTATCTTCTACCCTTAGAATCAGGTTTGATAGTGTTTTTGAAGGCAACAAACGCACTCGCTCATGTTTGTGATGCTTTCAATGGTACGTAGCACGGTGGCATGGCACCTGCTGCGAGTATTGCTCGCGCGTTCAGAACTCAAGTTGCGGCAAGCGCCACAAGATAAGGCGTAGAGATAACCCGAGAGTACAATAAAAAATCACGCGCCACGCCATACCCGAATACATATTTGATGCCCGTGCCACTTTACAAAATCAACCATACGATCATACCACCTGCCCTCCCTCGTTTCCTACAAAAAATATCTAGGTGGCGCTACTGGAACCGGTGGCTGAGCCCCGCGACCAAGGCCAGCCCCACCAGCCTCGTCAACGTCCAAACCACCGGGGACTACACCCGATTCGTCCTCCGTAACCCCAAGACCCTGTCCGCAAGGGGGGGCGCGTTCGTCTACCTCAGCGTTCCGGCGGCGCTTGTCACCGACGAGGCCCACGCCATTTTGGTCGCTCTGCGCGGCGCCCCCCCGTCTTCCCTGCCCGCGAAATCCCGGGTTTTTCCAGAGGAGGAAGTGTTCACGGTGTACGTCAAGGAGCTTGGCCCGTGGACCAGGGCTCTGCGCCTCGCGAGCGACGGCCCAGCCGCCACCGCCTCGCCCCAGTCGCTGCTGGTGGACGTGGACGGGTTCTACAACACCGTGGAGTCGCTTGGCGCGACGATGAAGGGAGGCGTGCCGCGCATCGTCATAGTCGCGGGAGGTTCTGGTTTGACGGCCATCATGGGGTTCATTCAGGTGAGCTGATTGACGTTACACGTTTCAGGGGCGGTGGCCAAAGCCATGCGACGTACACGAGCTGGTTCAAGATGAGCTGACTTTCAATACATGATTTTAATCGTCGGCAGTTCCAAGCCGTTTACACAAAAACAATTTTTGAAACATGAGGGAGTTGTATTTATTTTGAACATCAGAAGTTCATGCCATTTGCAGTAACAACATTTGCGAAAAGTTGCACGCGTGTCCTATGAGCCACTGTCTCCCGTTTGTTTCTGAGCAGCGCGCGTGTTGTTTTGTTTTTGCCCCGTTGTTTGGTCGGCCTTTTGGTTTTGGGCGTTTAGGCCACAATATTTGTCTGGGGCGTTTTGGTCAAAACGAATGCTAACTTTCTAGGGGAAAAATAACAAACAAAAAAGAGCCCTTCCCTAACAGGTCGACAGGGGCTCCCTGAATACGTCTGCATTGTTTCAGGCTCCATATTTGAACAACGGAGCGAATTTATACGGCGTGAACTTTCACCTTTTTGTTCATGTAAAAGGCGAATTTTACGGCGGAATTACTTATATGCGATGTGTACTCGTACTGTCTGTAGTTTCGGTATATAATAAACTTTTCCCGTTAAGTTCCCCGGGCTGGTGCTGTACGTGGCTTTCACGCAGACATACCTATAGTCCTGCCGTCCAGGGCTACGTAGTGGAAGCTCGTTGTCCGGCGAGAGCTCCGTGGCTACAGCAGGATAATATTATCATGTCCCACAGATGGCCGAGGAAGAAACTGTTTACGAATGCACGCGATGTAACCTCAACTTTCGCTATATTGTTGTCGAAGGTCTTTAGTTTGTTTTCGGCATGCACAAAAGCATCGCCTTTCTACTGATTGGTTTGCCTTACTATTCTCCAGTGCTAGGTTTTTGCGGTTATCGCTTGCAGTCTCTCTACAAGCCTGTTGCAAGTTATCTACATTTTTATGTATGTCGATGGGCCCGCGCAACTCGCAGGAGTTATAACATCTGTAATTTGTGACACATTTGATGTACCTGGTACGTCGATAGGTACACAATATTATTTTCCGATCGTGTGTCCAGGCTTTCAGTCGGAGAATATTATTGTCCGACCTTCCCCCAGTTATAACGTTCTGCGTGGTTCCAGGCATTGTGCTCGGAAGGTTTAGGGCGTTGTTCCTGAAATACATGTATATGTTTATGTACTTCGTATATATATATATATTTGATATGTACAACCCGACATTTCGTTTTGCTATTTGCTGTACGCGTATAACATATTTGTTTTCAAGCGGCCCCTTCGGGCAAAAACTATCAGAGCAAATGAAAAATAACCCCGTTTCTTTTTTTCAGTTGCCATTCCTTTTCTGGTACAATTTCTACATTTTCGCCACTCCCTACGGAAAACGATGTTTATCTATTTCTAATGCTCAGAGTGCCGACCGATGAGTAGTTTTAGAGAGCGTAGGTAATGGTCAACATTTGTGTTTCTTGAGACGTATCGATCAGACGCCGTTTTCACTACTGAACGCGCCTCTTATACTCAAACACGACTCGCCATACCCCTGGTACCCAAAGACGAATTTGAAAAATGGCCGTTGCTCGGGCTGCTGATACTGTTTGTACTCAGATTTTCGATGAGGACGCCGAGACCTAGTAGGTGAACCTACCTGAGCGTCTAGTGTGGCCGTCTGTAGCGTCCTACGTGGCCACAGCAGAGTGTAGATACCAAGCAGAAGCGCTGAAACGATCAAACGTCTTAACAGCCGATTTTGCTAATTGAGAATTGCCTTTCCGATGAGAATGAAAATCGATAATATCGGTTTTTGAATGGTAAGAGATGTACCTCCCTCAGACATTTTTTTCACTGTAAACTATTGTCAGTTGTGACACCCGTCGACGACAAAAAAAATATAACGAAATCGGCATCGGCAGTCTTAACCCTTGTAGGACTGCAGTCCCGTTTTGGGGACAAAGCACTCTGATTCTAAGTCATGTGTCCCCAAAACGGGACTGCAGTTCTAAAAGGGTTAAGATGTCGAAGAACCCAGAAAATCTGGATTTATGGGCGAGGTACCTCGCTCATAAATGCAAATTCCCTTAAATCCTCGATTTCACTAGCCTTTCAAATTTGTTTTGTGGATCGATACCACCGAGGAACATCGGAAAGGTAATTCTCAATTAGGAAAATCGGCTGTTGCTTGCTGCCGATCACTTTTGGTTCGTGATGCAATCACAGCAATGCTTACGCTCCTTTGCAGACCCAAGAGCCCCAACACCTCCTAGAGACTATAACGAACAACTATACGTTGGTCGGTCGGAGGTCTGAGCATTAGAACTGGAGCTATGCCTTGTTCCGTAAGGAGTACTGGTATGGTGTTATTACACCAGAAATAGTATTGCTGCCGTAAAAAAGACGAAAACTATAGTTTTTTCAACACTCAAGTACTCCTTTTTTATTACCGAACGCGTTTTTTCCACAGAACCCTCTTGTATTTACCTTTGGAGAAGGGTGTGGGGACGGACCCTATATATACAGTGGCCAGGGGCAGATCGAATACACTAATTGTCGACGTATTATGTTGTTAGTCTGACTCAAGTACTCTTTATTTTTACCAAAGGGGCCATTTTACAGGGGTACGTAGCGGTTGATGAACTTACTCCATTGGTGCCTTGAGTTATAGTAGTGTGGATTAACTAATTTTGCCAAAAGAGAGACACAATATGACTTGCCATTCAAGTGGTATTGGTCCTATGTACGCAGTCAGCTCTTCGAATACATGCGCGAAATGTTTTACAGACATGCCTATCTATGCCTTGGAGTGCTACTGCCGTACGTGTAATCGGTTCGTCCATAAAACAAACACCGAAAACAAGACGGTTTACTCCTACGTAAACGCCCGACTGCCTGTTCTTAACCTTTTCGCAGGCCTGTGGTATGGCGTGATCCCTAAGCCCTAAGACACACAACGGGCTACGTTACCCTCTTAGATCAGCATGGCACTAAATACTCCTGTACGTGCCTTCGAGCAGCTACTATTGTATACGAACGGTATTCTGGCTGACTGTGTGTCGGGGTGTTTGGCTTGAACCCCCCTGCAACGGCACACAGCAGTAGCGGTAAAACTCTACATTCGTGTAGATTGAGGAGGTGTATGCGGCTCAAACGTCAAACTTCAACAGTCAACACTTAACACTCAATAAGAGCGAATCCAAGGCGAGCGGACATTGGGTTGGGGGTCTTGGACGTACGCTGCACACCACATTTGACATTTGGGTTGTGGTTGTGCAATTTGACGGTTGATGTTACCCCGACCCGGTAATGCTGTAGAGCTCACTCTGTCCGGTGCCATGGTTGTCACACATTGTGTTCGAGACAAATAGGCTATTGCTATCACCGATGTTTGATTGGGTCGGATCGACCTAGGGTAAAGTTTAGACCAAGGGGCACGGAGGAAGTAAAATGCGAATGCGAGTGGTGAATATATTATTTTCCTTCGCCGCCTGATGTGGTTATTCCCACGAGAGATACGTTGGGCGTTGCCATAGGAATATAGATTAAAATCCCAGCGAGAACAAAATGAGTGTAGGTCTTGAAAGTAACTGTGTGTGCGAGGGATTAGCACCAGGGTTATAATCACCAGGTCTCCGTATGCGTACGTCTGCCTCCGGAGTACGTTTACGCAAGTATGTCCAAACGTTTGCCGCCGGCGGGCCTCTGGGGGCCCTCCGAGATCCCTCCGGGAACCCTCCGGGGGTCCTCCGGGGGCCCTCCAGGGGTCCCCAGGGGGCCACCCGGAAGCCAGCTCAGGGGATAGTCTGGGGGCTCTCCGGGGCCCGCACCTTGCCTCCGGCTTGCGGTTCGGGGGCTGCACCACGAGCCGGAGGCTTAAGTATACCCCTGGTCAGCAAGTCTCTGAGCGGTGAGCTAGAGTGAGATTAGTCGGGAGAAGCTCACCCGTCAGGTGATCACACCATGGGCGGATCGTGGCAAATAGTTTTGCGTGCACTTGGTGGGGTTCGCATTCGTCGTTCAACAAACAAGCCCAGGTTCCAGCCATCCGTGCCGTGTGTCTAATCTCCTTCGCGACCCTCGAACCACCCAACCCCGGCTCTTCAGCGAACAATTTCGCTGTGCCCTCCCCTATCGTGTGCAAGTGGGCCAACGTGTCCGCTGCCGTGACCTTGACTGCTGCCTCTGCTGTGCTATCGTCATATGGCGTAGTCGACTGATACCCACGCGCGTGGCTACCAGGTACATCATACCCTCTGGTACTCAGTGTTCCAAATAAAGACACCTGTACAGTAGTACGGCATATGACATCCTCCTTGCCATTTTGGTGAGGACTCATTCAATTGACTGTACTCCTAGCATCCGAACGACAGGGGTTCGTTTCGACCACATCAAAATGCTGGTCGAGATTAGTTGGTTTATTCCCTCTTATACACCACCGCGTATGCATCGGATCATTCTACGAGTAGCGTAATCCAGGCTGGGGTTCATATGTTTATGACCGCAATGTTCTACTGCACTCATTAGGGTCATTGCTCCGGTAGATATATTTGTCTCGTGTACCTCAGTGATCCTCAACCAGGGAGTGCTTGGCGAAGCAGGACGTTGGTTACATTCTGCAAGCAACGACGCCGACAGACCACAGGTAGCATTTTTGCCACATTGCGCACGATGACATTCGTATTGATCGGATGACTTTTGTACAATAAACGGCATGTAGACAGCTTGCGACGTATAGCCGGCAATGGCAAACGGTTGCTCCTTTCGTACTGCGGGCTGTGAAAACAGCAAATATTTACCGCTCCCGGCGTTGTGATCGAGTGCAAAACCATTTGGCAGCTAACCAACACCCATGAGCAAATGTTGGCACCAGAAAGACGTGGGCGTCAACTGATTGTTTCTGGCAGCATCCGAGACAGCAAGAAAGCCCATTTAACGTGCAGCCTCAAGCAAACATGCAACAGCGTTGGCTGACCCTTCCACCTGCCCATTCATGCCCCATCAGGACTGGTGTGTTGCCGCCGGCGAGGGGGTTGCCGTGCCCGAAGTGCATCTGGTTTGGTACTGCCGATTCATGGCCGAGATGGAGCTGGTGGGAGAGGCAATCCCTTCGATGCTTGCAACAGCGGGCGAGGCCAAGAACAGCCACTTTACCATGTCCCTCTACTGCAGTAAGGTGCGTGCGGTGGCATTCCGCAAGCAACCGTTTCTGGAATGCCGCCGCAATGAGATTATTCAGTTGTCTCCGTTTCCTTATCTCTCTCTCCCTGTCCCCATATGCTAAACCCTTTGTCCTTCTTTCAATCGGCGGAGCGTGTACGCAAAAACTGAAAACACCGTTGCCCAACAGCGCCTTTTCATCTGATCACTCCGCCCTCCGACGCGCTATTGTCTATTCGTGCTGGATCGCTTTAACTTGGCGTCATCACAGCCCAACAGCAAGAGCAGGGGCCTCAGCGTGACGTGGCCTCTGGACAACATGGCCTACGCCAATAGCACAACCACCACGCACATCATCGGCGAGACCTCCATCGCGAACAGCCTCCACCCCAGCGTCCGCGTTATTCTCGCAGGCAAGCCGCGCCGAGCGCCGGTGATACCCATAAGTAGTAAGGACGTTTATTCCGTTGTTGAATAACCCTTCCTCTCAGCATGCCGCCCCTGCTGCGGTGCAGTGCTCATACCGTGCCTAATTATATCGTAACCTTCGTGCCGCCGTGTAGCAGGAGTCTACTTTACTATTGTAGGTATGCGTAATTTCATAGGACAGCACAATAGTGTAATGCGAACGCAGTGTGGTGCGATATTTGCTCCGTGTAGATATTTCAGCTCAGTGCGACGTAGCTGGTTGTAAAGTGGTGCGATGTGGTGTGCAGATCATTGCAGGGTTTACAACGTGCCAGTTAGTGCTATTATTGCCGAGTTGCGCTTCTCGGTCCGTGCTGCAACCACCCAAGCCCGCTTCAAGACCACGATCGGCCAGCGTTCCCGCATCCATGTACTAACACTACTAAGCGTACGTTTCTCGGCATTCTTCGTCCGGCGCTTAAACACACGCAACAGGTTTATCGGGGTACTCCGGGTACCTCCTGTCCGTTTACGAGCTAGAGCGTCGGAAATTCGACAACACTTTACGCGTAGGGGCTATCCAACTCGTCCTTGTGGTAATCTGCATCATCAGCGTCCTTCTGGTATACGGGTGGATTTGCGCTCTAGTCCGGTGGATCCGCGGGCCGGGTCACTCGAAGGTTTGTTCCATGTGGTCGACGCGCCTCCGCAGAGTTGGAGTTTTTGACTGAAGGTATTGCGCTTATTCCACTTCCTACGGCAAACAGTTTACTGCTGTAGCCCTGGTTTTAAATAGTGACCCCCCGAATTTTGGATGCAGTTCTAAACGCATATATCGGGTAGTACCAGTAACCAAGTAGACTTTCAACGCAGCAGCAGCACCAGAACACGCGAGGCCGCTTGCGCAATGCGCGCCCGAACCATCACCAATCGATTGCCACCGCAACACGCTTACTTGCCTCAACAAAACCGATGTCCACTGCTTCAGGCCCCCTCCGTCATGCGCCTGTATACGGCAGTTAGACCCACTCCTCCCCCCCAATTTCGTCGCCTTGATGCACGCCAGGTCGGCAAAACGATATCTACCGACGAATCTAAGTTCGATTTGGAGCCGTCCTCCATTGGCGGCAGCGCCACCTACGAGGTCCAGCACGGCCGTGTGCCCACCAGCGAGTTGCCCACCCAAGAGTCCGAGCTCGCCAAGAAGAACGGTGTGAACAGGGTCAAGGTTCTCACGAGCGGCCCCAACTCTCTCGTGGACCAAGTTCTGTCGGATTCTCGCGCCATCAACTGGCAGCTGTTCGAGTCGCAGGCTTTCTCCTTCGAGTTTTGAGATGAGGACAGAGGAAATGGCCTTAACATTTTGGTTACTATCTTCGCTCGGGCTGTGGACCCTTTCCACCTGGTGACCGTATAGTCTTGTGATTCTGGGCAAACCTCATCCCACACTGTTTGGATAATTATCGAGTTTACGTGTCGGTGATGGTGATATGCCACCTTCGTCACAACGCGACAATCGCCTTGACAATGTACTTCGAGCATCATGTTAACCACGAGGCACTCCTTTGTTTCCGAAAAGGTTGCAAAAACCGCACTCGTTCGTTCGTAGCTCATATACAGTGTTCCTTCGTTCTGTGCTTTATCCATAGCGAGTAGAATTGCCATGGTGTAGTATGTACCGGCCTTTGCTTTTCAGTTTTGAGGCGTATTCCGCTTTGCGAAAAATTTAGAGCTGCAGTATGTATGGGCCGTTTCCTCTGGCGACGACTTGAGAGGGAATTCAGAGTCACGAAGCCATGTGCAGCAATACTCTTGTGTTTCCTCTGTTTTCCGGCATGTGCCGTAGTTTGAGCAACCGGGTTGATGTACAGTAGTTTCATGCAATTAGTATAGCTGCGGTGGTGGCTGTAAGTTGCGAGACGCCCGAGCACGTGGTTGTGTATACCATATATATTACACGCGCACAACATAAGAGATAGCGAGTTAGAAACTCTCTGAACCACCCAATCTCGCTTGGGTCGGTGTTTGTATTGCCGATGCCTCGGTGCAAGGTCACTCCAGCCGTGCCCCCGGCAGCATTTGTTTTAGAAAGAACTGAATCATGTCGCCACTTTTGGGTCCCCGAGCCATTGCAGAATGGCTTTCAGACTGGGAACGTGCGGCACGCGATTGGACACGGGTTGATATACAGTATGACCATGAGTATCATAGGGCGCTTATTTTCGACGCCGACGGAAGCTGCACATATAGTTGAGTACGAATTGGGTACGAAGGAGGCGCACAGCGCAAAACATGCGACGAGTACCTCCCTGAATAATATACCATCGGCTGACCTGAAGGAATTAATCGCCGTGTATCTTCGTAGAACGGGCGGGCACACCCTCCCACGCACACCCGTTGGGTTAAGCCTTCATCGATCAATGACACAGTACGAGCAAACGTGGCGAGTGCTGACCCTATAAGGCAAATAGTGTTTGGGTACATGGTATGCGGTATATACGCATGCTGTATTTTATTGGGTTACGCCTGTTACAGCAGACGGACATGAGGTGGTCGGGCTACTAGTGTATCGTCATCGCATGGTTTTGAAGTCCGTTTTTCGGGACCGCGGAGAGAAGAGCTATTTTTGTATATGTTGTCCAGGAACAATATCTTCGAGCGAAACATAGCAGGGATACTTCTACGTTGGTGACGCCAAGGGGAGGGGCGAGCCTGAAATCAGATACTTAAAACTGATACATACTTGGTACAAAGTTGGCTCACTCATGGGTTATAAGCTCCGAACACGAAGCGGAGGCGGAAATAAGGGGGCAATTGTATATATCTATATCTATAAGAGCTAGGTAGGCATTTTCAATTGGTTGGCGAAAAAACCGCATTTCAGTGCGTGGTGGATTTACCAGTTAAAGGACAGCTGCGAGACGAGCCGCTCGTTGATATTTTTCATCGGGGGAATCGGTGAAAAACATAACACATTGGTCGGTCTTTTCCTGAGGAAACGATGTCTTTGGAGGGGGGTTCAGGTGGAAGTACTGCCGCTGTGCGACCTCGGACTAGTTCTTCCTTACACCAGGGCGACGACCAATCGGTGACTGTCCGACGGTAGATGTTGAGCCTGGCGGTATGTTTATGACATGTTTAGTCGTGCGTACCAGATACAAGACGTATATTAGCGGGGGGTAAGATGATGCACATGTAACTTCTACTATAGTTTGTTTTCTTCGACTTTCGTCTGCTGATTTGATCGGCTTGCAGTGTCTGCACCAATGCCCCAACTACGGAATTTCCGGGTTTACACCAGGGCTCTGGGTACTTTTGAAGCAGCAGCATGCACAAATGGAGGATGTCCCTTGTGTATTACAGATAATATGGTACAATCCGATTTATATCGTGGATACGAAGCTACACTCTAAATACTACAGAGCGAGTGTATTGTTCATGCTATCATTGCTGGCTTCTACGCGAATGCTTTAGTCCTTAGCGGAACAAAACACACTATTGGTTATACAGCATAGCCGACTGGTCCACTCTGTCATGTGTCCGTAGCACCCACTGGTGCGATGGACAGGGTCGGGGCCGGTTCAAAAATGGGTAGACTAGATGTAGAAGCCCCTCAGGGCACATGAAGACATGGAGTTGAATATAGAAGGATAACAAAAAGGTGCCAATACTGTCGCACCTCCCTGGAACATACGACACGTACCCGGGAGAAACATGCGACTTGTCCCTTACGTTCTCCATACGCTTCGTATGAAAATTGCGTCATAGTCTTATCCTGGGCAGCCTCCCTACTAGATGGACGAGAAGTTTAACGTTGCCTACAACATCGCTGTGATAAGTCAAACCTAACCAAATCAAAATGCAAGATATGATACTCAAGAAACCCAAAATAAAAGTCGCAAATTAAATTGTCCAAACTTTGCGGCAACCCGGCAACCACCTCATGTAACCTTACAGGTCCAATGGTCATCAGCTGAGTGAAATAGGGCCGAGGCGCGTGTAAATCCAGAACTTCAACCCTTAAGCTCAAATCTAAGAAGGATATTCAAACTAAGCGAATTGCGGTCTACCACATGATTTGTCTTTTTTTATTTACTTTCACGGAAGTAAACGTTTGCTTCCATGAAATGTTTTTACTTCCATGGAAGTGAATTGACTCCACGGAAGTAAAAGTTTGCTTCCATGAAATGTTTTACTTTCATGGAAGTAAATTGACTTATCTAGGCACTGTCATGGAAGTAACAATACTTCCATGAAAGTTTCTTTAGTTCCATGGAAGTAACATTTTACTTCCATGATTGTTTTTCACTTTCATGGAAGTTAATTTACTTCCATGAAAGTAACGATTTACCTCCATGATTTGATTTTTACTTTCAAGGAAGTAAATTGCCCTTATGTCAAGCTTAGGTGGAAAAGTGCTTGGAAATAAATCGTATTTACTTCCATGGAAGTAAAAACAAACCCATGGGTCAGTGGAAGTTGCCGGTTGAAGAGGACCTTCGGCCACTAGACATGTCTAGAGTGGTTCCGCGCTGCGCTCTACACGGTTTTCAATATATCGTTCGAAATTGGTCCACATTTTGGTAATCGGAATGGGCCCACGTTGGGTGGGACGGTTCACCAACTGGGAGCAGGGGGTGAATTCATGACCTCGCTTCCAATTCAATCACCTGGGAGTAAACCAAAATCCATGTAAGTAAAAAAGCTTCGGAAGAAAAAAAACAATGCTTGGAAGTACACTTTTCTTGGATGCAATTGTTTTCATAACCGTGGACACATTCATGGAAGTCAACTCAAAATTGAAATAATGTAGTACTGGAGGAAAAATCAGCGGTTCCAATAAAAATATGTCAAGCTCAATGCCAGAAACGAAAATCACAATCTAAATTGTCCAAAAACTAAAATCAGCTCCTCAAATCTCGAAAATATAAATCGGCTCCTCCAGTCTCAGAAACAATCAGCTTTATTAGCCCCCCTTCGTCCAAAGCACCCACTTCGTTCAAATAGCGAAACACCCAAACCCCTCTGGAACCAACAATCTTAATTATGAAAACTAAACAAAACGGTAGCCTCCGTACGGGGAACACACTGAATCCAGAAGAAGCCATAATCCCTGTCCCTCAATTAATATGCCAGTCTACCGTGCGGTTGACCTGCATGTCGGCATACAATAGTTTCCAGTTCCGCCCACCAAGGACGTACGTATTCAGTCACATTCCAAATATCCCGAGGAAAACATCAGTTTACTCATTGAACCTCTGCGTAATATATGAATCTTCCACCGCGGAGTGCATGGGATACAGAGCGTTACTCATGAATCACGATGAGAGAAACCGAGTACGAAAAAGTATATCACAGACTTCGTGTAGTACTACATGACCTCTCTACCCGTACTTGGAATTGTATGCAGCAGGAGGGGGGGGGGGGGGCGAACTATCTCAGTCATGGCCTTAGTCTGTCCATAGGACTACGTACTACGCATCCCTACAATGCCGGGACGGAGCACGTCGAGATTTCACCGACAGGCAAATCACGCAATCCCCGTACTACCGGTCTCCACTGCTGCTGTAGCACCTAAATATGATACCCGTTCTGCTAAATATCCCATGCACCAGTACGATAAAACAGCATGCCGTACGCTCCGTACTTTGCTATATTTTCTTATGTAGTTAACACTTAAAAACAGCAGTTGTTCTGTAAATATTATTGCAGGTCGCACCGGGGCCGTATGACACACACATAATATAAGCTGAATCAATTATTCCCTAAAGAGTGCATTCAGCTATTATCATCCATCCCGCCATCAGCCATCCATCTCCAGAGCTTGCTCCTTGCATGCGTTTCTCCGTGTTCGTTTTTTCTGTGGATCCTCCAGACTTCAGAAAATTGGGGCAAGATGGAAGATAGTTGATCGGTCAAGTTCGAACCCACCAGTCCATATTATTGTCGAAACAAACACGATTAATAGATGAATCGGTCACATTCATCAATACCACATTGTATGCTCTACAGTGTATAAGATCGCATGATATATCATCGAAGGAAAGTCCTGACGGCGATACAGCAATAGCTACAAACAGCGGTCATTGTACAGCAGGCTACCGGGCGGCAGTAGACAGAAAACGATAGGTCGGACGCTCACCGCACACCACACCAACCTACTTATAGGCAGGTCAACCTCAAAACGCAATTGGGGAGGGGGGGGGGGGAGTACAGCATGAATCGAAATACATAGCGTACCACTGGCAAACCTAGAATCATCACCTGACTCAAAATCGCATTGCTGCCCAATAAACATACGCGTATAGTAAAATCAAATCATCCAACCAAAACAAAACCTGTATATGTTCTATCAGCCTTCAGCGCCCAGCTCTCGATCTCTTCGTGCCTCGCTCGAGCTGACTTGGGCCTGGTCGTCCAGGGTAGCCTCCACACAGACTCCTGGACAGACACGGGGGGCTCTCCTCCCTTGCCCCTCTCTCTCCTTGCTCTGCTGCCCCTCTTGGCCGTCCTCGGCCCTCCATCACCGCGGGGCTCTCATTTCCTCATCGAACTCTGCCTGCCTCCTGGAAAACTCACGCAGTCGAGGGACTCCGGAGATAAATCTACACTACCCTCGCTCCCCGTTTCGTTGGTTTGTCCGGCCACTCACCGATCTCCTCTGCCTCGCTCGTTCTGTCTCGTTGCAGGGTCACCTGATTCAGCTCGCCCGGAAGATCGATTCAGCGTCCCGTGCTGAAATGCTTGTTGCACGATAGCGGCGGCGTCTGCAGCTTCGCCAGTTGCGCAGCTGCTGTGGCCGCAATCGCCTCCGATTTAGCCAGGTTGGATTCGAAAAGCGAATATTGCGGCAAGCGTTTGTTGAATGGCAACTTTCGTCTAGTCTTCTTTCGCATACATGGTATTGAGGTATACCCCGTCTGCTCTCGAGAGAGACGATATTCCGCGTCGTTCATAGTCGACGGCTGCTGCTGCCGCTCTTGCTGGTGTTGCAGTTGCAGTTACTGCTGTTGTTGTTTCCGCTGCTCCTGGTTCAGCTATCTTATCTACGCTTGTAGCGCTTGCAGCTGGAGTATCGCTGAGGGACCATCGATCACGATGCTCCGTTCCTACATGCGAATCCTCAGGTCCATCATCTCCTGTTTTAGGCGGGCAACCTCCGCCCTCTGGTGGAGACTTGTTGCCTTCGTGCCCTCATGTTCCGCCCTCTGGCGGAGACTCGTTTCGCGTTTCTGCGCGATGCGCCATTGCCGTGGCCTTTACCGCGGCGATACTCACCGTCTAGATAATACGGCTGCGCATCGACACTGACCCTGCTTACATCGTCGTCGGCAGTGCCGCTGTTCGGTGGGGATCCCTCTGGGCTCTTCATCAGAAAACATGAAAGTCGACCGCCGCGTCTTCGCGCGTGGATTAGCTCTCCCGGCAAGAACCTAACCATCGAGTAGGTCGAATTAGAACGGTCGCTAGCGTGTCCAGAGCACCCACGGGTGTAGTGGGCCGGGCCGGGATCGATTCAAAAATGGGCACGCAAGATGTAGAAGCTACTCAGATTTAATGAAGACATGTCGTAAAATGAAGAAGGATGACCTAGTATAGGTGCCATTATTGGGGCACCTTGATGGGTCATACCAAGTGTACCCCGGATACTCATTCCAGTTGTCCCAAAGTATCCCAGACGGTTGCATACTAGAAGAGTGGATATAATCAGTGTGTTTCTGTCCACGTGCACAGAAGAAAACTCTCCTCATACCAGCATTCAAGGCTAACCCACTCCGAGCGCGTGAGCACCTGCTGATAGTGAATTCTATCAGAGGGTGTGTGCTCGGCCATTAATGCCGACCTCCCGAACGAGGTACATATGTAACGCGAGGTTGTATTAGCAAGGAAAAAGGCGCCGCTGTAGATGCTGCAGATTATAATTCGAACCTTGGCCGAACCTCTCTTGCGACAGAGCAACGAAGAGCTCAGCTTTTTCAGAAAACAAAATCGAAGCTGCAGTACAGTATACAGAGTACAGCAAGATGATTGCCAGTGAAGCTGTTAGGGCCCGTGTTATCGGAGATGTCGTTTTTCCATAATTTCCAGATTTGTGAACTGAACTAACTCCCAAAAATGTGAAATTTATTTTTCCTGACATTTTGCCAAATGCAAATCTCACACGTGTGGATATTTTTCCACAACTCTTGAAATGCTGGAAAACTGAAGCTCTCCGATAAGCAAGGCTCTTATACGGAAACCACAGTCATCCTCAGAATACACAAACATCTGCCAAGTTCAAGGGTAGGGCGTGAGCGGAAGTGTTCCACTATCCCCGGTGATCTGTCAAGGAGGACGGGAGCGTAACGTTGGAGTGTGCAATGCAACGGACGGTCTCAGTTTTCTTGAGCTCCTATCACAATTCGTCAGCAAGGATTTTTATAGGAACGGGCTGTTTATTTGAAACATTGCTTTACGAGATAGAAAGCACTACCTGGTGGGGTCAAGGTACGGGCGTAGACCCAACCCAACCCCCGATCATTACTCTAACCCTAACCCTGACGCAAACCGGACCCAAAACAGACCAGGAACAAGAGAGAAACGCGGCTGCACCGCTTTTGCATCTAACGAGAAAATTGCGAGGGCATTCCGAGCACCTCATGCCTTCAAGATCCTTGCTAACGGATTGTATAATCTGCTCGTTTGCCTCGTGGCACAACACGACGGCAAAAAACCGTCGATATTCGTTGCTTTCACGAAATAGATGGAGATGGTCGTGGTCCCGCAATAGTGCGGGGTTCCGTAATCATGCGGTCAAAACCGCTTGACACGACTTCGTCTCGCAATATCACGTTTGGCGGGGGGACCGGTTGTCCAATAGTGCGGGAACCGTACCATAGCGGGACCGCCGCGCCTCCATGTCACTACGTACAGCAGCTCATTGCACACGACAGAGGTACTTCTCTACCTGCAAAATGACAGCACACCAGGCCTCTGCTGGCTGTAGTCGCACCGCGAGCACTACTACCGGTAACCGTCTAAACACACACGATGCCAGTGTGCCGCAGGGGAACTGTGCCGGATTCTAAATAACACGCTAAACTCGCCTGATGACGGGGCCGTACCTATCGTGCGTAGAGGATGTGGCGGCCGCCTTCACGGGATTTGTGGTGAAAGCTAGGATATCGTTGATCACGACGCATGCTTACAAACCAGCGCTGCAGACAGACATTCGGGAAGTAGGGACGTCTGATTACTCTATCGAACAAGCTGTATAGTGGATGGTATCGTACAGCAGTAAGCAATTCATTGTGCGTAAGCGTACTATGCACAGGGCTGTGTGATATAAACAATTGTACTATAAAATGGCTACTATAACTAGCATAGCGTGAAATTGGATAAGCATTTTTCTCCCAGTGCTGATATTCCGCAAACCAGCTCTCTGACTATGATGTACTGCTGTTCTGTTGCTGTGTATACAATGGACACGTGGATAAAACGTAAATAGTTCAGTGGTTTCTCTACCTATTAACTGCTGTGTGCTGGGCATGGTGGCCCGGGTCTGCGACATTATTTTTCTTTTCCTGGAAGTAAAACTCACTTTTATGATTTTTGTTTACTTTCATGGAAGTAAACGTTTACTTCCATGAAAGTAAAGTACATTCACTTCCATGAAAGCTCTATTTTTCTTTCACGGAAGTTAAATTTTACTTCCATGAAGTTTTTTACTGGAAGTAAATTGACTTATGGCGAAATATTATCTGGAGCAAACCGTATTTCTTCGATGGTTCCGTAGCATTTGCATTTTCCGTTCGAAGAGTGTATGCGGCCATTAGATAGGTCTTGTGTGGTTCTGCGATGCGTGCTACACGGTTTTGAATATCCCGTTTGCAATTGGTCCACGTTTGGTAATCGGGATGGGCCCACTTTGGGTGGGAACGGTACCAACTGGGAGCACGAGAAGGGTCCATGTTCCCGCTTTCATGTTCTACTTCCATGGAAGTTAACACTCAATCGACTTCCAATTTAATCACATGAGAGTGAAACACTACCGTGGACGTAACATTTCCTTCCCTGGAGAAATAAAAATACTTCGGGTTGGAGGTACCAATTTAATCACATGGGAGTGAAATCACTACCATGGAAATAATATTTATTTCCCCGGAGAAGTTAAAAGACTTCCGTGGTAGAAAATTTCCATGGAAATATATTATATAACCTTCGTGGAAGTAACATTTACTTCTACGAAGAAACTGAAAAACCTTTCGTGGAAGTAAAAGTAAAACATGTTTCTGCGATGAAAGTAAAACAACTTTCGCGAAACCTTTCGTGGAAGTAAACTCAAAAACTCGAATAATGTGGTACATCCGGTGGCCCTGGCTTCTTCGTCATTCTCCATAGCTCTTGGTTCAATTGAATGCGGTCCCCGCAGGAGAGCAAATATTTACAGTCCATGGATTACAGTACAACTCTTAACTACGGTCCACACGATATTCTACTAGCCCTAACCTTAACGCTAATCCTAACCCGAAGCTGGACCCTAACCCTATAGTTCTGCACCTACTATGTGGGAGCAGGGTGCCAAATGAGATCTGACCCGGGTAGTAGAGATGGCTCCGGGATTCGGAAATTGGAACCCGGCGGGTAGAGGGGTTGACACATCAAAATGAAAGTGTAATCTACTGGGCACCCCGTTCCACTCCTACAACACTACATAACTCATATTGGAGTTTGTACTGCACTTAAGTTGTACAATCCATAGGTTGTAAATTGTCACCGTGGTCCCCGCACTACTCAGGGTAGGTAGAATGTACACAACCCCCGATATAACCCGTGATGTGCGGCATCGAACAATTTAGGCACTCCTTGGGCATGCGGTATTGCAATATCTCGGGACAGTGCGGGGCTCCACCATAGTGCGGTTAGAGTCGTCTGGCGATCCACCGTACTATTGCGGAACCACGTCTGTATGCTTTATGATTTGAACGGTCTTCTTGCGTCCTGCAACGTTCCACTGTACAGGAGTTTATACCTTTTACGTAGCGAGTAGCATTGCATACGCTACCATCGCATCTTATCGCTATATTGACGAGCGTGATCGGCGCGGAAGGTCGTGCAGCTGCTCCTTGTGACCGGCGAGGGTTCTCTTGGGGCTGCTACTTGACTTGCCACTCACTCGTTTGTTGCGGCTACGGAAGACAAGAGTCTGAACTACAACATATCCATGCTCCTTCAATCTCTTGAACATTTGTGACCTGGTCGAGAGATGACTTGCAGGTGGCTGGCTTCTCCCGGCATGGGCGTGCACGTCATGAATTTGATCGCATCTGCTCGGGCAGGGGGACGTGCCTCACCACGCGTGTACTTGCTGGCTGTGTACGACCGCGACGCATTTTGTGTGACTGATCAATGACGCCCTCTCGCAGTTGACTTGCTTCTCCCGGCCTGGGCGTGAGCACCATGCGCATTGTAGCACCTGTGTGGGCAGGGGGCCATACCTGGACAGGCGTGTTATCGCGCTTTATTGATATACATCCGCTACAAAACTGGCACGTAGCTGCCCGCATGGAACGCATGCGCGCCCCTGTTCTGGGGTGGTCGCGATTGCCGAGGATATACCGCAAGCAGCAGTACCGTCAGCGAAGAATGAACGGCGACTCGAGATTTCCCCGCTTTCGTCACTCTGGTCTTACTTTACTGGCCAGTAGTAGGACATGCGCTACGTCTCGCCAACGCGTGCGCCTCCCCCTCTCCTTATTATATGAATCAGGAAGAGACCCGGCGATCCGCGCGCCCTAGCCGCACCCTTGGCAGCATCGTAACCATACACGTTGTCCACGCGCTTGTTGTCTCGTCTGTTGGGTGCCCGGTCATATGCGAGAGGTGTGTATGCTGTCCATTGGCTGGGCTCCGACATGTAACCTCTCAATCGTTGCGCCCATCACTATAGAGCCTCGTTCACGTATCTTGTTGAACACCGTGTTGGAGGGGCCCCGCCGACGTATGGAGGGGTGATGTTCTTATGCCGTCCAGCAGACAGCATAACCCACGGCTGGTGTATCTTCATGTGTTGCCAGGGTGGGTACGCTGCCTTTGTATTTGACTCTTATCAACTGAGAGGCTATGAGCGGTGGAGCTGCTATCGACCCCAATGATTTCCATCGGGAGATCCGAAGGTCCCAAGAGTCCTGGGCGTCGCTGGTATGCTTTCAAAACGTTTTGACGGTCTTAGTTGGCATGCATATCACTTGCAGCGATATCCCCAGTAGGACTTCTACTGTAGGGATGTCATCATCAATCATCATAGCTTTAGTAACCCATCAATCTATAGTCTAATTTATATCTCCCACATCGTGTTCGATCGTGGGTAATATGTCTGCATGTATGTATATAGACGTGAAACTCTTGCGACCGACGCAACGCCGAACATCCCTCGAGTTAGTCCGTTGGTTTATGGTTGGACGAACAGCTTTACTGGTGCTCTAGGCGTATGCATGTATTTGAATGGCTGTATGGCTCGCACGAAATCTACGCATTGTCAAAGGATCATACTTCAAGTTGCAGGTTTCGTACTGCATGGTACACAAGCAATTATCTACAGCAAGTATAATTTAAAGTTATTTGTGCATAAAACGGAATTGGTTAAAAGCGTGAAATAGTCTCAGTAGGTAGGAGCTGGTGCCACGGGGGCAGTATCCCGCGAGCAGTACGGCTGATCCGCACTATTGTTTGCAAGCTGGACGGGCACGATATATCAACATAATAGATTGGAATATACAAAAACTGGGGTTTACATTTAGTAGACGACGCGACACAGCAGTATCATAGGGATTCAGAAGTATGTTATACTTTAGTGGTATTGAGTTTCCATAGGAACAGCAGTAAGGAAGAGCTACCGTGACTTACCATATGTCGTCCTCCTCTTGCGAAAGTGATTCATTACGGCTCACGCCCGCAACACCTCCCTCCAACGAAATTTATAAATATCTTATTTATGGAATCCACATAGAGCACCGGTCGCCAACCACGGAGATGTGCGTGCATATCACGGGCACGCAAACTTGTGGCGCTTCCCGGGTCCAATGGGTAAATTCCAACTCTCCTGGAATTCCGACAATGTGACAGGTGCCACTGGCTGTGCCTAATCGAGCCGTCGATAACCAATAAGCTTCTCTGTACAGTAGTTTACCCCTGCGCACGACCCCCGGGCATCATTCGGTCGATTTTGGTTTGTGGATGCACTGCTGCTTTACACATCCCCGTAACCACGCTTGCGACAGCAGTCAAGGGTGCGCTGGTCGACCTACTACAGCAGTACGAGTACGCTTCTCCTACCGTCCGCGATCCCGCCACCGTTCCTACCGACTTCCCGCTACAAGTTTCTGCCAATTCTCTCCCCTAACCCCTTCCACTCGCTCTCTCAACATCGCTGGTGAGTGTTTGGGCGGGTGGGTGCGTGGGTGGGTGGGTGGGTGGGTGGATAGGTGAATGGGGAACTGAAAGGGCTCCTGAGTCCCCTGAACACCTCTCGACACGGTTGGCTCCAACTGTGAGCCGCTTTCTTGATATCTGCACGTCTGCGCATCGCGCAGCTACCTTGGGGAGCTTGCAGGGGGTGGTGTACGGTAGGCCTTGTCATCCCACATCAACAATATTGCCCTGGTTGGCCGGCTGCTGGGTAGTCGTAAGCACTTCACATTTATCCGATTCCACCAAGGGCTCGTCATGGAAGCAATTTGCGTTTGTACTTTGGTTTCCTGTCGTGTCAACGTAGTGTAAACCTCACCTCTTTGCAAGGTAGGGGCAATACCGGAGCTGAATTCAGATACTCCCTTGTGCGAGGACCCTCACACACGCAGCTCTACCAGGGGCGGCCGAGGATTTGGATATCATACACCTAACCCCCCCCCCCCCCCCCCAGAGGCCGAAAAAAAAACATTACCACTTTTTTTTTTTTTCGTGTACGAATATACCTTGTGATACGGTGGTGTATCCGGTGTATCCAGCAGGGTGTGTCGGTCAGTTCGGTGTATGTTTTTGTGTAACAGCTACTGTAGTACCGGGCAATGCAAACCCTCGCAACAAGTCAAATAACGTACGAGTAACATCACATCTCCGACAGATAGGTACAGGATATTACGAAGCAGTAAGATTGTCTACTCGTACCAGGTGGTTCGTGCAACACGGCGCTCAGTGTCACGTCCCCACACAGAACCAACATAAACAACCCGAGCAACGATTCGTAGTGTTCTACCAGGTTACACTGCTGTAGCGCCAGTCAAAAATAAATATTCTCCGCACGTACAGCAGCAGTGCAGTATTAAGGAGGTACTATTAATACTACTGTAGTACCGCTACGTAGGGCAGACCGGGGCAATTACTCGTGCAAGTAGTGCTACCGAGATATAGTAGATCGAGATTGTGAGTAAAAGGGTCTACCCACACCAGTATGAATACATCGTGGCTCGTCTAAATACGGCATCCAAGTCCCCACCCAGAAACACACGAAGCAACGGCTTGCAATGTTCGACTGCTGTAGCTGCGGGAAGCGCTACGAGTACTGCTTGCTGCTGTAGTACCAAGATTCACCTGTGCGAGCAAGCATGCTGCTGCACCTCGGTGGTAAGGCAAGGCAACATGGTTATATGAGGTACCACAGGTACGTACCGGTATATACGAGTATTATGATACCAGATATACCAGGTACTCGTATACTCGAAGTATACGATATAGGGCAGGGCGAGTATAGGGCATCAAGGCGTCGACCACTTCCTAGATTGACTGGACTGATACAGAGGCCCCGTCCGTCGCGACCTTCTTCAGGCAGTGCTTATCCATCCAAGCCTGTGGATCCCACGGCTCTTCGGGACCTTCTGGTCCACCTTCGATCGAGCTCATAGCTCCTTTGTACCGCTCACTACTCTCCCTCGACTCTCCTGCTGCAGTCGCTGCCTCTCTACGCAGCTGCAGCTCATAGGCCTGCGGCCGCCCCTGGTATTGTAGTAGTATGAAGGCCTTGTATCAAGCAGGGGGGGGGGACGGCCCTCTACCGTCCCCTGTGTTCAGTTTTATATAGGTTTTGTGTAGGCGTAGAGGGAGGGGATGGTCTCAGGTACCCCCCCCCCCTGTCAAAACGTAAAAGTTGAACAATTTGACGTGAGGTGTCGAAAAAATGTTTTCGACCACCCTCGGCTCTACTACAATGCCCCTCTAGCCAGTGTGAACTCCGTGATCGCCAGCCCACCAACAGGCTATGGCTGGCGAATTGGTGGGCGTACTACTGTAGAGACTTACAGTACAGCATTAGCACTCATTTTGGGGAATATATCGGAAACTGGCAGGCAAGTGCCCCCCCTACCTCGTTTCTAACTTCTATACACAGGTTGGTTCACGCATATCGCTCCCATTTTTGTCCGCCACGAATGCCGACCGCATTATCTACTCGAGGCTCACATATTGCTGTAAGGAGTTACAAGGACATTATATGATTTCAACCACTTTGGGACCCCCGGATAGCGATCAAACCTGTGGTAACGTCAGCGTTATCAACCGTCTACGAGACGTGTGAGGGCCTTCAATCACGTGTATAGCATCGTGTATCGCCCTTGCCGTACGATCCGACTCCGTTAGAACTTGGATATCATTTTGTATTACCCCAGTATATCGCTGTTGCTGAAATGGTGACCTCCTATCGGCAATTGTCTTCTAAAGCACCAACGGGGCTAAGGGCCTATGGTAGGGGCTGGCGCTACCGGCGAAATGTTTGTCTCGGCCCACCACCGCCGGCCTTCACCACCAGGCGTTTCCGTAGGAAGTTTTATTATTTAATTTATGTCCGAACAACTTCCAGGTACTTTAAGGCATGCTTATATAAACGAACTCGCGCATACATTCGAAAAATTGATTGCGGAGGACAAAATCAGGTTATATTTAACATAAAACATTGAAATTATTCTAACACTAAGTAGCTTCAAGGCAACGCCTTCCCTTTTGCAGTTTTTGCCGCACAGACGTTCAAATGTCCACGCCGTGTTTTGGAGGTAGACCCCTGAAGTCTGTCACATGTGTTCTCTATGAACCCCTGACTACCGGTCACATACTGTTCGTTTTAATTTTCTTTTTCGCCAGACGTTCCGGGTCTCATGAGACCAAAACCATCACAAACAATACAGCAAAAACAAAGGTGGCGAAAAAGCTAAAGTCCAAAACAAAACAAACAACGGGTTGGCAGCGGTTCATAGAGCAGGCGTGCCACATTCCACCAGATACTACAGTACATATCTCAGAAAAACGCCGTGGAGATTGGATGCTGAAGAATATATTTAAATTTGGGGTGGTATGCTGGAACTACCGTAGCTCGTATTGACTCATACAATACTGTGTTATCCTTGCCATCCGACAATGTCATAACTTATGAAGCACTCCGAAGTTGATATTTTTATGGTTTGACGCCTACAGTAAAAGTGACAGCGGGCATCGACTTCCTGTACTCCGTGGAGGAGGAACTTGGCCAGACTAATGTATACCCTTGTTTGGAGATCACATATACGAAGTGTGTGCCTGGAGTAAAGAACGGGCAGATCCGCTGCCAAGCGTGACACTGCTGGAGCGCCGTAAAGCACGCAAGAAACAGTCCGGAATCTCCACCGAAACATTCAATCGGTACGACCAAGGGCAGGGACGCGAGCTGATGACTCGTCTACACTCGTTCATGATCAATACTTGCAAGTATGTATCTCTACCAGGATGCAGATCACCCGGGCCTCTCGACGCAGGAAACAAAAGGACCCGTCGCATGCATCAGTCTAGCGCGCGTGCGGCCCAGGACATCTAGGGGCATCACATATATATTGAAGGGCACAAGTACATGTAACCCTTTCAACTTCGATTGGTAAAAGGTCGGCGAGGAGTCGGTAGTAATATCCATTCATTTGGGGGAAGGCATTATTATTGGCATACGTACTACAGTATATACATATGTTTGTCTACAGTAGTATTCAGGGATGATTGATGATTGTGATTTTTTTTTTTTTCCATCCCATTTGTTATCTTCGCACTTCCGTATTCCTCCCTCCCTAGTCGTAACTCAGATCCGGGGTCACAAAGTAGGCTCCGCTCCCTCCTCCCCCACTACGGTTCTTGCCTTGATTTTTATCGCGCAGAGGGTTCAGCCTTCCCAACGCTCATCGATTTTCATCGAATTTTGCTAACTCACGCTCTCGCGCTTTCCGCTATTCAAGATATTTTTTGCAAGGAAAAGTCCCTACGAACATGCACTCGGCGGGGCTCGAACTCGCGATCTCGGTGCTAACAGGCTTCGTGGTTACCTGCTAGCCCACCGGGGCGACCGGTCTATATATGTATATATATGTGAATGGTATGACTGAAAGGAGAGCTGTACATTGTCAGATTGAAAATGGAATAATAATATATATGACCGATCCCCAAACCCGTGAAAATCAAAAGCGGCCTCAACTTGTGTGAAAAAGCGAACAATAAAAAGGGATGGTTCGGAACACATTTCCACGTATGGTTAAAGTACGAGGTAAACATGTGAGTCCGAAATTTGCAAACTTGAGCGGGGCATCGCAGAAATACTGCCGTTTTCGTTATTACTTGCTTTTGTTTTTACGAGTAGTAAGTGCGTAATCGTTTTTTTATGTCGTATCTCTTTATGAGTGACAAATTGAGCAATGTAACTTACATCAATCGTCTCCCTGTGCCTGAAGCATTATCTAAAAAACGTTTAAATAATATTGATTGGGAACGGCAAATGCTTTCGCTGTCGTCAAGCTGTCGTAGGAATTTAGTGAAAAAAACTCGTAAAAAAACAGACATTTTCGTGGTTTTGGGATTCGTGGATATCTCGGCGAAATCGAGCCGGTTTTTACGAAAGCTCAGAGAATTTCAAATCCTTGTGTTTTCGCATCTCCAGTATATACTATATATGCCAGGAGCAGCGCTTTCAATTTTCCAAAGCTAGAGCCTCACACAATAAAATCCGTTTTAAGGCTGGCCCAGCTGTACCTACTTTTCGTTTCGTAAGGAAAAAATGAATGTTTTCCAACCTGTTCTCGCCCTTCTACAGCGGTAGGGTTAATTGTATGAGTTTTATACGTTAAGGGAGTGCAATACAGGTATGCCGTACACCAAGCACGACGCATGCTACAGTCTGGTATAATAGGGTTGTACCTACTAAAATATGGTACGGGGTACTACAGAAAAACCAGTACTCTGGCTGGTACGACACCACCGCATATACTCGTATCAGTGCGTAGTGACTGCGCATCACAACATATACGCATGGATCTCAACGTCCATATGCTAACACAGATCATCGGTATGTGTGAGGCTCCAAGATACAAATTGTGAGGAGCTCTGTATGCTACTGCTGTAATCCAAACACCGACTTTTCAGATGCATTGTTCATACGAAGTATTATATCAGTACCTGGTATCATACAAACGATACTACAGTACGTATATACTCGTACGTACTCGCATAAGTTTCAAGTGTCGCTCTGTGAAAGAAAAAAACAGGTTGTTGGTTTAATACTCGGATTTGTTCGGACTTTGAACACGTTAATTTACGTAGTAATTTTATTCTTATTTTTTAATGGGTTTTTGTCGTGCCCCCCCCGAACTCTGCCACACTGTCCATCACCCTCACTCCAAGCTTCCTGCTCTCCCGCGCCTGGCAGGATCGTCTCGCGCCGTCAATCAGCGACAACTCCCACCCCTGGAACTACTGTAGAAAAACCTTGCCGCGCCGAGGCTCAGCGCCGTCGAGTTACCACCCGGGTTGGGCACAAGTCGAAGGTCGAAGATATCCTCGCAACCTAGCGACCATCATCATCATTGTCATCACCCCCACATCACCATCATGGATGCTACAGCAGCAGCCGCAGTAGCTCTCACGAGCATCCGGCTCCTGAGCTACGCCATGCTCGGCTGGGTCCTGTTCCATCTCGCCATGTCCTTCGGCAAGTGGTACGACGCCGAGGTCCTGGATCAGCAACTGGAGTTCAAGCTCCCTGGCGACGTCATGATATACAGCTTTTTCAACGAGCAAGTCCTATTATTTGGTTTGCCGATAGTGCTCGCTGCTGCGCTTGGCGGCGTGTACGAGGCAATATGGAACCAGAGGGAGCTCAGCGTCAGGCCCGCCGGTCCTGAGGACGGCGATGAGTCCAATAAAAAGAGTCAGGGTGTGTTTACCGTCCTTCACGGCGTAATGCACTTCAAGTTCAGGCCCCTGGGCCAGCATTCTCCGTGAGTTATGCGGTATCGAGAGCCAACAGCCTGTTTTTGATGTTGCAGTTTTCGTTTTTCGTTTAGGTTCGCAACTGTCCCGATGGTAGGGTACGTATTACTGTATACGAAAAGAAAACGAGGCCAAACGGCAACCAGCACACTATTTGCCATACGTTTCCAATGTATTATCTACAGTATGTCGTCGAGAGCGTCGTCAGCGAGTATCATGCAGACGTTTTACCTAATGACAGCATGTGTACGCGCTGCTGTACAGTAGCATGACAGTGACGCAGGCGCTGGTGTCTGTGATACCTACTGCCGCTGCAAGAACCATGCTATTCCCTACTCTGCCCTGCTACCCGATTCGGCAATTCCAATCAACTAGGCCACCCTACATCTATCCCATCCCATCCCGCTTCATGCGAAATTGCCATCAGTTACTGGTTCGGAGTGATTGATCGGCGTATCTCTCGTGTATGTTCCTCTGTCCGTGTACCGGTATGTCTGTAAATGTTTGTGGTCGTTCGGTCTTATTCCGCAGGTGGCTGACGGTCGGAGAGGCCATGGTGCTGTTCCTTTGGGTCATCGCCATGGGAGCGCAGTGCTGGCAAGGTGCTGCGCATACTGTACCCATAGTGCACTGTTAATAGAAGAAATATTTAATCTAACACAAACACCCATACACGAACAGACGCGCGTGATGCGTGGCGACGGTGTATATACGCGCGCGTAATACGTGGCGTGTCGGAATGTCTTAAAACAAACGTATATACTACGTACGCAGCACGATTCTGGTATAATTTCGTACGTGTGTATAATATCAGGTACTGCTGTTGTACAGTAGTAGTGGCCACCCGACTGGGTCACTATTAATAAACAAAAAAATGGGGAGTGTGGGCCGATTGGGCAAGCAAACGAACACCATGTCCGCAGAGACGGTCGTAATGACTTTCCGGTAATTTTGGGCGCTGCTATATACAACAGTACGTCACTCCCACGTATAAGCTGCTGACTGCTACGACCATGTACCTGGTATGGTGTAAAGTAGTCCCACCAGGTCTCACCATCGCGAAAATGTTGGCGCAATCGCAGATGTTTCCCAATATATAACCTGGTATATCGATATACCTGGTATATGTTCCACCTCATTTATTGTCTTCGCCCTTCTTTTCTCTCTCCCTCTTTGCTTAGTCGTAACTCAGATGCGGGGTCACTAGGTGGCCTCTTCTCCTCCCTCCCCACTACGGTGCATGCCTTGCCTTTTTATCGCGAGAAGATATCAGCACTTCCTTCCCTCGTCGACTCGCGTCGAAGTGTCCCTACCCAACCTAAAAATAGGGGCTCTCGACAGCAGTTGGTGTCATTTGAGAATTAGAATCTCCTTACGGAGACTCGAACTCTCGACCTTAAACTTCGCAGTCTTCGTGGTCAGCTACGTACTATAGACCACCGGGGCGACTTGCGATATGAAACCTTGTGATTCTATCCACCGGTCATTGTCATCATCGCCATCACCATCCATCGTCATCGTCACGTATGTGCGCGTTGTACGTGTCTGTCGTATGTCGATCCGCCAGGTGTGGCGCACTTCAGCAACCACTTCTACGAGCTGTACGGCCCTTGCGAAGTCGACCCGTCATCGTGGTGCAGCCTGTCCACGGGGGAGATCGGCCCCAATTTTGCGCAATACAGGTACGAGAGCTACTCCGCACATGGGTGCACGGTGCAAATACGTGCCCCTGGTATGGCGGTATCGTATATATCGGGATGCTGTATTATACGTGTATTCCACTGCTGTACATTACGTACATCAGTACTGCCTGTAGTCTACTCGTCCTGGTTCTTGGGGGGTTATTGCTGTCTTGGCTACTCTTCTGAGCGCTCGCCGCGCTCCTTCCAAAAATGGTTTAAATCTCCGTATACCGCGAAACATTGCGTAAAAATGTAAAGGCAGTGCGTATACGAAGTATGTTGAACCAACCACGACGATTTGCGAATTGCCGTACCTTATGTGCGAGGTGATATATGGTTGGTTGTGTACTTGTGGGGACGTGCGGGGCTTGGAGACGCCGGTACTTATGTTGATCCCCACTTACCCTTCGGGGTCATGCGCGGTGGTTATGTGGTGACCAATTTGCACAGCCGTTATTCCGCCCATCCTTGGACTAATGGTACATGGTGTGCCGAGTTTGATGAGCATGTTCCTTAACCCAAACATTTTGACGAGACTGCCGTGACGCGCGTCCGTTGTCGTTTGTGTCAGTGGATATGTATGCGGGTGTTACTGTGCCACCCGATGGTCGATGTACTACTCGTACAGTACTGGTACCTGGTACGGGTATATATATAGGTGTTGCCGAGGGTGGTCGAATATTGTTTCGACACCTCACGTCGAATTATTCAACTTCGACCCTCCCGACAGGGAGGGGGGGGGGTACCTGATACCGTCCCCTCCAACTACGCCTGATTAATAACTATACAAAAATGAACACAGGGGACGGTAGAGAGCCCCCCCCCACCCTGCTTGATACAATGCCTTCCATAGTACTACAACAAAACCTGATACCGTCCCTTCCCTCTATGCCTGAACAATAACTATATATAATTGAACACAAGGGACGGTAGACAGCCGTCTCCTGCTTGATACAAGGCCTTCCATAGTACTAAAATACTACTGGGCGGCGCTGCGGCCTATAGGCCACAGCTGCGTAGTGACAGCGACTGCAGCAGTAGTGAGCGGAACAAAGGAGGTATGAGCTCGCTCGAAGGTGGACCAGAAGGCCCCCAAGAGCCGTGGGATCGGCAGGCTTGGCATTGAATGCCGAGTGCGTTCTTTTCTTGCTTCGGCACATTGTATTCGGTCGACAAGCTTGGTCGGATCAATATGCAGGTTCCTTCCTTCTTAGCAGATAGCCAGGCAGTTATCTTCAACACCTGTGTATACCCTTGCAACGATAATCCTCCAGGGAAACCAACCACTGATCACGCCTGGTGTCATTGACATCTTGCCTTCCCACATGCTTCTGTACACGTCGTGTATGTCGCTGTCGGAGACATCGCGAACAGTGTTCGACACTCACATATTACATCGTGGAATGCCTGGCTAAGCCGTAAAACGGTAAGACTACGCTTACGAGTACATGTCGCCAGTATTATAGTATGCACGCACATGACCATGCATTATACCACCAAGCCTCGACCAAGCAGCAAAGCAGAACAACCACACCAGGTACACTATGCCGCACGAGGGGTGTGCAGTGTCATGTTACGTTATTTGACTAGCTGTGGGGCTTTGCACCTCTTCAGTACTCCGTCACACCAATCACATACATACACCGATACACCCTGAATACACTGAAAAACAAATCGTTGTGAAAACATTATGTTTTGAGCCCTCGGGGGTGGGTCAGGTGTATGATATCAAAATCCCCGGCCACCCCTGGTGTGTCATTGGTTACCGTAGTTTCAGGTGGTGGCACATTATGGCTTGTGCGGTTTTAGAAGTCGGCCCGTATTCTCGAGTGCACCCTCGTGTTTTTTATCCATAATGTATCAACAGAGTGGCTCGAAGGTGGTTTTGGCTACACCACCGCTATACTCCCTCCCGCGTGCTGTCTCCGGACGTGGTTCATACCAAACATCAAATCAATCTGTCTTTCATATGCAAGTCCGCCTCACAAGTGGTTTTCAGTAAGATGCAGCTCACCCTTCATGCGACTCCCCTCCCCCACTTCGCGCTTGGTGCAAGGATTGTCTGCCTGGTTGGTGAAACGCCACCTGTCTCCGCCCTGGCCTTGTAGGGATGCGAGGGTCTATGGTCATACGACTACGGCCATGCACGACTTGTGTACACCCCCGGCCCCGTCACGCGCTGGGGCGCGGGCTAGCGATTCATGTCTGCTACAAACATGGCCGCACCTGTCGTTTTAATGCGCTGGACATGCACGCAATCCGTTTTTTTAATCTCTCATGATACGTCGCACAGATTGTTCATGGCGGCCATTTTCATGGGATTCGTGTGCACCTCCCACTTCGCCATCATCCTCGTCCCGGTCGCTCGAGACAGCAAGATATGGTCCGCCCTCGGGGTGCCCTTCGAGCGAGCAGTCCTCTACCATGCCATCGCGGGACACCTGGCATTTACCGCCCTGTTCATGCACGCCCTGCTCTTCGTCGTGTACTGGGTCTGGTTCGACGGGTGGGGGCACGCCGTGCGCGAGTCCATCCACGCCAACCCCGCCAGCGGCATCGATATCCCGATGGGGTGGATGGCCGGCCTGTGTGCGCTCCCGATGTGGATCACCTCTACCAATTACGTGCGCCGCCGCTGGTACAGCCTGTTCAAGCTGAGTCACTGGCTCTTCATCGGTATCTTCGTCTTCAGTGTCATGCACGTGAGTATGTACTATGCTGTACTACATGGAGCAATGATTAGGGGTGTGAGTGGCCTGGCGATAAGCCGCTGATTGCTGTACGTGTTAGTAGGAATAAGTTGCCTACGAAGCAATAGTTGGCTACTTACTGTAGGTGTTACAGCAGTTACATAGCTGCGGTTCCGTAATTTGGGGAAAGTCTGCGCGTTTTTTGGTATGTGACGAGTTAGCACGTTCGGCGGCTCGGAGTGCGGTTTGGTTGTCTTTGTTGTTGTGACGAAATCCGAACGAATTAGTCGGTTAGTCGGCTAACTTCGCCACACCCAACTCATCCAACTTATCCAACTACTATAACTGTCAACTAGCTGTGAATCCAGCCATATGGCACGCCCTATTGTAGTAATACCGATCCACTGCTGCCAGTGCCAGCAGCAGTCCAGAGTAGCAGTCGTGTCAGGCCTTTGCGCGATGATTCCGTGGTTTTATTTTTAGTTATTCTGAGTGTTTATGAGTGACCGACGTTGACACTTATGCTATATACGACTACACATTGTCGAATCGCAAGGATAACGATTCATAGCATGATTATGGAATGCGTTAAGACCGCACCATAACAGGATACTCATGATGCTGGTTGTATGTATACCCGGTGTATCTGGTAATTACTGTTGGATGCACAACTTACTCTGGCGGGGCATGATTTACTGTTGATCTTTGCTATCCACAGCAGTATATGAAATCCAAACGGCTAGTATTGTTTGGCTCAGACAGTAGTGGTATGTACCAAACGTTGTTATCGGTTTTCATGGCTGCTGTTGGTCAAGGAAGCAACTACAGCAGTCGTTCACCGGACGTAAGCGCTGTCCTTATGCCTCTCCTTCATTGCAGCTCTTCAAATGTGCAAGGTTATCCGTAATATGCCTAGGAATAAGTACCGCGTTGGTGTTGGGCTGCTTCTATTTGCACCTGCTCCCGCCCTTCTTCGAGCGTGGGGTGGCACATAATTAGTTGACACAATTCGAAAGCAAAGTACAGGGAGTCATATTTCCACGGGGAGCACCGGTTAGTATGGCTTACTACAGTAGTAATGTGTTTGGTTTATGACTATTGTAACAACACATACAGCGCATATGGCGCATACAGAGTATTCATACAACTTTTGGTCGGGTCGCGCGAACAAGCTTGTTCGAAACCGTGTTTAGGGTGCATAATATGATATTGAGCTCCTTATTCGAAGGAGCTCGAAAAGCATTACACCCTCTCTATCGCGGCCTTGCTCGTGGGCGGCGGTCTTTGTAGATTTGAATACCTACTATTTACCATACCCTTTCTTTAGACAGCAATAGGCAACGGTATCGCTATGCCGTCCGTCGTTTGCGATTAAGGAACTGCAGTGGACGTCGTACGAGTACCTATATGGGCTACGGTAGTAAAATCAATCATAGTCCATAGGTGACACCCGGTTCAAAGCATGTGGGTAATGGCGACCACCAAATATACTTCGCCACATTATAACATGAAGCCTGGTACTCGGGAATGTGATCCTATACGTTCTACAGTGTTTTCTCCCCCCTGCGAAACTTGTAGACAACATCGGACTTACACCGCGACGACAGACGACGTTAATATCATAATTTCTTGATCCACCCTCACACTCACCCCTTGCCTTCCCTCTCGGTTTTTTTATCTTGTTCTTGTTCTTGTTCTTGTTCTTGTTCTTGTTCTTGTTCTTGTTCTTGTTCTTGTTCTTGTTCTTGTTCTTGTTCTTGTTCTTGTTCTTGTTCTTGTTCTTGTTCGTTTTCTTGTTCTTGTTCTTCTTCTTGACTTTCGCTACACGTACGAACGCATTGCGGTATACCTGATACTCTGCAGTGGTACCCGAACACCATCTATTTCCTCGGGGGTCTCACGCTGTACGTGATGCACGTTATGTCTCGGCTAGAGGCCTGGAAGAGGTGAGGGGGTGCTGAATAGCGAAACGCCCAATGCACACGTCAATGTGTTGTGTTTGGTGTTACCGGTTAGCCCATAGCAAAATGACAAACGCACACGTCAAGGCGTTAAGTCAGGAGGGTTGCGTCTGCGTGGCTGGAACTCGAGCTTACGCAGTGCGTTTCGGACAAGAAAATGACGTAAAAAGTGTAAGTAATGTGTCTGTACCAATACAGTACTCCTAGCAGCAGAATCATGGACGAACGCAGCACATACGCTGGCGACTCCTGCTGTTAGATTTAGCGTTTTTGTAAAGTGTTGATTGTAGCAAAAGTACAGCAGCAGTGCAATTAGCAGGATCGCCCTTCGGGCGGCACCATTGTACTACTACCAACAACTGCAACCATCTCGATGCATAATATAGCTGCTGTCGCCAAGTTTCAAACGTTGAGGTAGGATCGACCCCATCAAAATCTACAGTGTCAGGGTAGAGTTTTAGAAACTCCAAACAAGCATCCAATAAGCATGCCGCCGCACATCCAGCAGTGCCCATACGCCGTGCTCGTAGTACGAACTCAGCACCGACACTATCACTCACAACTCGCAGTTACTCCCCGCCACCTTCCCACTAGCGTAACCCGAACACTACCCCCCCCCTCCTCCCTTCCTCCCAAATGCCCTTTTCCCTCACCAATTAAAAACGCCAGGTGGCGCTACTGGAACAGGTGGCTGAGCCCCGAGACCAAGGCCAGTCCCACCAGCGTCATCAACGTCCTGACCACCCAAGACTACACCCGCCTCGTCTTGCGCAACCCCAAGGCTCAATCCGCGAGGGGGGGCACGTTCGTCTACCTCAGCTGCCCGGCGGCGCTCGGCACTGACGAGGCTCACGCCATCACCGTCGCCCTCCGCGGCTCCCCCCCGTCCTCCGTGCCCGAGAAAGTTCAAGCATTTCCCGAGGAGGAAGTGTTCACGGTATACATCAAGGAGCTCGGCCCGTGGACCAGGGCCCTGCGTCTCGTATCCGACGGACCCGCGGCTACAGCCTCGCCACAGTCGCTGCTGGTGGACGTGGACGGGTTCTACAACACCGCGGAGTCGTTCACCTCGATGCTGGCAGGAGGCGTGTCACGCATCGTCGTGGTCGCGGGAGGGTCTGGTATGACGTCGCTCATGGGATTCATTCAGGTATGGGGAACAGGGCAGGTAGGCTGGGTGGAGGTAATAATTTATGTTAACACGCGGTTTCTGGACTTTCCTGATGTCAGGCGCCGTGATATGGTACCTGGTATACAATGGTACCTGGTAAAATGGTTGGTTCGATTGTTTTTACATTGTTCTGCTGGTGCATAGGTATTTTGTTATTTTAACGTAGCGCACTCGGATTGTGTAGGTGTTGGGCCTGTGTTGCGACCACGGTCGATCCCGTTGTTATATCAACGTCAACGCGCGTTCTAGAGTTAAGACATAAGTGGTATACCGTAAGAAATCAACGTCAGCGGCGTCAAGATCACAGCAATCGTTGAGTAGTGCCGAACAATCGTCGGCAGTTCAAGATCGCCTTGTTGAAATTCCATGAACGAGAGGGGCGCGGAGGAGGAAGAGGGGGTGGGCTCGTATGGTGCATGGCCGTAGTCGTATAACCATAAAACCTCGCAGCCCCACAACGCCAGACCGGAACACATTAGGCTTTCCCCAACCAGGCAGGCACTACTTGCACCAAACGCCAAACCGGAGGGGGGGAGCAAACGCGGATTGAACTTTGGATAATTGTACTCGTAGTCCCGTTGTTGGGACAAGGCGCATGGCAAGATGGAGGTGGAGGTGCACCATTGCTTTTCTGGGGATGATCGATTGAGAAGGTCTTGCTTTGCCCAAAACAGATCTTGTCGGAAAATTAAAGTGCTACCGGACAAACAATTGCCCAACGGTCTACAGTACGTATGCAACGAAACATGTTGCAACACAAGAATGAAACACCGATGGTTAGGGCCCATATTATCGAGTATGAAACAAATTCAGTTTGGAAAAAAGAAAATTCAAATTCGTTTTTCATTGGTCAACACAGGCACCAGCACCAAAGATTAGGATCTTGGGGTATAATCTTGAGTGGTGGTGCGGGTTCTGACCAATGAGAAGTTGAGTTGATTTTATTTTTTTTCCAAATTGAATTTATTTTTTCTTCGTTAAAACGGGCCCTTATTTGCCAAGGAGCCTTCACTACTGTAGGTCATTCGTAAAACGCTTCGGCCAAACTGCTACTTCTATCGTAAGCATGCGTCACGCAAACCACTTCGACTTGGAGTAACATTTAGACATGTACAGTGCACTCTTTAACAGTAAAACGGCTGAAAGGGGCGTCGCAACGACGACAGCAGTCCATGTTCGCGGTCCGTTCCACACGCCGTGTTGTGGACCGCATCCCTATCTGCGCACGTTATGCTCACTGACATCGGATGCATTTCTATATTTCCACTGCTGTATGCCCGTTATCGTTCGGAGACGGGTTGCGCGCATCTGTAACCTCTCCATGGCCATGTACCCAGTTTTCATCGCTTCACCTTAGGCTTCGACCTCACTACTTGTCGCTACTCGCCCCCCCCCCCCCCCCTCCACCCGAAACCGTTCGATGGCTCGTGCCTCATCAGGACTGGTGTGTCTCTGCCGGCGAGGGTGCTGCCGTGCCCGAGTTGCACCTGGCTTGGTGCTGCCGCTACATGGCCGAGATGGAGCTGGTGGGAGAGGCGATCCCTTCGATGCTTGCCACAGCGGGCGAGGCCAAGAACAGCCACTTCACCATGTCCCTCTACTGCAGCAAGGTGCGTAGGTTGGATGTCACCCAATAAATTGGGTCGAGGTCACGCTATCTCTCTCTCTCTCTCTCTCGCTTGCTCACTTTTTGTCTCTCGACGCCTGCTGCGATAGAGGTAGCACGGTTTGGCCAAACATTGTTTTTGAATTTGACGAGGGCTTCTTAAACCAAAATCGTCGGAATACCACCCTTTTTTGTTTTGCGATAAGATTTTGCGTATACCTGTAGGCCATGGGATTTTGTTTACGTACATAGGGTAAAAAAATCAGTTTTCTTGAGAATAACGTTTCGAGTTTTGTATAGAGCCCATCAAGCGACCAACCACAGAAAACAAAATTGGTGCACCTCACCTCCACCTTAGTTTGCACTTTCCCCTCGCTCAAATGCGCAAATTCGCGCAAATCGGGAGGATAGGTAGACACGCGCTTCACTTTAGCGTTTTCGTTCTCGGGCGCCCTCTCGGTTTTATGGGGCACTGGGTCAGCGCATTAAGCGGGAAAGAAGCGATGCGAACCCCCGGCCACCCTGACCGACGAACGTAATCGGCAAACTCGCCGTGTCCACCACCACAGCTGTATGCACGTATGTTGGGCGTAAAAAGAGCGCTTGGTTCACACAGGCCTGGTTTTCACGAAATCGTTACGTCGTAAGGGTGTCAAGTCGAAAAAAATGTATTCTCCGAAGGCTTCCGACCAGATCGTCCCGAACACACCTAGTTCCGGTATAAGCAACCTTCCTTCCAGCTCTGGAACAAATCGAGCGCGGAAAAACTGATTGCCTCCCCTGTTCGAACTCAACGCTCTTCACGGGTGTGCATGCCAAGACGCCTAAACAACCGCCCCCTACCTTTCTCTCACTCTCTACCGCTACTCTTCTGGTCGGTTTGATTGTTTGCTTCTGCTGCAATCTCGCCTCTGTCCCGATCAACAGCCCGACAGCAAGAGCGGGCCCCTGAGCGTGACGTGGCCCCTGGACAACATGGCCTACGCCAACAGCACCACCGCCACGCACGTCATCGGCGAGGCATCCATCGCCAACAGCCTGCACCACAGCGTCCGCGTCATCGTCGCAGGCAAGACA
Source organism: Saccharina japonica (assembly GCA_008828725.1). Classification (NCBI taxonomy): domain Eukaryota; class Phaeophyceae; order Laminariales; family Laminariaceae; genus Saccharina; species Saccharina japonica. Next base: position 167,034 of record MEHQ01004052.1, on the reverse strand, counting down.
CGCCCAACGCCTACCGGGGGGCGGGAGAGGGGGGGGGGGTATACTCATGTCGTGCATGGCCATGGGGGGGGGGTTGGGGAACATCATTAGTAAGCCTTGAAATGTTATACCGTCGCACGTAGGTTCAGTAGTAAAACCAAGCCCCGTGCCTACAGTCAGGTGTGTTGGTGTGCTACGGCAGAGGTGCGCCGACAGTTTTATGAGGCTTGGCACTTCACGTGGCAGCCCTTGCTACCATAGGGGTATGTATATACAGTAGTTCGATTTTATGTTTGCCTTTTGAGGCAAAGGTTTACTTCTGTCTTCTGACTGCTTCTGAGGAAAATTTGTGTTTGCCTCCTGAGGGTACTTTTATTTTTGCTTCCTGAGACAAATATTTGTGCCTGATGGGGGTTCCCTAACTCAGGAACCACCCCCCCCCCCGCTACCGTTTAGTTTTCGACAACTGTTTTGGATAACGACCCAGGCCATAATATAAGGGTTGATTGCCTCATCGCCCATCGGGTTAGGAGTACACGTTTATCAAATCCGTTTTTGGGGGCGATGTCAAGGTTCTATAGTAAAATCAAGTGATTATCATAACCTTAGAATCAAAGCCGCTACTGTAGGTACACTCCTACCGAAGGATGCCGTCACGCATACACATGCCTTTCGGCGAAATCCTCGATCCCACAGCTGTTGTCGTTAAGTTGTACAATTATTCACCAGTATATACTGATACTGTTTACTTACAGTGGTATTAATAGTAAGCCATCCGAAACCTGGCCTTGAGAAACATGAAATAGCAACCCGAGGGGCAATACTATTAATATTAATGGTGGGATTTACTTAATTTTGGCAAACGAGGACACGATATATTGAAAACTATGATTGTGGAATAATAGCGTAGCAACCCAAAAGGTTGAGCCCTTTGTTCAGGAGCATGTCTTAAGGTCATCAAAATGTCTTGTCAAGAAATGCTACCGGGTACCTATCTCTATCGTAGAATGCGTCTTAAACTCTTTCCAGTCGAGTTGTAGAGGAGAAAGGCAACTTTTCAATATTATTGCTACTGTACAACTGCATTAGAAAGTCGCACGTGGGCCGTGCTTGTTGATCCCTCATGAATACGCCCTCCAACAGATTGTCACTCGCTCTTCGGCTGTATCTATAAGTCGCCTGTCCTGATAGTTGGGGACGTCTAGTCTAGTATAGTCTTGGTTTTCGACCATGTAGGCTGTTTTTTGTCATAGTATCTGATATGTAGCATAGTGGTGGTATTGTATACCTGGTAGCGTACACCAGGTGGCATACCGAGCTTGACTATGAGATAGTGCTACGGTATTGTAAAATGCAACCGTATTTAGCATAGTAGTCAAGTTATGGGTAAAAGGTATAGGTGTATACCAAGTAAATTCATACGAAGTAGTCTGTTTTTGTTTTTACAGTGGGAATGAGATGGCAGAAGGTGTGCCATGGTCCCCGTATCGGTTTTTATAGCAGATACGGGAATCTGTTATTACCATCGCCTTGAGCTTGCCTTGATAACGATTTTTCTCTTTTCCTCTCTCGTGTGTCTTCTTTATTGCTTTTTGCCTTGTTTCTCCCTTTGTCTCCACCCTATGCCGGTGTCTTCCTCCTTTTCATGTTGCCTCGCCCGTGAAGCCGTTAGCTGTTCCTCTTGGGCATGTGTGTTTTTCTTCTAGGGGCACTTCTGTCTCCCTGCGTCATTTGCGTCATTTGTATTCTGTTTCATTTCATAATTCGTTTTTTATTTGAATTTTTGTTCTTATGTTTTGGTTCGGCTCGTTTCGTTGTGTTCTCGTACCCAGTACGTTAAGCATCTCACTTGCTTTACCCATTAATTTGCGTTTTATTTTGTTTTGTTTTTTTCTCTGTTTCGCAGTCTGTGACCACAGAATTTGTATCTCTCTAGGATTGGGAATCAGGACAGGCACTGGGTGTACTGACGTGGTTGAGTAAAATAACGGGTTTAATGTGAAGACAACAACAACAACAACAACAAGTCCACCTTGGTGTAGCCTGCTCTAGTCTACTGTAGTATTTCCCTGATCATTCCATCCTGCTTGGCCTCCTGAGCACGTGCTAGTCTTGCATGGCATTGCTTGTTGAGTCTACTACAGTGCCACTTGCGCTGTGATTTGAGTAGCACCGGCAATGTACTGTACGTGTGTGTGGTAAAACCGGACATAGTATCTTAGGCTAACACGGTAGTGTAGGATCGCCGCAAGCGTCGTGACGTGCAATGCATAACGCAAACCTAGCGGTGCTCGGTCTTGGGCCGACACTAGTCAGACGCACCAGGAGCAACACTCGCAGCGAGGATTCCTGCATCGATTCACACTTTTGTAACCATCCAGCAGCAAATATTTCAACGTTCGAACACACTCCAAGTTAACCTCTTTTCGATACCGCCATAGCCATGATATTCTAAGTTCGATTTGTTTTCCCACAACATGTGGTTGCAGCTCTGAAGGGGTAAACTGACATCAAGAAACGCCTCTCGCCGTCGTTTACCCGAACCCCTTGACAGGCTTGGCGTCGTACGGCGGGTTCCTCCTGGGCATGTACGAGACCGACCGTCGCCGCCTCACGATCATGTTCCACAAAGGGGGGATTACCTTCGTCCTTATCGTAATCTGCATCATCAGCTCGCTCCTCGTCTATGACTGGCTCTGCAAATTCGCAATCATGTGCCGCCACCGCGGGCCCTCGCCGGTGCGTTGCCGCTCTGCTGCCAGCGCCGGCATGCAATATTTGAGTGTGCAGTAGCGCCTAGTGCAATAGCGACCAGTGCAATAGCGACTAGTGCAATAGCGACCAGTGCAGCTGAAACGGGTGCATTAGCAACCAGTGCAACATCAAGCAGTGGGATAGCGACCAGTCAAATAATACTAGTGACCTGAGCGGCGAGTGAAATAGCGACCAGTGCACCAGCGACCCTTGCAATAGCGACGATTACTACCGCGGCCTTTGCATTTGCGGCCAGCGCAGTAGCGACCAGTGCAATATATAACGACCGATGCCATAGCGACCAGTGAAATGTAGCGACCAATACAATATTGAGTTCGGAATTATCGGTCGTCTACCTATGAGCACCCAGCAGTACGAGTAATCGCTGGCTGCGCTTGCGCCATGAAACTCGTTGCAAGCCGTCGAGATATTCGACGACACACAGCAGTGTCCCGGGCTGCTGTGACTTTCGGGGCCGAGGCCGTAATCAACTTTTGCTTTCGTCAGTTTTCCCCCTCACAAACATTCCATCATTGCGCATAGTTGTTTAGAACGCCACTCACAGTTTAGGGCCCGAAGATGCTTGTGACGTCAGCGTGGGATGTTGCGTTCAGCATTTCTTGTAAGGGTTATTGATAGGATTGTATGGTAGATAGGGGTATTTATATCTTCTTCGACGAGGGTCTAGTATCCAGGCCCCGAGTATCCCTCGCGTGTGCGTGATGATTCGTTATATGAGCGGCGGCATGTATTTCCATAACGGCTGAAATGTTGGATGAAGCGAGCTGTCCGCAAAGAGGGGGGGTCTTGTAGGTTAAGCGTCCACGCCCACAAGGTTTCACACTTGATTCAGCGACGTGAAGTCGGCGGTGATACCCCAGGTGGAGCTGGTGACGCCTAAGCTTGAACGGTCCGGTCCTGGTTGCAAGTCGAGTTTGCCCCCCGAAAAGTACCGAATGGATATAGTTGCACAAAATAAAGTGACGAGTTGACCAGCTTCGTCGGTAGGCGTCGCCGTAAATCCCGCCAGAAATGAACCACCGTTAGTGACACTGTCCTTGGGCGTGAGGCCCCCGACCCCCCCCCCCCCAGCTATTGTTACCACCCCCTGCTAACTATTGTTGCCACCATCATGACACGCGTGCTGCCCATAATACCTCGGGAATGCCAACTCCCGCCCTTGCCACCACACAAGGCCTCTATCCCCCCCCCCCTCCTTTATATATCCCTCCTTATCCAGCCTGTACGCGGCCGCCAACATCGCCCCCTGCGTCCCGGCACCCCCCTCACTCTTCTTCACCCCTCTCTGTTTCGGGTTTCAATCGCCTACTTGTCTTTAGAAACACCGATCCCCGTCGCACTCCCCTATCGTGCCCCCACTTGCCGCCATCCCGAACTGTATGCCTGGTAGGTGAAATCCCGACATGCCCCGTCCCGGTATTGTAGGGAGGAGTGGGTTTTTGGCCACACGACTACGGCCATGCATGATAATGAGTACCCCCTCCCGCTGCCCCCCCTCTCCTTGATGGCACTTCCCGCGCTTCCACTCCCCCCCTCCTCTGTTTGGTTTATTACGCTTGCGTTGCCTAAAAATATCGATCCTTATGGCACAACCGCAAACTGCCTCCACCCCTCGCTGTATGTATGCATGGGTTGAGTTGGCGTCGGTTGGGGACGACGCTGTACGAAACGCATCTACCTGGGTGGGCTAAATATTCAGGGTGCTTTTTATTTTATTGGTTGGCGGTCATCACAGCTGGCGGTCGAGTTAGACCATTTTGTGCGAGGTGGATAACCTTAACTGCGCACACGGGGAATGCTGGCCTTACGTAGTGTGTACAAGGTATATGGCAAGGCACCCACGACGGAGACACATTGGTATACCCTTTGCCGTCAAACATCAAACCGATGCATTCAAGGCTGTCGTCCATATCCGCATCCACTCCACAAGCGGTTCTGAGTAAGATGCAGCTCACCCTTCAATCCACTCCCCCAACACCTCACGGCGCTTCGCGCTTGGTGCAGGCAACATCCTAGTGGTTGGCTATTTAGTGAAATTCCAAATATGCTCCGTCCCGGCATTGTAGGCGTGCGAGGGTCTATTGACATACAACCGCCGCCATGCACGACTTGACCTCCCCCCCCCCCCTCCTCCTTCCTTCCTCCATGCACCTAACTTGTAACAGCTGACATCACTCCTCGCCACCTCCTCCCCCCTCCTCCCACGCCCCCTCCCGAATGTTATGATCCTGGTGATCGGTGGCCGTGTAGGTTGGAGTAAAGACGGCCGAAGAATCGAAGGTCGACCTGGAATCGTCCTCCATGGGTTGCAGCGCTACCTACGAGGTCCAGCACGGCCGTGTGCCCACGAGCGCGCTTTTGACCCAGGAGTCGGACCTGGCCCTGAAGAACGGTGTGAGCAGGATTAAGGTTCTCGCCAGCGGCCCCAACTCGCTCGTGGACAAGGTTCTGTCCGATTCGCGCTCCATCAACTGGAAGCTGTTCGATACCGAAGCGTTCTCTTTCGAGTTCTAAAAAGGGAACGGGAGGGTGTGTGGGAGAGGGGGGGGTGGGGGGGTGGGAACCATACGATACCAGCAGTTATTTTTCATTCTACGACCCAGATTAGTTTGTATCTGATCATTCCGTCCGGTCGCGAGCTGATTCCAAACAGGCGAAACAAAATGCTTGATTTGTTTTGTCTTGGCCTACAAAGTAGAGTGCGGTCAAATATATGTTCGAGTTTTTTTACTGGGTTGGTTTGGCCCGCCCCCCCTTGCTTGTCAGCTAAATTGGAAACCCCACCTAGGGTGACAGGCGCCGGGGAGCGTTGTCAGTACTTCTGGCGGTTGAGTGAAGCATACTCTTCTCTACGAAAGTACAGAAGCAGATCGCGATTTTGTTTGGGCATTTTGTGTTTGTTTTTGGCGACCATCCCCCCCAGTTTTGGCTGGAACAGCTGTCTACACAATGGGTACAAGCGATGTGCATGGCGTCCAGAGGGGAATGCATGGGATGGGGGACTTCAACGCTGGTAGCATATCAACACTCGAGCAGCGGGAACGTCAGCGCCAGAACATATACGGTGGATGGGAGAGGCTACCGTCCCTTCGTCCGCTTGGACCCCATGCTGAGAGTATTTCAAACACAATGGGTTCCTTAACTCAAATATATGCACGTGCATGCATTAATGTGGAGCGTGGTACACCCCCCGAACCCCTCATGGTTTAGTTCTTAACCTGCCGTGGTTCACAAGTTGTGTCGGGTCGGCAGAGTGCAGATCCAGCCCAGGAAATATGGGCTAGATCAGCAGAATCGACGGTTACCACGCGGAAGCATGAGCTGTGTCATATAGATCTGTCATAGAGATCTGAGATATATGTAGCCTGAGATATCTAGGTCGTCATCAAGTGGGAATGGATTAACTGTCCGAAGTTTGGAGAGCATTGCCACCTCCATGGATGCGTCGGTACATGGGCACATACAGTAGTTATGAAGTATCAAACCGGCGATGAAGAAGCCCCCTGCTATTTTGCATGCGTGCTCCAACACTGGCTGGCATAGCTCTATTAGTAGAATCGTGCTTAAGCGGGCGTGTAGGATGTACAGGATTCCTTCGTGCATCAGCAAACGTCCGTACAGTACTTCGCACAATAGTAGGTACTTCGTATTGCAACTACCTGGTAGTACGTGCAGTACTGCTTTTTGTGTACGTAGCACAGCATTGTGACACCTGGAAATTTATAAATATACCCAATCTATAGCTAAGAACGAAGGCTGTTCGGTCGGTCGGTCGGTCGGTCCGTCGTGCAGTATTTCAGGGATAGATGGTACACACACGAGATGAGCGGGCACGCACTCGCGCAGACACACGCGTCGCGTTTGTTCGTTCGTTGTGGCCAGGTCAACAGCAACTACATGCAGCAGTAGCAGCGGCAGCAGCAGCAACAGCAGTAGCAGCAGCAGCAGCAAACCGTGGTGATTTATACCGTCGACTGAGTTTGCTCTCTGCGAAGCGTTGGCATAATGTCATTCATGGGTAACTAAGAGGCGGGAGGGGGGGGATATTGCACTGCATGTAATTTAGCAGTACGTTGTGACGTTAGGGTTCAGCGGCAGGATATCAGCAACATAGCTGCAGCATACATAGCAGGAGGATATTTGCAGCATATAGAGTAGCAGGATAGTTGCAGCATATGTTGCATCCTGATAGCTGCAGCATATGTAGCATCAGCGTGCTGATGTATCATCGACAGAACGTCCTCTAAAGCCCTTTTCCGATTCGTTGTTGTACGCATAATGTCCGTGAGACGCACCTGTAAATAACATCACTTTCATTAAGAGTAAGACGGTATTCACAGCGGTCCCGTCGCTCAAGGCTGCACGGAACCGGGCTCGCGAAGGCGGTCAGTGGGGCAGGGGGGGCGCATACTCATTTATCATTCGCCTTAGTCAGTTGAGCGTTGACCACGCATCCCTTTCGAGACAAGGGGGGGGGGGAGGGGGTGTACTTCATATTTTTCATGCATGGCCGTAGTCGTATGGCCACAAGAGGATGGGGCGTACTCATGCCATGCATGGCCATAGAGTTGTGCGAGCTTAAACCCTCGCGCCTCCCCGCAATGCCAGGACGCGAACATGATAAGCAGGCGGTGTTAGACACGGGACGTGTCACCGTCGCTAGTCGCGGCCTCCGGCTGGATTGGTCTTCTTGATGGATTGTCGTTGTGTGTGAGCTACCAACAATAACAACACGGTAGGTAGGTAAATAGGTGTGAAGGGGTGTATTTAATAACCGGAAAAAAAAAACAAATTCCGCGTTTATTTAAATCAAACGTCCACTATGTACGACAAGGGAACACGCCAAACGTTTTCTGCAGCGCGCAGCACTTACTCGAGCAGCTCTACAGCTGCCAGTGTCGAGCGAAACGAAGGTTTCAGCCGATGAGAGAAGTATGCCTTTTTAGGTCTCAACTGCAGGTGTACAATAAGGGGTTTCATAAAAAACGAAAGGCATTCCCACGATATTAGGTACGGTTGTCGCGGTGTAGAAGACTCCACCAGCCATAAGCATCGTTTTTGTCAAAAGGTGCTATCACGGGGAAACGCAATAATCAGAACCAAATATGCTTCGTGAAAATACTGGAATATATAGGTTTTTGTTCGAGTGACGACTCCTCTATACTATGCCCCCCCGTAACACCCCTATCGTAGCACGTGTAACGGTACTGTAACGGATGACCCTGTCCACGGTACTGTCAACGTCCAGCAGTACCGTTATGACCATAATGCGCCCGTTTAGTTCGGGTACCTGTTTGTTTTACCACTCCTCCCTCATACAGTAGCGGCCGATGCTGCTGGGATCGTCACCTACCTAAACGCTACCTGATATCGTCAATTTCCTCCTCTCTTGAAATTATCGTTTCGATCGTTTACAGTTGCTGCGACGGTAACAACCGTTGTATAGGGTTGCGTATATATTCGCTGGCGTTATTCCGGAAGTTTGAATTGGTGCGATAGGAAAGCTGAGCCCCTCTTTCTCTTTTCCTCTCTTTCTCTAACGATCCCCGTACCACGCTACATGTAGGTATGGTGTCGTCATGGGTACCATGACACTTGCCACGACAGTCGAGGGTATTGCCATGAGTTGACATGGCATTGCTGTGACACACCATGGCAATGTCGTGATGTCCCATCGCAATGCCATGGCCACTGATGGAGGTTCGTCGCAATGCCATCGTGTGCAATGGAGATTCAGAGCAGTAGCATGGCGTGCCATGGAGGTAAAAGGGCAATGTCATGACGCGTGCACAGGCACCGTGATGCCACGGTAGCCCATAGAAACACTCCACCATAATTGAACAATGAAGCTTGTTAATGAACAAGCACCCTTGTGTTCATTGATGCTGGTGCCATGGTGCATGCCGTGGCAAGTCCCACGACCTCGGCCTATCAGTATTATGGCGTGTTGCCACGACGGTGTGCAATGAGTTATGACATGTGCCGTCATAGTGTGCCCTGGCCCATGGCATTTCCATGGCAATGTCATGGTGGTCCATGCTAGTGCCCTGGTGGCCCATGGCAATGCCAGGGTATGCCATGAGAAAACCCTTACCGCATCGCCCTGTTCGTTCACGAGAAAGACATCCTTGCACTTGGTTTGCTGGTCCGTGAACCTGCTGCTGCAACGGAACCCTCGCAGCGTGGGAATTCATATGGACACGAGGCGTTTCAGTGTACCCCAGTAGGACCGGGGGATCGTTACTGATGATAGTTTTCTTACCGTGGGTTTGCTGCTTGCATTCCTCAAACACGCATATGTCGTATGGCAATGCCATCGCCCAAGTTGATACCCTTGTCTCTGCCGGCTTGCTGGATCCTCAAACACTTCACAGGTGAAACGTCGAGTTCTTCTGTGCCCCAGGTTTCAGCGGAAACCTATGACTCTGAGAGCACGGTCGTCGTATCACTATGACCAGCACGTTTTGATCCGATGCTGCTTCAATGTCAAGGGGTCGAAATAAAACTGGCTTGTGTTCAAACTTTCCAGCGGTGGAACTGGCACCAGGGCGTGCCAACCTTGTTCCACACGCAGACAGTGGCGTAGTGTATGTTTACTTCACGTTCAACAAAAACTTGACGGGTCTCCGGCTACCCGATCCCATGGACTATGTGAGCCTTCCTCTTCCGTTGGCGTTGGCCCGGTTGCCGCGTGAGCACTTTGTCTACACCCGCCTCGCCCTGTGGCGGAATCTCCGTGTTGCCGTTCATACCCTGTGGTGGAATCTCCGTGAGGGACGGTGCACGCACCTAGTACATGTAATGCCAAAACAAATCCCACTTCAATTTTAAGAACCCCCCCTAAAGCCCACCCCCGAAAAGTGCGTGCATGGGCTTTAAGAACTGCCTTAACTATGAGTACTTGCTTCAATTCAGGCTTTAACGCATAGAAGGGGCCCCTTCGGTCATAAGAGCAAAGAGTAGTTGAGTGTGAAAACAATTACTGTACAGTAGATGTTTTCGTCTTTTGTTTCGCAGCAGCAATGCTATTTCTGGTATAACAACACCATATCAGTACTCCTTACGGAACACGGTATAGCTACAGTTCTAATTCCCAGACATCCGACCGACCAATGTATAGCTTGTTTGACATACAGTAGTGTTTTTAGGAGGTGTCGGGGCTCTTGCATCTGCAAGAGAGCGTGGGCATTGGTGTATTTGCATCACGAAACGAATGTGCTCCGCAACAGGACTTTAGATCATTTCGGAGCTCCGGTTTGGTATCCACACTCTGCTGTGGCCACGTAGGACGCTACGGACGGCAGAACTAGAGTCCCAGGTAGACTCACCTACCAGTGCTCGGTGTCCTCGCCGAAACTCTGAGCAAAAACAGTATGAGCAGCCAGAGAAATTGTCATTTTTCAAATTAATCTTTGGGTACCAGGGGTGTGGCGAGTCTGTATTGAGTAAGAGGCACTTCTCGTGATGAAAAAGGCGTCTGATCGATACGTCTCCCGAGACAAATATATTGACCATGATGTACGCTCTCTTCATCGACTCATCGGGTGACAGTCTGAGCATTGATACTAGAGAAATGCCCTTTGCCGTAGGGAGTAACGAAAAGTTACTGTAGAAGTTATACCATAAATAGTATTGCAACTGAAACAAAACGGGTTCGTTTTTTATTTGCTCCAATATTGTTTGCCCGAAGGGGCGTTAACGTGTAGATCCTTGTCACGAACGCATACACGACGTTTTCCTCTTCCGTGGGCGTTGGTCCGGTGGACGCCCGAGCACTGGGCCTACGCGTATATTTCCCTGTGGCGGAGACTCTGTGTTTTAATAAACAATCTGGGCGTTGCACTCGGCGTCGTTGTGTGGTATCGAGTTTTTGCATAGCGAGTGCCATATGTTGGTGTGTCAGATCGTTGCTTCTTGATGTTTGCGTGCATTCTCGCTTGATGTGTTCGGATTATTGGGAGTTGTACCTTGGTTGTACGGATATGTAGCATAATTGCACCGGCTGCGTTTCTCGGGTTCGTTGTCATTGCGGATATCCTGCGCCGGCTACCTGGTTGACATTTCCTGGTCGCAAAAATTCGGACAATGCACAAGATTCTCATTTTTGACGTAAGCTCGGCGACAATGAAGTTCAGGCTTTGAAAACTCGTCATGGTTTACGAACTCGTGTTGTAGTCGTCTGTGAGCCCTTTGCGGTAGGACTGGTGTATTCGAACCTATCGTCCGAGATGTTTTCTCCCATTTTATGAAGCCGCCCTCGAGCCTCAAGCATGCTTGAAGGTGTAGTCGCCCGCGTCTTGACCTTGCTCCGTCCGGACGTCCGCTGGTCCATCGTATACAGCAGGCCCGTCGTTGTGGTGTTTGGCGTACACAGCGTTCCTAGACCTGCTGTCCGTTGCCCAGACCTCCCACCGGAGACGTTTCGAAATATGTTTGAACCAGTCAGTGTGATCGCAGGGCCGCTCCAGTAGCAATGTGTAACGATGTTGAGGAGAGGCTTTCGCATGCTCGCTTCCAGCCACTAACTTCTGCCACATGTTTCGGGAGGCGTCGTCGGTGCTTCTAAAACTCGGCACTTTCGGTTCAGTCGTGCCGTTCATAACATCAAACAAGAACGTCTCGGTTTGACAAGGAGACGCATGCTACGATAGAGGTGCACCATGCTTTTTCTGAGCTCCTCACTTGAGGAGCGTCATACTTCACCGAAAAAATAAGTTTTGGAGCAAAATAAAAGTGCTACCGGATGATAAATCTCATCACCGACGTATACTCTGAAACATGATTCGTCTCAAAACCGAACGTCCCACGAATTAGGATTAAGGAGTCGGAGCGTACAGAAAACGATTAAGTCAAAACGTGCTACCTCTACCGTAGCACGTGTCAAGAGACAACACTACGCGGGCCCTCGGGCAACAACAGCCCCGATGGCTGGCCGGTTTTGTCCCATCAATTCTAGAAAGATTCCTTGCAATGGATGCCGCGGTTTTCGCGGGCTTCCCCGTGGCTGTCGTAGATGCCTTGCTTGTGCCGGCTTGTTTTGTTGTGTCCCATTTTCTCCTTCTCTTCGGTTCTTTCATGTTCCCAGACCGCCCGAAAGCGCACCGGCCCATTCTTGTCGGGCTTGCTTTTCTTCGTTCAGCTCAATGCTGTGCACGATGGCTAAGCGTGTCCACCTGTTCTCGTCTGACTTCCTTTTGCTCGTCCAAGTCGATCGTGTGCGTGGGTGAACTGAGGCATGTCGTTTCAACTCATCGTGTGTAATTCCAGGCCCGTTGCGCGGTATTTTTGCATCACCGCCAATATGTAGCTCCACAAGAGGAGATTCGGATGAGTTGTGTGCTGCACGCTACTTGTAGTGGAGCTCAAAACCTTGGTAAGAATGCGGTGAGTGTCTTCACGCTCATATAAGTAGATGGGCTATGAAGGTCTAGGTCTTCAGAGGCGAACACAGGCTCATTGTGAGCCGAGCTCGAGCAGAACCTATGACCATATAAATGGCAGTGGATCGGTTGAAATGGGCGCCCCCCGTTGGGCAGTATAAGCTTGCGATACGATGAACTGCAGAGGGTTCAGATGCGGGTGTCAAGAATGAACAGGGATGTGCGCTCCTGTTCTGCTTCTCCTACTTGCGGTACTATCCATATCGTACGGTCGCTTACATGTACACGCTCAGTCACGCATGTGGCGGCTTGCACTCGTACCTACGTTACCTTAGGGAACTGGTTGCTTGGCGGAATGTCGTTGCAACGTAAATCTTTGTCCACTCTAAAGCACTTCACACCTCCTGTAATATATAAAAACGTACGACAACGTCGTCAACATCCTGCATAATGCCCCAACTTATCACCTGAGGTGTTCCGAAGCACGACGGCGTAGTCCGCACACCCAACAAACCCTGAAATTGTCCGAAAGACGGCAGGGGTAGTCAGCGTAAGAAGAGTGGCAAGATAGGTGTGGCACTTTTCGTCTGTATGAACCGTTTACTGAAAGACTGGCCAAATTTGTCGATCTTGAAACTATTCGTGGAAGTAAACGTTACTTCCAGGACAGTAAAAAAACTATCGTGGAAACTTCAATGGAAGGAAACGCAACCATCAAACAACGTAAAAACTTCCGTGGAAGTAAAATGTACTTACGTGTAAACGAAACTTTCGTCGAAACTTTCGCGGAAACTTTCATAGAAGTAAACTCAAAAGTTAAATAATGTGGTAGATAGGGTGGCCCTGGCTTCTTCATGATTCTCCGTAGAGCTTTAGATTCACTTTAATGCGGTCCCCACACGAGAGCATATATTTCCAGCCCACTGACTACAACTCTTAACTACAGCCCACACGCTAACCCTAAGCCAAACCCCCACCCGAACCCCAGCCCTATACTTATACACCTACCATGGGGGAGCAGGGTTTCAAATGAGATCTGGCCAGGGTGGGATCGGGGTAGAGGGGTTGACCCATCAAAATAGAAGTGTAGTATATTGGGCACCGCGGTTCTACCCCTACAACACTGAATCACTAATAATAATTGTGAACTGCACTTACGTTATACAGCAGTCCACAAGTTGTAAACAGTCGACATCGTCCACGCACTATTCAGGTTAGCCGTACTGCACACAATTCTCCATGAATCCCGAGATACAGTAGTAGTGCGGTACCGCACTACTTGAGCACCCGCAATGATGGTGCTGTACCGCAACATCCAGGGAAAGTGAGGGGTTACGCAATAGTGCGGGTACTGGCGTCTGGCGACCCACCGCACTATTGCGGAACCACGACTGCTGTATACGATATAAACGGCCTCCTTCTTTCTTTCAACTTCACGCTGCGTAAGGAGCCATGGAGCAGTTTATACCTTTCACGTAGCGAGTCGCATTTTATGCACCACCATTGCGTATCACCGATGTGTGGGCAGTGTGATTGGGGCGGGGGATCGTGGAGCTTCTCCTTGTGACCGTCGAGGGTTCTCGTGGGGTTGCTACTGTAGTCGACCTGTCACTCACTCGTTCGTTGTGGCTTCGGGCGAAAGGAACCCCTCGACGTCTAAGCTACAATATGTCCTTGTTCGTGCAATCTCTTGAATACTTTTTTGTCACCTGATTGGGAGATGACTCGCAGGTGACTGTCTTCTCCCGGCGTGGGCGTGAACGCCATGCGTTTTATAGCATATTCTTGGGCAAGGGAGCGTGCCTGACACAGGCGTATTCTTGCTGGCTGCGTACAACCGGGACGCGTTTAGTGCGACTCATATATGACGCCCTCTCGCAGTACACTGGTTTCTCCCTCCATGGGTGTGATCGCCGTGCGCATTGTAACACCTGTTTAAGCAGGGGGTCAAACCTGAACAGGCGTGTCTTTGATATTGATAGATGTACAACCGCTACGAATAGTTTTGCACGTATCTGCTCGCATGGTATGCATGCGCTTCCCCCCCACCCTGATATGGGGTGATGGCGAGTATCGAGGATATACTGCACACAGCAGTACCGTCAGCGAAGTTTAAAGGGCGACTCGAGGTTTCCCCTCTTCCGCCTCTCTGGTGTTACTGTACCGTACAGCAGTAGTAGGACATGCGTTATGTCTCGCCGACGCGTACGGCTTCCCTCCCCTCTCCTTCGTATATAACGCAGAAAGGGACCCGGCGATCCGACGTCCCCAGCCGCACCCGTGGCAGCATCGTGACCACACACACGTTGTCCACGCGCTTGTTACCTTGGCTTTTGGGTGCCCGGTCATACGTGAGTGGTGTGTGCGCTCTCCATTGGCGGGGTTCTGACATATAGCCTCTCAATTGTTGGGACCATCACTATGGAGCCTAGTTCGCTTTTCTTTTTGAAAACCGTGTTGGAGTGGCCCCGCCGACGTATGGAGGAGTGATGTTCTGATGCCGTACAGCAGCCAGCATAGCCCATGGCTGGTGTCTCTCCATTTATTTCCGGGTTGGGTACGCTGCCTTACATTTTGACGGTTAGCAAATGAGCGGCTATCAGCTGTGGGGCTGCTATCGACCCCTTCGATATCCATGGGGAGATCCGAGGATCCCAAGAGTTCAGGGGGTCGCTGGCACGCTTTCAAAACGTTTTGACGGTCTTGCAATAGTTGGCATGTTGTTGGCATCAGCGCGCGTGAATCCGCCCTGCAGGGCGGATTTATGAGATCTGCCACGCTTTTTTTTATACTGCTTTTAATGTGGGACGTTTTTGTACATTTTTTAAAGACAAATTAGCACTAATAACCCTAACCCTAACCCCCAACGACGACATCGATTGGTATATCGTGGTTGCGGGTTCGGGTTAGGGCCCGTATTAACGAAGAAGAAAAAAAATCAGTTTGGAAAAAAAAAAAATCAAATCCGCTTTTCATTGGTCAACACACGCACCAGCACCAAATATTAGGATCTTGGGGCATAATATTTGGTGCTGGTGCGTGTGTTGACCAATGAAAAGCGAATTTGAATTTTATTTTTTCCAAATTGAATTTTTGATGTCTTTGTTAATACGGGCCCTTAGGGTTTTAGGGTATGGGCCCGAATTAACGAGTATGAAATAAATTCAATTTGGAAAAAATAAAATTCAAATTCGCTTTTCATTGGCCAACACACGCACCAGCACCAAATATTATGCCCCAGATCCTAATCTTTGGTGCTGGTGTGTGTGTTGACCAATGAAAAGCGGATTTGAATATTATTTTTTCCAAACTGAATTTTTTTCTTCTTCGTTAAAACAGGCCCTTAGGGCCCGAATTAACGAGTATAAAATAAATTCAATTTGGAAAAAATAAATTCAATTTGGAAAAAATAAATTCAGATTCGCTTTTCATTGGTCAATACACGCACCAGCACCAAATATTATGCCCCAAGATCCTAATCTTTGGTGCTGGTGCGTGTGTTGACCAATGAAGAGCGGATTTGAGTCTGATTTTCTGCAAATATATATATTTTCTTCTTCGTTAAAACGGGCCCTTAGGGTTGGGTGTTAAATTGAAAAAACAAACGTAAAAATTGCCCCACTCTAATAAAAGAAGTATTTAAACAGCGAGGCAAATCTCATAAATCCGCCCTGCAGGGCGTATTTACGCGCGCTGGATTGGCATGCATATCACTTGCACCGAGATCCCCAGTAAGACTTCTACTGTAGGGATGTCATCATCAATCATCATAGCTATAGTAAACCATCAATCTATAGTCTAATTTATATCGTCCACATCGTGTTTGATCGTGGATTATATGTCGTCTGCATGTATGATATGTATATAAACGAGAGAAACTCTTGCGACCGACGCGACGACGAACATCCCTCGAGTTAGTCCGTTGGTTTATGGTTGGACGAACAGCTTTACTAGTGCTCTAGGCGTATGCATGTATTTGAATGGCTGTATGGCTCGTACGCAATCTACGCATTGTCAAAGGATCATACTTCAAGTTGCAGGTTAAGTACTGCATGGTACGCAAGCTATTATCTACAGCAAGTCTAATTCCAATTGTTTCGTCCTCAAAACGGGATTGGTCAAAAGCGTGAAATGGTCTTAGCCGGTAGGCGCTGGTGCCACGGGAGCAGTATCCCGCGATCAGTGAGGCTGATCCGAACTTTTGTTTGCAAGCTGGATTGACGCGATCGATCAACATAGATACAGTAGGGACATCACAAAAAACGGGGTTCCCATTTAGTAGACGACGCGACACAGATTCGGAAATATGTTGACTAGTGATATTGAGATTTAATAGGAACGGTAAGTCGCGGTACCTCTCTCTTTATAGCGTCCCCCTCTTACGAAAGTGATTAATTACGACCCACGCACCCAACACCTCCATTCAACGAAATTAAAAAATATATATTTGTGGAATCCACATAGAGCACCGGTCGCCAACCACGGAGATGTGCGTGCATATCACGGGCACACAAACTTGTGGTGCTTCCCGGGTCCAATGGATAAATTCCGACTCTGCTGGGATTCCGACTATGTGACAGGTGCCACTGGCTGTGCCTAATCGAGCCGTCGATAACCAATAAGATTATCTGTACAATAGTTTACCCCTGCGTCCGACCCCCCCGGCATCATTCATACGATTTTGGTTTGTGGACGCACTGCTGCTGTACACATCCCCGTAACCACGCTTGCGACAGCAGTCAAGGGTGCACTGGTCGACCCACTACAGCAGTACGAGTACGCTTCTCCTACCGTCCGCGATCCCGCCGCCGCTCCTACCGACTTCCCGCTACAAGTTTCTGCCAGTACTCTCCCCTGACTCCTTGAACTCGCTCTCTCAAACTAGCTGGTGAGTGTTTAGGCAAGCGGGTGGGTGGGTGGGTGGGTGGGTGGGTGGGTGGGTGAGTGTGGAAAGAGGAAGTCTTCTGGGTCCCCTGAGCACCTCTCTACCCTGTTGGCTCAACGAACTGTAAGCCGCGTTCTCGGTGTCTGCACGTCTGCGCAACGCGCGGCTACCTTGGGGGGCTTGCAGGGTGTGATTTACGGTACGCCTCGTCACCCCACATTAACGATATTGCCCTGGTTGGCCGGCTGCTGGCTAATCGTAAGCACTTCACATTTATCCGATTTCACCAAGGGCTTGTAACGGAAGCAATTCGTGTTTGTGCTTTGGTTTCCTGTCGTGTCAACTTAGTGTAAACTCCACCTCTTTGCAAGGTAGGGGGCAGGAGGGGGCAATACCGGAGCTGAACTCAGACACTACTCCCTTGCACGACGACCCTCACACACGCAGCTCTACTACAGTGCCCCTCTAGCCAGTGTGGGCTCCTTGATCGACAGCCTACCAACAGGCTATAGCTGGCGAATAGGTGGGTGTACTAGAGTAGAGACTTACAGTACAGTATTAGCACTCCCTTTGGGGCATACATCGGAAAATGGCAGGCAAGTGCACCCCCTACCTCATTTCTAACTTCTATACACAGGTTGGTTCACGCATATCGCTCCCATTCTTGTCCGCCACGAATGCCGACCGCATCATCTACTCGAGGGTCAAACAGTTGTGTCACACTGACCGTGATGGGCAGCGTTAACGAGTTACAAAGTTTTGTTTTTAGTTTTCAACCCCTTCGGGATCCCCGGATAGCGACCAAAACAGTCAGTGGTAACTTGAGCGTGATCAACCGTCTACGAGAAGTCTGAGGGCCTTCAATAACGGATATAGCATGGTGTAACACACTTGACGTACGATCCGCGCCCGTTAGAACTCGGACATCACTATGTATCACCCCCCCATCCACGCAGTATGTTGCTGTTGCTGAGATGGTCACCTCCTATCGTCGAGTTTCTTCTGAAGCCCCAACGGGGATAAGGGCCTATGGTAGGGGCTGGCGCTACCGGCGAACTGGTGTCTGGACCAGCCACCACTGGCCTTCACGACCTGGCGTTTCCGTAGAAAGAAACCTAAATTATTTGGTTTCTGTCCGAACCGGTTCAAGATACTCCAAGGCATGTTTATAGAAAAACCTCGCGCATACATTCGAAAAACTGATTGCGGAGGAAAAAATCATGTTATATTTAACACCAAAATTGGACAACATACTGAAACTACTGTACTGTAAGTAGTTTCAAGGCAATGCCTTATCTTTCGCACGTTTTGCCGCACACACGTTCGAATGTCCACGCCGTGTTTTGGAGGTAGACCCTGAAATCTGTCACACGAGTTATCTACGAACCCTTTCCCACCGGTATCATAACGTTTGTTAAATAATCGTCTTCGGCAGACATTTCGGGTCTCGTGAGACCCAATCATCCCAAACAATACAAAAACAACAAAAAAAAACACATCTGTCGAAAAAGCTAAAAAAAACTAACAGAACAAAATGGATTGACAGGGGTTTATAGAACAGGCGCACCACATCCCACGAGGTTCCACAGTATACACATCTCACGAAAACGCCGTGGGCATTGAATGCTTCAGAAAATTATTTTATTTTGGGGCGGAACGCTTGAGCAAGCTCGTATTGATTCTTGCACAGTGCTTCCCTTGCCATCCGACAATGTCATACTTGTAACTTACAAAACACTCCGAAAGTAGTATTCATGGTTCAACGCCTACAGTGCTAGTAACAGCGGGCATCGACATCCTGTGCTTCGCGGAGGCGGTTGTTGTCCAGACTACTGTATACCCTCGTTTGGAGTTATACTGAGTTATACGTGACTGGAGTGCAGAATGGGCACATTCGCTGCCAGGTGTGACACTGTGCTGCCCCGCCAAGGCTTCGCTCTTGCAGCCGTAGGTATATGTATGTATATATGGTTAGTGACTAATGGCCAGCAGGACGACCGCACCGTGCGGCCGCAGGTCTGCCACTGGCGAGCACCGCCGGTCACGACGGTCCCGTGTCCCAGGAAGGTAGCAGCACTATTGACACCAAACTGTTGCCGCTGACATTGTTTCCGCGCGGTGCCCGTATTAGGCGCTAATAAGACACTGGACTGGTTGGAACCCATCGCGCACGTTCTTTACTCCAGTACTGGGATATATCCGTATACATTTACGTTAAGTCTGTGCAGTGAATTTCCCGAGAGTAAACGGACAGGTCGTCCTACACGATTTAGATTGAGCGCGCAGCAGTGCCAGCAGGAGCATCGTACTGCTCTCTTTGTGTGGTGCAGCTCCTTGGATTGTTTTGGTAATCGATCTCTCAACACCTATTTCGCATGGGCCCACCAAGGAGTGGCCAATGCTTTTTTATTCGTCGTCTTGCGTCGTCACTTTTCCCCTCTGCCCCTTTATTATCAAGTACATACCCGAGGCCAATGCAGCTAGCTGGGCCAGCCAAGACGCCGCCAGAGCGGTTCATTTTTTTTTTTTTTTTTCCATCCCATTTATTATCTTCGCACTTCCGTCTCTCCCTCCCTAGTCGTAACTCAGATCCGGGGTCACAAAGTAGGCTCCTCTCCCTCCTCCCCCACTACGGTTCTTGCCTTCATTTTTATCGCGCAGAGGGTTCAGCCTTCCCAACGCTCGTCGATTTTCATCGAATTGTGCTAACTCACGCTCTCGCGCTTTCTGCTAGTCAAGATATTTTTTTGCGAGAAAAAGTGCCTAAGAGCATGCACTCGGCGGGGCTCGAACTCGCTTTCCTGACGCTTACAGGCTTCGTGGTTACCTGCTAGCCCACCGGGGCGACCGGTCTTTGGCTATGCCCCGCTCAATACTACGTATTTCAACATGATTTGTTGACACGGTGCTGTTGGTGTACAGTACAGGACACCTGATAAGACACATACTAATAAGAAAGCCATGCTGATATTTAGAGGGAAATTATAAATTCGGGAGTCATTATCTTGAAATTAGAGTAGAAAGCAGCCTCTCTCAAATGAGAAATCCAGCCTGGATAAGATTTCCTGTTTCTTATTAGGTGTCCTGTACTGTACTAGCCAACCTTTGAGATGCCATCGCTTTTTTTCCCTATTTTTCCCCCCAGGATTTATGACCGATCCAAAGACCCGTGAAAATAAAATGCGGCCTTAACTTGCGTGAAACAGCGAAGAATCAGAAGGCCTCCAGGCTTCGGAAGACACATTTACACGAATTATTGAATTGCGAGGTTCCAATGTGAGTCCGAAACTTGCGAAATTGAGCGGGTCGTCGCAGCAATACTGCCGTTTTCGTTATTACTTGTTTTTAGTATGGAATCGATGTTTGTATATCTGTTGATGAGTGATGGAATGCGCTACGTATGCAACTTACAGGTAGATCAATCGTCTCATGGTGCCTCAACCATTTATCTACACAAATTAAATTAAATTTCCACCTTGATCAGGAACGATTAATGTTTTAGCTGTCATGTGAATTTGGTGCCAAAATATTGTATTATAATTTTTCAGGGTTCTTTACGGTTAACCGTCCGTGCACGGTGCGGTTTTTTTTTTTCGAAAATCCTACGGTCCGGTTCGGTGCGGTTTTCAGAAAGCGGAAATCTTACGGTGCGGTTCGGTGCGGTTATCCGATATTGTAAATCCTACGGTGCGGTTCGGTTTTTTCGTGCATCCTACGGTGCGGTTCGGTGCGGTTTTCAGAAATCAGGAATCCTACGGTGCGGTTCGGTGCGGTTTTCCGAAATCGTAAATGCAACGGTGCGGATCGGTTTTTTCATGCATCCTACGGTGCGGTTCGGTGCGGTTTTCTTAAATCAGGAATCCTACGGTGCGGTTCGGTGCGGTTTTCAGAAATCGCAAAACCTACGGTGCGGTGCGGTGCGGTTTTCAAGAGGGCAAAAATCCTGCGGTTAACCGCACCGAACCGCACCGAACCGATAGGAAAAACCGCACCGTAAAGGCTAAGCAGGGTTTTTTATGGTTAACGGTCCGTGCACGGTGCGGTTTTTTTCCACGAAAATCCTACGGTCCGGTTCGGTGCGGTTTTTAGAAAGCAGAAATATTACGGTGCGGTTCGGTGCGGTTATCCGATATTGTAAATCCTACGGTGCGGTTCGGTTTTTTCATGCATCCTACGGTGCGGTTCGGTGCGGTTTTCAGAAATCAGGAATCCTACGGTGCGGTTCGGTGCGGTTTTCAGAAATCGGGAATCTTACGGTGCGGTTCGGTGCGGTTTTCAGATTTTGAAAATCCTACGGTGCGGTTCGGTTTTTTCATGCATCCTACGGTGCGGTTCGGTGCGGTTTTCAGAAATCAGGAATCCTACGGTGCGGTTCGGTGCGGTTTTCAAAAATCAGAAATCCTACGGTGCGGTTCGGTGCGGTTTTTTAGATTTAGTAAATCCTACGGTGCGGTTCGGTGCTGTGATACATCCTACGGTGCGGTCTCGGTGCGGTTCCCCGTTGAACGGGTTTTGCTACGGCTCGGTTCCAATGCCCGTAGGGAAAACCGTTCATAACCACTGTTTCTCCACGGTGCACTGTATGAATAAACCGTACAAAACCGCGGTTTCGCAAGGTTTTTGCCCCTTTTCTCGGGGCACTACTGCACTAACGAAACCGCTACAGGCATCGTATGAAAAAACCGCAAAACCCCCGGGTTCGTACGGTTTCGTGCAAGGTACTACTTAATATTATTTAATGTTTACTTTCCACGCAAAGTGAAGAGAGCAACAACTACCACACGGGGGAGACCTATGCCCCAGACTTCCTCCGCAACGTCGACTATTTCACGACAACTGTGCCGAAAATAGCGCCGTCGCGGCCGGAGGAGGGCATGGCGCGGCGGCTTCCGATAGTGCAGGCCCAGCATAGAACTGACGGCAGGGTGGGGGGCCAAAGCTGCACAGGCGGCCGACTGCTGACCAGCTGCGGACTGCGCAGCACTGACTGGCTGCGGGCTCCGGGGCACCGGCTGCGGGCTGCGGACCGGATGTGCTTGTAGCTTGCACCTCTTCGGCTGGGGAAGGCTGCGCATCCGACAAGCTCCGTACCGGTAGTAGCTTTTCACGCCCCGGTGTGGTGGTGTCGGCGGTGGGGTGTGGCGATGTGTGGCAAAGCAGCTTTGCTGGCGTGCACGCTTTGGCACGCATTTCCGGGTTCCCTGTGTTTCTTCGTATTTTTGTGTATTTTGTGTAATTGTATATTTGTGCATTTTTTAATTTTTTCGTACTTTTAGTATTAGCTCAGTTTTTACCATATACCAATTTCAATATTTTTTCGGATAATTTATAAATAAAAATATATACGAGTTAGCTGATAAAAAGAAATAATTATTAGAATAAATGAATATACTAAATATGAAATGTGAAATACGTACATAAATACTCCGAATATATAGTATATACTCTACGTATATAATTAATCAACTTTTTTGCATTTTAACGTCAAAAATAAAAATCTAATATTAAAATATGAAATACCATAAGATCAACCCAGCTAGCGGGAGCACTTTTGACACGAAACCGAGCAGAAATCATGCATAAACCGTGCGAAACCGTGACCCTCTAGCACCGTCTCCGCGGTCATGGAACCGCGGTTTGTATACGGTTTCAAGTTAACCGCACCGTTAAATAACCCGAACTAACGGGTTTCTGGCACCGTATCTTGATGCACACGGTGCGGTGCGCGTTTCTATGACATTCCTACGGTGCGAGTTCAGTGCGGTTTTAAGAAATCGATAATCTTACGGTGCGGTTCGGTGCGGTTTTCAGATATTGAAAATCCTACGGTGCGGTTCGGTGCTGTGATATTTCCTACGGTGCGGTTCGGTGCTGTTTTCAGAAATCGTAAATGCTACGGTGCGGTTCGGTGCGGTTTTCAGATGTCGTGAACCCTTACGGGCGGTTCGGTGCTATATTTTTTCCTACGGTGCGGTTCGTTTGCGGTTTTCCGATATCGCAAAACCTACGGTGCGGTTCGGTGCGGTTTTCAGATGTCGTGAACCCTACGGTGCGGTTCGGTTATATTTTGTTTCCTACGGTGCGGTTCGGTGCGGTTTTCCGATACGCAAAACCTACGGTGCGGTGCGGTGCGGTGCGTTTCAAGAGGGCAAACATCCTACGGTGCGGTGTGTAACCGCACCGAACCCCACGAACGATAGGAAAAACCGCACCGTAAAGAGACCCTGGTAAATTGTCGTAGTTTTGTGACCACAGAACTGGTACCTTTTTAGGATGAAGAATCGGCACGGACACTGGGTGTGCTGGATGTCGACGGGTAGAAAGGAAGGTTTAATGTGAAGAACACACACACACACATCGCTTGTCAGAACTCCCTTGGCGAAATCGAGTCGGTTTTCTCAAAGGGTCAGATAATTTCATATATATACCAAGTATGAATATCATATGTACGTACAATATAATACTTGTACTTTTTTTGCATCTATCTATCTCCAGTATATAAGATGTCAGGAGCAGCGCTCCAAGTTTTTCGAATGCTAACTCGCGAAAGTGGTGGCGCTAGGGCCTCACACAAGATAACCCGTTTTAAGGCTAGCCCAGCTGTACGAGTACATACTTCTTGTTCGGTAGGGAAAAAAAGAAATGTCTTCCAACCTGTTCTCGCCCATCTACAGTACTCACTCGTAAAACTAACAGTATAAGTTTCATGCATGGAGGGAGTGCAATACAGTACAGGTACGAGAGTATGCCGTACATCCAGCACGACGCATACAGTATGCTACAATTGGTTACCATAGGGTTGTACCTACTAATACTATGGCTGGAACGACACCAGGTATCGGTATGCGAGAGGCTCCAAGATACACAACACGAGGAGCTCTGTATACTCAAATAAAAAAAAACGGTTGTTTGTTTATTTTACTCGGTTTTGTTCGGATTTTGAACACAGGTTTTGTTAGTTTATAAAAAGGTTTTCCGTGCCCCCCCCGAACTCTGTCACACCCTCCGTCACCCTCACTCCAAGCCTACTGCTGTCTCGCGCCTGGCAGAATCGTCTCGCGCCGACCACTCCCACCCCTGGAGCTAGTAAAACCTTGCCGCGCCGAGGCTCAGCGCCGTGGAAGCACCACCCGCGTTGGGCACAAGTCGAAGGTTGAAGATATCCTCGCAATACTGCGACCATCATCATTATTGTCATCACCACCACATCATCATCATGGGTGCTACAGCAGCAGCCGCAGTAGCTCTCACGAGCATCAGGCTTCTGAGCTACGCCATGCTCGGCTGGGCCCTGTTCCATCTCGCCATGTGCCTCGGCAAGTGGTACGACGCCGAGATACTGGATAAGCAACTGGAGCTCAAGCTCTCTGGCGATGTCACGATATACAGCTTTTCCAACGAGAAATTCCTCTTGTTTGGCTTGCCGATTGTGCTCGCTGCTGCGCTTGGCGGCGTGTACGAGGCAATATGGAACCAGAGGGAGCTCAGCGTCAGGCCCGCCGGTCCTGAGGACGGCGATGAGTCCAAGAAGGACAGTCCGGGTGTCTTCACCGTCCTTCACGGCGTAATGCACTTCAAGTTCAGGCCCCTGGGCCAGCATGCTCCGTGAGTTAAGCGATATCGAGATCCAACAGCCTGCTGTTGATGTTGCTGTTTTCGTGTTTCGTTTTGTTTTACAACTGACACTGTACGTATAGGCACAGCACAGAAACAGAGACCAAAAGGCAACCAGCACTTGCCAGCACGCTATGTGTCATACATCTTGCATACATGGTCAATTTATTATCTACAGCAGTATGTCGTCGAGGGCGCCAGCTGTATCATACAGCCGTTGTACCTAGTGACAGGATACGTACGTGCTGCTGTAATATGACGCAGGCGCTGGTGTCTGTGATACCTACTATTAATACTACTGCTGCTGAAGCATTATGCATGTCACCCCTCCATCAGCCGTGCTACTCGATTCGTCCATTTCAACCAACTAGGCCACCCGCCGTGCGAGTTGCCAGCAGGTACTACTGTAACTCGGAATGATTGATCGGCGTCTATCTCTCGTGTGTGTTCCTCTCTCCGTCTGTACCGGTATACCGGTATGCCTGTATATTATTTGGTCGTTTGGTCTCTTGTTTCGCAGATGGCTGACGGTCGGAGAGGCCATGGTGCTGTTCCTTTGGGTCATCGCCATGGGAGCGAAATGCTGGCAAGGTGCTGCACAAACTACGGTTGCCACATAGACGGAAAACAATCCCTTCAACAAAGCAACCATACCCGAACAGACGCGCGTGGTGCCTGGCGAAGGTGTACATACGCGCGCGTACGTGGCGTGGCGGAATGCCTTGAAAAACACGCACGCAGGGCATTGCCAGCAGCGCAGCCACAAGCACCTACCCCATTCAGTAGGTAGCCGAGCGCATTTTAATCTGCATCTCGGTTTTGCATCGGAGGAGATGATTGGGTGCTATAGATTCTGGTATAATTTCGTACGTACGTACCTGGTACCAGGTATTGTTGCAGTGCTGTACTGTAGTGACTGGGCTACAAAGAGAAAATTAGGAGTGTAGGCCCATTGGGCAAGCAGACGGATACCGTGTCCGCAGGAACATTTGGAGTGCCATTCCGGCAATCTTGGGCGCTGCTTCGAACAGTGCAAAACTCTCAGGTATAAGCTGCTGCTACGAGCATGTATGTACCTGGCGATACTGCTGTAAAGTAGTCCCACCAGGTCTCACCACCCAGAAAATGTTGGCGCAATCGCAGATGTTTCCCAGTATAATATTAATAGTAGTGTGTATGTATTCCATCCCATTTATTATCTTTGCCCTTCTTTTCTCGCTCCCTCTTTATTTTTACCCAGATCCGGCGTCACTGTTGGCTCTTCTCTTCCCTGCCCACTACGGCACGTGCCTTGCATTACTATCGCGAGAAAACTGTCAGCACTTTCTACCCTCGTCGACTCGCGTCGAAGCGTGCCTGCCCACGTTCAAATAGGCGCTCTCGACAGTTAGTTGGTGTCATTCAAGAATAAAACCTCCCTCCTTATTATGGAGACTCGAACCCTAAACCTCGAACTTAGCCGTATTCGTGGTTGACTACTATTAAATAGACCACCGAGGCGACCGGCGGTATGTAATCTTGTGATTCTGTCAATCTGTCCACCGGTGATTATCATCATCGCCGTCCGTCGTCATGGTCACGTATGTGTGTGTGTTGCACGTGGTGTCTCTTGTATGTCGATCCGCCAGGTGTGGTGAACTACAGCAACAACTTTTACGAGCTGTACGGCCCCTGCGAAGTCGACCCGTCATCGTGGTGCAGCCTGTACACGGGGGAGATCGGCCCCAATTTTGAGCAATACAGGTGCGAGAGCTATTGCGTACATGGGTGCACGGTGTAAATATGTGCCCCTGGTGTGGCGGTATCGTATATCGGACTGCTGTACGTACCACTGCTGTACATTACGTACAGCAGTACTGCCTGTAGTCTACTGGTTCTGGTACTTGATACTGCAGCAGTACTGTTGTACGAGTGTAAATGCGTCGGTCGCCCCGATGGTCTAGAGGTAACCTCGAACGCTTCTGAACGTTGATGTCTGGAGTTCGAATCTCACGTGGGTCGGACTTTTGAGTTTATTTGCAAAAATAAATAAAAAACGGAATCAACTGCTGAGAGCGTCAATTAATAGTAGCGTGGGTAGGCACAATTCGATGCGAGTCGACGAGGGAAGGAAAGGCTGAAGTCTTCTCGCGATAAAAATGCAAGGCAAGAACCGTAGTGGGGGAGGAGGGAGAGGAGCCTACTTTGTGACCCCGGATCTGAGTTACGACTAGGGAGGAGAGAAAGGAAGGGCGAAGATAATAAATGGGATGGACAAAAAAAAATGCGTGTGGGGACCGCCGGGTGAGGGGACCGCCAGGGGTTTTTTGGGCAGCGGGACCGCCGGGTTGGGGGACCGCCAAGGGTTTTTGGGCAGCGGGACCGCCATGTTAGGGGACCGCCAATGGAACTTTGGCAGCGGGACCGCAATGTTAGGGGACCGCCAATGCAACTTGGGCAGCGGGGCCGCCGATTTTGTAGGGCCTAAAAACGTCGTGGTCAGAGCTACGTACGCAGGGATTGTAACCTATACTTCCACGAAAGCTTTTTTTACTTCCTTCCATGGTTACTTCCATGGAAGTTGTTTTACTTCCATGGAAGCTTATTTACTTCCACGAAAGTTTTTCGACTTCCAGGTGATTCAAGTATATTTTACTTCCATATAAATTAAACATGGACGCGAATAAGTCAAGTTACTTCCAGGAAGAAAGTGTTTTTGCTTTTTTCACGGAACTAAAAAAATACTGTACCATGAAGGAATACTACCTCCATGAAAGCAAATAAAAAAAGACACATAATGTGGTAGATCCGATCTGAGTTACGTACGACTATTCAATAGGAAGGAGAGAGGAAAGGAGAGCGCGATGATGATAAAATTTAATGTGGGTTGGAATATTTATACCAAAGGGTATACCTTTTGGTATAGACTCGAGGATATTAATACGTTGTGGTATAGATTTGAGAATATTAGTACTTTTAGTACAGATTTGAGAATATTTGCACTTTTATTTAAACTTTCTAGTACAGATTTGAGAATATTTGTAATTTTATTTGTACTTTCTAGTACAGATTTGAAAATATTTGTACCTTTTGAGTACAGGTTTGAGAATAGTTGTATGTTTTAGTACAGATTGGAGAATATTTGTATTTTGTTGGATATTTGTATTTTAGAGATAATATTGTACTTTTTAACTTGGATAGTCTTAAGTACAGTTTGAATGACTTTAGTACATTAGATGTTGTACTTTTTAGTACAAATTTGAGAATATTTGTACTTTTTAGTACAGCATTGAGAGTAATTGTACGTTTTACTGTAGTCAGATTTGAGAATATTTGTACTTTTTGTAGAGAATATTTGTACTTTTTAGTACAAATTAAATATTGTACTTTAGAAGTTAGTATTTGTACTTTTTAGTGCAGATTTGAAAATATTGACTTTTAGTTCAGAGAATTGTCTTTTTAGTACAGATTTGA
Source organism: Saccharina japonica (assembly GCA_008828725.1). Classification (NCBI taxonomy): domain Eukaryota; class Phaeophyceae; order Laminariales; family Laminariaceae; genus Saccharina; species Saccharina japonica. Next base: position 138,948 of record MEHQ01004052.1, on the reverse strand, counting down.
GAATATTTGTACTTTTTAGTACAGATTTGAGAATTTGTACTTTTTAGTACAGATTTGAGAATATTTGTACTTTTTAGTACAGATTTGAAAATATTTGTTCTTTTTAGTACAGATTTGAGAATATTTGTACTTTTTGGTACAGATTTGAATATATTTGTACTTTTTAGTACAGATTTGTATATATATAAATACTTCGGAGTATATAGATATTATCAATCAATTTATATTATTCATCATCGCCCTCTCCTTTCCTCTCTCCTTCCTATTGAATAGTCGTAACTCAGATCGGATCTACCACATTATGTGTCTTTTTTCATTTACTTTCACGGAGGTAGTATTCCTTCATGGTAAGCATTTTTTCAGTTCCGTGAAAAAAGCAAAAACACTTTCTTCCTGGAAGTAACTTGACTCATTCGCGTCCATGATTAATTTATATGGAAGTAAAATATAATTGAATCACCTGGAAGTGGAAAACCTTTCGTGGAAGTAAATAAGCTTCCATGGAAGTAAAACAACTTCCATGGAAGTAACCATGGAAGGAAGTAAAAAAAGCTTTCGTGGAAGTATAGGTTACAATCCCTGTGTACATAGCTCTGACCACGACGTTTTTAGGCCCTACAAAATCGGCGGCCCCGCTGCCCAAGTTGCATTGGCGGTCCCCTAAGATTGCGGTCCCGCTGCCAAAGTACCATTGGCGGTCCCCTAACATGGCGGTCCCGCTGCCCAAAAACCCTTGGCGGTCCCCCAACCCGGCGGTCCCGCTGCCCAAAAAACCCCTGGCGGTCCCCTCACCCGGCGGTCCCCACAAGCATTACACCAGTATGTTGTTTCCAGTTGTGGCCGTACCGCCTTGTCTTATGTATGCATCCGACCGATAGTTTGTTTTAGCATTTTCATATAGTTTTGTCACCGGTGCTCGTACTGTAGCTTCGTACGGCACAGACTGACAGCAGTCCTGTACGTACGGCAGACACGATGTAAAAGTTAAAAAAATAAAGCAGGTCGATGTATCTGCACTACAGCAGTAGTACTGTACTCGTAGTACCTGGTACTGTAGTACACGGTGACAAAACAGTGATGCCACTGCTGCTCTACTGCACACGGCAGCACGTACGAGCGTATTCACATTTTGTCCTCGAAAAGGTATTCACAGTGGGCGGGTAACGTCTCTGAGCTTGCGGCAGTCGCTTGGGTCGCACAGAGCCGTTGCGAGCAGGGAGGGTGTTATTGCTGTGCTGAATGATCTTGTGGGCCCGCGTCGTGCTCCTCCTAAAAGTCGTTTTACTATCCACATACTGCGGAAAAGTTGCGTCATAATTCTAAAGGCAGTGCGCACGAAGTATGTTGAGCCAACCACGACGATTTTTCGAATTTCCGGACCTTATGTGCGAGGTGATCTATGGTTGTTTGTGTACTTGTGGGGACGTGCGGGGTTCCGAGACGCCAGTACTACAGTAATGTTGCTACCTACTTACACCCTTTGGCGTTACGCGCGGTGGTTATGTGGTGACGATTTCGCACAAGCGTTATTCCATCCATCCTTGGACTGATGATACGTGGTGTGCCGAATTCGATGACCATGCTCCTTCCCTCAAGAAGTTTTGTAAGACTGCCGAGACCCGCGTCCGTCGCCCTTTGTTTTTTTGGATATGTTTGCGGGTGTCATTTAGTTATCCGATGGCTAATGCACTACTGTACTACAGTAGTACTGGTACATGGTACGAGTATATTGGTGTTACCTTGGTTACTGTAGTCTCAGGCGGTGATACTTTATTACTTGTGTGGTTTCATAAGTAAGCCAGCCCGTATTTTCGACTACACCCTCGTGTTTGGTGTTCGTAATGTATTAACAGGGTGGCTCGAAGGTGTTTTAGCTACACCATCGCTACCCTTATCCCTCCCCCCTGCTGTCTCTGTGGACTTGGCCGCACCAGACATCAAATCAATCTGTCGTCCATAAACAGGTCCGTCTCGCAAGCGGTCCTTAATAGAATGCAGCTCACCCTTCATACGACTCACCCGACACCGCACGGCGCTTCTCGCTTGATACAAGCATTGTCTGCCTGATTGGTGAAAAGCCAACGTGCTCCGTCCCGGCCTTGTAGGGATGCGAGGGTCTATGGTCATACCACTACGGCCATGCACGACTTAAGTACCCCCCCCCCCTGATCATGCACTGGGGAACGGGTGAGGAAGTCATGCCTGCTGCATACGTGGTGTCGTTTAAATGCGCTGTACGTGCACATAATCTGGTTTTATTCCTCATGATACGATGCACAGATTGTCCATGGCCGCCATTTTCATGGGGCTGCTGTGCTCCTCCCACTTCGCCATCATCCTCGTTCCGGTCGCTCGAGACAGCAAGATATGGTCCGCCCTCGGGGTGCCCTTCGAGCGAGCCGTCCTCTACCACGCCATCGCGGGGCACCTGGCCTTTGCCTTCCTGTTCATGCACGCCTTGCTCTTCGTCGTGTACTGGGTCTGGTTCGACGGGTGGGGGCACGCGGTGCGTGAGTCCATCCACGCCGACCCCGCCGGCGGCATCAATATCCCGATGGGGTGGATGGCCGGCCTGTGTGCGCTCCCGATGTGGATCACCTCTACCAATTACGTGCGCCGGCGCTGGTACAGCCTGTTCAAGCTGAGCCACTGGCTCTTCATCGGTATCTTCGTCTTCAGTGTCATGCACGTGAGTATGTACTATGCTGTACTGCATGCAGCAATGATTAGGGGTGTGAGTGGCCTGGCGATAAGTCGCTGGTTGCTGTAGGTGTTAGTAGGAATACGTTGGCTTCGAAGCAATAGTTGGCTACTTACTGTAGGTATTTCAGCAGCTACATAGCTGCGGTTCCGTAATTTGGGGGAAGTCTGCGCGCTTTTTTGCATCTGACCTGTTGGCACGTTTTGCGGCTCGGATTTTTTTTTTGTTTTCTTTGTTGTTGTGAGGGTATCCGAACGATGTACTCGGCTAGTCGGCTCACTTCGCCACACACAACTAATACAACTACTACTGCTAACCTCTAGCAGGCCGTGAAGTCCAGCCAATACGGCCCGCCCTATTGCATTGCAGTAATAAATGTACCATCGCTACCAGCACAGTCAGCAGTTCAGAGTAGCAGTCGTGTCACGCCTGCGCCGACTAACGGTGTTTTCTTGTTTCTTTTGTTTCTTGTTTTCTGAATGTTTATGAGTGATCAACGTTGACGCTCATGCGATTCACACATTCGCTAAACTGGCAAGGATAATTCATCTGATTGTGGAATGCGTCAAGACCGCACCATGACAGCAGAATCATGACGTTTGTTGTATGTATACCCGATGTATCTGGTAGCCACGGTACGACGCACCGATCACTCTGGTCGGGTATATATATTTTAATATCAACAGCAGTGATATCCAAACGGTGATTATTGGTTGGCTCATAGTGATATGCACCAAACATTGTGGTCGGTTTTCACGGCGGCTGTTGGTCAAGAAAACAAGTCGTTCACAGCAAGCAAGCGCTGTCTTTGCGCGTTACCTTCCCTTCCCTTCCTTCCTTAAAACTCTTCAGGTGTGCACGGCCACTGTCAATATGCGTACGAGAAAGTACCTCGTTGTTGTTGGGTTGCTCCTACTCGCCCCTGCCCCCCCCCCTCTGTGAGAAAGGGGGGGTATATAATTATTTGACACAGTTCGAAAGCAAAGTACAGAGCATTAACTGTCCATGGGGGGCACGGTTTAGCATGATACTCTTAGTAGAGAGTAGTATCGTCTTCGTTCAGGACTATTGTAGTAGCGCATACAGCGCATACAAAAGTTGGTCGAGTTGCAAGAACATAGGTTTACTATGATATTAAGCTCCTCCGGTGATATGAGTAGATAATACAGTAGGACACCCTCTCTACCGTGGCCTTGCTCATGGGCAGCGATCGCTTTGTAGTTATTAATTACTTGTTTTTTTCCGGACCTTTGTTTATACGGCAATAGGCAACGGTAGCAGTAGCAATCGCGGTGGGCGTCGTACCTATACGGGCTATGGCAGTAAAACAACTATAGTCCACGGGCCACATCCGGTTCAAAGCATGTGGTTAGTGGCGACCACAAAATATGCCTACCATGCTTCTATATTTGGCAATGTTACGAAATGAAGCCTGGTACTCCGGTAGATGACCATTCATTTTTTACAGTGGTTCCTCCCGCCTGCGAAGTTTGTAGACAACATCGGACACACACCGCGACGATCGAGGGCATTGCGATCACCCTTTCCTGAACCCCCCTAACCTAACCCCCCTCGCCTTTCCTCTCGCCTTTTTCTTTGTATCCTTATTTTATTGGTTTTCCACTATTGCTACACGAACGAATACATTGCGGCATACCTGGAATATTGCAGTGGTACCCTAACACCGTCTACTTCCTCGGTGGCCTCACGCTGTACGTGATGCACGTTATGTCTCGGCTGGAGGCCTGGAAGAGGTGAGGGAGTGTCTGGATCGCGAAGTTCCCAACGCACACGTCAATGTGTTGTGTTTGATTTTAACGCTTGACGCGTGGTGGAATGCCAAACGCACACGTCAAGGTGTTAAGTCAGCAAGATAGTGTCCGCGTGGCTGGAACTCGCGCTCAAACAGTATGTTTTTGATACGCAAAGCATGGCGCGAGAAGCATAGATTAAGGTTAGGTAATATCCCTGTACCATTATTATGCTCGTAGGAGCAGAATCATGGACGAGTACAGCATATACGCTTGCGACTCTTGTTGTTAGGTTTAATGTTTGTGTAAAGTGGCGATGGTAGCAAACACACAGCAGCAGTGCAGTTTGCAGTATCGCCCTTCGGGCGGCACCATAGTACTACTACCAACAACTGCAGCCATGTTGATACGTAATGTAGCTGCTGTCGCCAAGCTTCAAACGCTGAGGTAAGAAGAATTCCATTAAAACCTACAGCGTCAGGATATAAGTTTTGTAACTCCAAACAAACGTCCAATAAGCATGACGCCTCGCTTGTAGCAGTGCCTATACGCCGTCCTCGTTGACCAAACTCAGCACCGACAATGTCACTCACAACTCACAGTCCCCCCCCTGCCCCCTCCCACTAGCTCGACCTGAACACTACCTCCCCCCTACCCTTCCTACCGAATGCCCTTTCCCCTTGTTGATGAAATCCTCCAGGTGGCGCTACTGGAACAGGTGGCTGAGCCCCGAGACAAAGGCCAGCCCCACCAGCGTCATCAACGTCCTGACCACCCAAACCTATACCCGCCTCGTCCTACGCAATCCCAAGGCGCAATCCGCGAGGGGAGGCATGTTTGTCTATCTCAGCTGCCCGGCGGCTCTCGGCACGGACGAGGCTCACGCCATCACCGTCGCCCTCCGCGGCTCCCCCCCGTCTTCCGTGCTCGAGAAGATCCGCGTCTTTCCCGAGAAGGACGTGTTCACGGTGTACATCAAAGACCTCGGCCCGTGGACAAAGGCCCTGCGCCTCGTGTCCGACGGACCCGCGACTACACACTCGCCCCAGTCGCTGCTGGTGGACGTGGATGGGTTCTACAACACCGCGGGATCGTTCACGTCGATGCTGGCAGGAGGCGTGTCGCGCATCGTCGTGGTCGCGGGAGGGTCCGGCATGACGTCACTTATGGGATTTATTCAGGTATGGGGGAGGATGGGACAGGGTGGGTGGGGGTGGTACTTTATGTTGACACGCGGTTATTGGACTTGCCTGATGTCAGGTGCCGTTGTATGGTACTTGGTAAACGATGGTAGATTGGTTTGCTTGTTTTGTGTTACATTGGTTTGCTGGTGTATAGTTATTTGTTTTGTTTCAGCGCACTCGGAATGTTTTGGTGTTACGTCTATTTTGCGACTAGGGTCGATCCCGTCGATAGATCAACGTCAACCCACACTTTTGGTTTAGGACATGCGTGGTATAACATTTAAAAGCAACGTCAAATGAGTCCATATCAGCAGCGATAGTTTAGTAGTTCCGAACAATGGTCGGCAGTTTCAAATATCTGTGTTGAAGTTCCATGAAAGGGAGAGGTGCGGAGGAGGAGAAGGGGTTGTACTCGTGTCGTGCATCGCCGTAGTCGTACAACCACAGAGCCTCGCACCCCCACAACGCCTGGACGGAGCACGTTGGGTTGTCACCAACCAGGAAGGCATTATTTGCACTGCCGCATGCTAAGGTAGATGTGCCCCATTGTTGTTCTAGGGATCTTCGATTCAGGAGGTCTTAAACTCACCCAAAACAGATTTTTCCTGGAAAAAAAAGTGCTATGTACCGGATGAACAATTATCCCAGGGCCCGAGTATACAACGAAACATATTGCAATGCCAAAAAATGAAACTCCGATAAGTTTGGGCCAAGGAGCCCCGCCATTTCGAAAACGGTTCAGCCAAAACAGCTGACGTGATCGTTGGTTGCACCGCGCGTCACGCAAACCACTTCGAATTGGAGTCATATTTAGGTACGTATTGCACTTTTTGAGAGTAAAACGGTTGCCAGGGGTGTCACACGACGACAGCAGTCGACGTTCGTTCGCGGTTCGTTCCACACGCCGTGTTGTCGACCGCATCCCTACCTGCGCACGTTATGCTCACTGTCATCGTATGTATTCAAATTCATATATTCCACTTCTGTATGCCCGTTTTCCTTCGACGATCAACTTCGCGCATCTTTGACCTCTCCATGGCCAAGTATCCAACTTTCCTCCGGAAATGTCAAGCTTCGATCTCCCGACTGTAGCTACCCCCCCCCCCGTCCACCCGAAACCGTTCGGTGACCCGTGCCTCATCAGGACTGGTGTGTTGCCGCCGGCGAGGGGGCTGACGTGCCCGAGTTGCACCTGGCTTGGTGCTGCCGCTACACGGCCGAGATGGAGCTGGTGGGCGAGGCGATCCCTTCGATGCTTGCCAGAGCGGGCGAGGCCAAGAACAGCCACTTCACCATGTCCCTCTACTGCAGCAAGGTGCGTAGGTTGGTTGTCACCCAAGAAATTGGGTCGAGGTCACGCTATCTCTCTCTCTCTCTCTCTCTCTCTCTCCCTCTCTCTCTCTCGAGGCGTGTTATAAGGGCCCATATTAACGAATATTAAATAAAATCAATTTGGAAAAAATATAATTCAAATTCGCGTTTCATTGGTCAGCACACGCACCAGCATCAAATATTAGGATCTTGGGGTATAATATTTGGTGCTGGTGCGTGTGTGGACCAATGATAAGCGTATTTGAATTTATTTTTTTCCAAATTGAATTTATTTTGTACTCGTTAATATGGGCCCTAATAGGGGCAGCACATTTGTTTTATTTTGTTTCTCTGAACGACGGGGCTCGTTAGCCCAAAATCGTCAAAATACAACCATTGTTTCGGAATATGAGTTTCGTTCATCGGGTTTCACTTATAGGTTTGCTTGGACATCACTTTTTGAGTGTTATATAGAGCCTATCGAGTGCACAACCCCAGAAAGCAAGATTGGTGCACCTCTACAGTACCTTAATGTATCTCTCACGCACACCCAAACACTGCGTTTCCGCTTTTCCCTCCCTCAAAATGACAGGTTCTACGGTAGGGGGGTCGCTTTCAAGCCCATTATTGTCAGCGGATGAGAGCCACTCCGCCGAGTGACAACCGTAGTTGTTTGCGGTTTTTTTATGTCTTAACGCTTTACGTTTTCGAGATATGCACCACCATTGTATACTTGCTACTCTGCGACAACAACATGATACACCTGCGTCCAGTTTTGAGCGAGGTACAGACCTACTCGCCCGAGTGGAGTAAAGTGTAGAGAAAATCAGGCTACCCCCCCGTATCGTAGCACCAGTCAAATGTGCGAATGTACCCGAACCGGGAGGACAGGTAGACACGAGCTTGGTTTTCGCGTTAGTCAGCGTTCTCGCGCGTACCCTCTCGGTTTTACGGAGCACGCGGTCAGTTCGTTCAGCAGAACAGCGGCGATACGAACACCCGGCCATACCGACCGACAAACCTACCCTGCCAACTCGCCGTGCGTCCACCGCCACAAGTATGTGTATGCATGTGTCATAAAAAGTGTTGGGTTCACACACGGGGTACATTCGTTTTCCAGCGCTAGTTTTCGCGAACACTACAATGAGGGTGTGCTAAAGTCGAACATTAACGGTTTTGGAAGGCTCCCGACCATATATATCCGTAAACACCTTGTTCATGGCAGTAGTCAACCTTCACAGTTCTGGAAATAAATCGAGCGCCGAAAAACCGATCGTATCCCCTGCTCGAGCTCAACGCTTTATACGGGTGTGGTTGCAGAGACCCCCGATCCACCGCTCCCTACCTGCCCCTCACTCTCCACCGCTACTCTGCTGGTCGGTTTGGTTGGTTCTTACTACTGCAATCTCGCCTCTGTCCCGATCACAGCCCGACAGCACGAGCGAGCTCCTGAGCGTGACGTGGCCCCTGGACAGCGTGGCCTACGCCAACAGCACCACCGCCACGCACGTCATCGGCGAGACCTCCATCGCGCACAGCCTCCACCACAGCGTCCGCGTTATCCTCGCAGGCAAGAAACGCCCAAACAAACCGTGGCGGGTGGCGGGGGAGGGAGGGGGGGGTGTACTCATGTCGTAGTGCATAGCCGTAGGCGGGGGGGGGGAGGGGGGCATCAGTAGAAGCCTTGAAATGTGAGATATCGTCGCACGTAGGTACAGTAGCAGTAAACCAAGCCCCGTGCCTACAGTCAGGTGTATGCTACGGCAGAGATGCACCGACACTTGTATGGAGCTTGTCATATGAAGAGGCATCCCTTGCTACCATAGGGGTATGTATGTACAGTAGTTCGTTTTTATGTTTGCCCTCTGAGGCAATTTGTTACTTTTGCCTTCTGAGGCCATCTCTTACGGATGATTTCTGAAAAATGAAAATGAACGTTTTCAGTTACTAAAACCGATTGTCTCTCTTACGGGGTTGAAAGTGGGTCCATGCCCGATCAAACATTTCAATTACCACTTTTAAGTCGGCTTCCACTCGGAAATGGAGCCCCATTTCCAATCGAGATCACGATGGAAACTCGCGGTTGGATTTGGAATGTGATGGGTTTCCACACATCGTTGGAGGCAACACGTGCTCAAATGTACCGCAAGCAGCAGTTGGGTACAAGCCGCGCCTATCTGCCAAGCAAGCAACAACACAGATGCGTACTGCTGCTGCTGCTTGCTGTGCCACGCTCCCTACCGGCACGTGCCTCAGACACCACACCTTTGCAGCTGCGACCTATAGGCTGCGACTAACGAGGAACACAGACAGGGAGGAGGAAAACACAACTTTTAACGACACCCCTCCGTCGTTTTTTCCGTTGTCCCGGCCACCGTCGGGTACAATGCTTCTGTGCTGCGTGCTCCGGTGGGACGAACACCTCGACCACCCGTAGTCCAGGGCAGCAGCGAAATAGTTCGGAGGCGCTTTCGCGTACGAGTATATACGAGGACGAGTAGTACCGTCTTCCTCGTACTGCTGCTGTACATTGTTTGTCACAACTTGCTGCCCAGAAAACATTCTCAATTCTTGGGTCATGATAAGGTAGCCAACAGAAAAGTTCTCAATTGGTTTTGACGCTCGAAAAAAACGTTCATTTTCAGTTTTCAGAAATCATCCACGTAAGAGATGGCCTGAGGACAACTTTATTTTAACCTCCTAAGGCAAATATTTGTGCCTGATGGGGTTTCCTCACAACTCAGGAACCACCCCCACCACCGAAACAATTTCGACAACTGTTGTGTGGATAAGGACGCAGGCCATAATATAGGGGGTCGATTGCCTCATCGCTTATCGGATTAAGAGTACACGGTTTCTTAAATCCGCTTTTCGGGGGTGGTGTCAAGGTTCAGTAGTAAAATTAAGTGATCATAATAACTTTAGAATCGATGCCGCTAGGTACACTCCTACCGAAGAATGCCGTCACGCATACACATGTCTTTCGGCGAAATTCTCGATCTCACAGCTGTTGTCTTAACGTTATACAAGTGTTTACCAGTATATACAGGCACTATTTACCTACAGTACTATTAATAGTAAGTCCTCCGAAACCTGGCCTTGAGAAATATGAAATATCACCCTGATGGGCAATGGTATAACGGCCTACAATACAGGAGGTATAGATAACGTATAGGGAGTCGGGGAATATACCTGCCCGGTATGATAACGGAAATGAGGACAACGTATAGTATATCCATGTACGATAACCATGGGGTGTGCTGTCTACAGCGTATATATATTGTTGGGTTTGGGTTGGGGACGGGTTACAACTATAAAGGGGCAGAGGAGGACGGAACTAGTTATGGACCATTAATTGATTAATTAAGCTGTTAATGGTGGGACTTACTCAATGTTGGCAGAATTGGACACGATCCTGAAAAGTATGATTGGGCACAAAGAGTGTAAAAGTTCGTTCGACATTCTAGAGAAAACGGTTAGGTCCTGGGTTCAGGAGCGTGTCTTAAGGTCAGAAATAGGTTTTGTAAAGAAATGCTGCCAGGTACGACCTATCTCTAATGTAGAACGCGTCTTAAACTCTCTTCAATCGAGTTGTAGAGGCGAAAGGCCGCTTTTCGAAAACATTTTCAACTGCATTAGAACGTCGCACGTGGGCCGTGTTTGTTGATTCACCATGAATAAGTCGTCCGGTAGGTTGTCACTCGCTCTCCGGCTGCATCTATAAGTCGCCTTACCTGGTAGTTGGGAGGGGCAGGGGAGGGGGGTACATCTAGTCTAGTCTAGTCTAGTCTAGTCTAGTCTAGTCTAGTCTAGTCTAGGTGTGGGATTTTGTCTGTTATTGTCATAGTATCTGGTATGTAGTATATCGTTGGTATTGTATACCAGGTACTTGGTTGCATACACCAGGTGGCATACCCTAGCTTAAGTATGGTCTAGCACTACGGTGTCGTCAAACAAACAGTAGGTAGGTAGCACAGTCATGATATGGTGTACCAGGTTTAGGTGTACACCAGGTGAATTAATAGTCTAACTAAGTCTAGTCTAGCCTAGTCTAGTCTAGTCTAGTCTACTGTTGTATATCCCTGCCCATTCTTGTCCGGCCTGGTCTCCTGATCATGATCTAGTTTCGCGCGGCCATTGATTTTCGAGTCCACTACCACTTCCGCAGTGACTTGAATAGCACCGGAAGAGTACAGTAATTTGGTTTGGTAAATCCCTATATAGTATTTTAGGCTAACCCGGTAGTGCAGGACCACCGCGAGCGTCGTAAGGTGCAATACATAGCGCAAACCGAGCGGTACTCGGTCTTGGGCCGACACCAGTCAGACGCACCAGGAGCAACACTCGCAGCGAGGATTCCTGCATCGATTGACACTTTTGTAACCATCCAGCAGGAAATATTTCAACTTTCGAGCACACTCCGAGTGAAACTCTTTTCTTTACCGCCATAGCCATTATTTTCTAAGTTCAATATATTTTCCCCCAAGGCGTGGTTGCAGCTCTGAAGGGGTAAACTAACATCAAGAAACGCCTCTCGCCGTCGTTTACCCGAACCCCTTGACAGGCTCGGCGTCGTACGGCGGGTACCTCCTGGGCATGTACGAGACCGACCGTCGCCGCCTCACGATCATGTTCCACCAGGGGGGAATTATCTTCGTCCTTATCGTAATCTGCATCATCAGCTCGCTCCTCGTCTATGACTGGCTCTGCAAACTCGCTATCATGTGCCGCAACCGCGCGCCCTCGCCGGTGCGTTACCGCCCTGCTGCCAGCGCCGGCATGCAATATTTCAGTGTGCAATAGCGCCTAGTGCAATAGCGACCAGTGCAGTAGCGACCAGTGCAGCTGAAACGAGTGCATTAGCAACCAGTGCAACATCAAGCAGTGGGATAGCGACCAGTCAAATAATAATAGCGACCTGAGCGGCGAGTGAAACAGCGACCAGTGCACCAGCGACCCTTGCAATAGCGCCGATTACTATCGCAGCCTGTGCAGTGGCGGCCAGCGCAATAGCGACCAGTGCAATATATTACGGCCGATGCCATAGCGACCAGTGAAATGTAGCGACCAATACAATGTTGAGTTCGGAATTATCGATCGTCTACCTATGAGCACCCAGCAGCACGAGTGATCGATGGCTGCGCTTGTGGCATGAAACTCGTTGTAAAGCCGTCGGGACACTCGGCGACACACACCAGTTGCCCGGGCTCATGTGCTTTGCGTGGACGAGGCCGTAATCACGTTTTGCCTTCGTCAGTATTTCCCCTCTCAAATATACCAACAGACCTCTTTAGAAATCCACCCATTGTTTAGGGTCCAATGGGATGTTGCTTTCAGCATTTTTTGTAAGGGTTAGGTGGTAGGAATGTATGGTAGAGAGGGGCAAATGCATGTCTTCCACGCCGGCCTAGTATACAACCAGGCCCCGATTTCTCCCTCGCATATACTTGATACTTCGTTATAAGAGAAGCGACATGTAATTCCATATCGAATGAACTTCTGGATGACGTAACGCGTCTGCGAAGGGCGCGGGGGGGTGGTGGGTTAAGCGTCCAGACTCACAAGGTTTCGTACTTGATTCGGCGACGTGTAGTCTGCGGCTATACCCCTGGCAGTGCTGTTGATGCTTAATCGGTTCGGTTGTATCTGCAAGTCTAGTTTGTCCCCTAAATGTACCGCAATACACGGACAAAAGTAATGAGAGGATTTCCTTCGTCGGTAGGCGTCGCCGTAAGACCCGCCATGAATACTGCGAACCACCGTTGGTGACACTGCCATTGGGCGTAAGGGGGCTTGCGCGTCCCTTGCCCCACCGGACCCTTCCCCCCTAACAAATGTCTCCACCCCCTTTGAACTACTGCTGCCACCGCCATGGCACACGTGCTGCCCATAATACCTGAGGAATGCCAACTCCCGCCGTACCACCACGCCAGGCCTCTATCCCCCCTCCACCCCCCTCCTTCCCATCCTTCCTATCTCCTCTTACCCAGTAGTATGCGGCAGCCAGATCACCCCTGCGTCCGCGCACCCCCCCCCCCCTGATATCGGGTTTCACACACTCGCTGACTTATATAACCGGTCCCCGTCGCACGACACTTACACATCGTTTTGATCTTTGGTTTTTGTTTGACGTGTAGGTTAAATTGAAGACGGCCGAAGAATCGAAGGTCGACCTGGAATCGTCCTCCATGGGGGGCACGGCAAACTACGAGGTCCAGCGCGGCCGAGTGCCCACGCGGGCGCTATTGACCCAGGAGTCGGACCTGCCCTGAAGAACGGGTGAGCAGGATCAAGGTTCTCGCAGCGGCCCAATCGCTCGTGGACAAGGTCCTATCCGACTCTCGCTCCATCAACTGGAAGCTGTTCGATACTGAGGCATTTTCCTTCGAGTATCAAACAGGCACCGGAGCAAGCGCGTACTGCGGAGGGAGGCGGGGCGGCGGGGGGGGGTGACCGCATCACCGACAATTGTGTTTTATTCTACGACCCCGATGATGATTTTTATCCTGATCATTCGGTCCGGTCACGAGCTAATTCCTCGTAAAACTAAAACAAATGGTTGGTTTATTTTGTCTTCGCCTACAATGTAGAGTGCGGTCAATTCAATCTTAGAGTTTTTCCCACTGAGCTGGGTTTGGGTTCCCCCCCCCTCTCGCCCATATTCCCATGGCCCAGCTAAGATGGAAACCCCAGCTAGGGTTGAAGAGGCGCCGGGGAGAGCTGTCGGCACGTTTGGTCGTCTCCGGTACCGCCTGTGGGGGCTGCGTGAATCAGATACTGCTGTACGAAGGTACAGCAACATTTAACGGTTTTCGGTGTTCAATATTGATTCCTCTTTTTGGGACCCGTTTTATCTTTCCCCGTCAGCCTCGTCTGAGGCAGCAGTCTACACAATATGTACAAGCGATGTGTATGGCGTGCAGAGGGCAGGCGTGGGGGGGGTGCACTTCATTTTCATGCATGGCCGTAGTCGTATGACCATAGACCCTCCCATCTCTACAATGCCAGGACGGAGCATGTCGGGTTTTCACCGACCAGGCAGACATTGCTAGCACCAAGCGCGAATCGCCGTGAGGTGTTGGGCGTGAAAGAGGGAGGGTAGTTTACACGCCGATGGCAACTCAACACTCCAACAGCAGCAAATTTTAGCGCGAGAAAAATAAGCGGTGGATGAGGTAGGCTATACCGGTGCCTTTGTCCCCTTGGACCGCGTGCTGTCCGTGTTGGCCAGCCCGGCAGGCTTTCCTTTCTCGGTTTCTCGTGTTTGTGAATTAGGGTTTACGTGGAGAGTATTGCCAGTACTTTGGGTTCCTTGGCCGAAACCATATGTATGTGAATGCGTTTATGTGGAGAAGGGTATTCACCTCGAAGCCATCATGATTTAAGTTATCATGTATACTAGTTCCTAGACCTGCCCTTGGTCGGAGGAGCACAGTCCCAGCCCAGGAAACATGGGCTAGATCAAAGCAGAATCCACGGCTCCCACCCGGCATGAGCTTCTTCATGAAGATCAGGGGTGTATATACCCTGAAATATCTAGGTCGTCGTCAAGTGGGAACCGATGATCTTTCCGAGGTTTGGAGAGCATTGTCGCCAACATGGACACGTGGGTACACACATGAGTTTTGTTTGTGTCTACAGGCGGGGATAGGGAAGCCCCCTGCTCTGTTGCATGCGTTCCCACATACTGGCATAGCTCTGCTTGTGGAATCGTGTTTGAGCGGTGGTGTAGAACATGCAGGATGCCTGCGTGCAGCAGCAAACGATCGTACAGTACTTCGCACAGTAGTAGTACGTACGTCGTGTGCACAGCTGTTGAAAGTATGTGCAGTACTGTTTTTTGTGTAGCACAGCAGTGTAGCGCCTGCAGGTCTATCATTTCACCCAATTTACAGTAAAGAACGAAGGTCGGTCGGTCGGTCGGTCGGTCGGTCGGTAGGTCGTGCAGCGGTACGTCGGTCAGTCAGTAGGTGGGTCGCGTAGTATTTCAAGGATAGGGGGGAGGGGGGGGCGGGGGGGGTACGGTACACAAAAAGAGCGGGTACGCACTTGCGCAGACACACGCGGCGCGTTTATTCGTTCGCTGCCCCCCTGTCAACATCAACTTCATGCAGCAGCAGTAGCGACAGCAGCAAGTAGCAGCAGCAGCAGCAGCAGCAGCAGCAGCAGCAGCAAACAGTGGTATATACCGTCGACTGAGTTTTCTCTTTGCTCGCCATTGGTATACCGTCCTACATTAAGAACTAAGAGGGGGGTGTTGTTGCACGGCATGTAGAGTAGTTTAACAGCACTTTGTGACGGTGGGGTTCGGCGGCAGGATATCAGCAAGATAGCTGCAAGCGTATATAGCAGTAGGATACTTGCAGCATATATACTGTAGTAGCAGCATAGTTGCAGCATATGTAGCATCCTCATAGCTGCAGCATATGGTATGTAGCACCAGCGTGCTGTTCATTATACTGATGCATCCTCGACAGGGCGCCCCCCCGAAGCCCTCTTCCAACGAGCTGTTGTACCCATATAACGTTCGTGAGGCACAACTGCAAATAGTATCACTTGGATTTATAGTAAGACAGTATTTGCAGCGGTCCCGTTGCTTAAGGCTGCACGGAACTGGGCTCACGAAGGAGGGCAGTGGGGGGGGGGGGCGCATACCCATTTATTGCTTGCCTTAGTCATTCGACCATTGACTCTGCATCCCTTTCGAGACGGATTGGGGAGGGGGGTACTCATGTCATGCATGGCCATAGAGTTGTTCGAGCTTAAACCCTCGCGCATCCCTGCTACGCAGGTACGCGAACATGACAAGCTAGGTAGTTTTAGGCACGGCACGTGTCAACAACGCCAGTCGCCGTCTCCGGCTTGATTGATATCTTGATGGATTTCCGTTGTACGTGGAGCATCCACAACAAGACCGTAGATGGGTAGGTGTTGAGGATATGTTTAAGGACCGAAAAAAAACTTAATTTCAGCTTTTATTTTCGTATACTGTTCAAGATATACGACGAGGGCACACGCCTGACATTTTCTGCAGCGCGCAGCACGTACTCGAGAAGCTCTACAGCTGCAAGTGTCGAGAGAAACGAAGGCTTCACACGATGAGAGAAGAATGCCTTGTACTATTAATGCTTCGGGTCTACATCAAGGGGTTTTGTAAAACATGAAAGGCATTCCAACGATATTGCGCACGGTTTCCTCGATTTGGGAGCTCCCCGCCAGTCATGAAAATCGTTTTCGTCAAACCTAGGCTATCACGGGGAAACAAAATAATAAGAACCAAATATTCTTAGTAAAATTACTGTAATCTATAGGTTTTTGTGTGTGTGACGGGTCTTGATTACTATGGTTCCCCATACTACCCCCGTCATAGGACGCGTGATGAGGGAGCCCGTCCACGAGCACTGTGAGCGCCAAGCAGTACTCTTATCACCGTGCTGCGCCTGTGTAGTTCGGGCACCAATTTAATTCATCACCACCCATACCATACAGTGGACGCGTGCTACGGTAGAGGTAGCAGTTTTTGGCTGAATCGTTTTCTGAACGATCGGGCTCCTTGACCCAAGTTCGTCGTACTTTCATTTTTGTGACGAATAATGTTTAAGAGTATACTTCGGTCATGAGATTTCGCATCCGGCAGCACTTTTAGTTTCCTCCAAATTCATTTTTCGGTGAGGTAGGACGCTCCTTAAGTGAGGAGCTCAGGAAAAAAATGGTGCACCTCTGTCGTAGCATGCGTCAGTGCCCGATGCTGCTGCAATTGTCACCCAACTATACGAAACCTGAAATCGTCAACTTTTCCTTCTCTTGAATTCTTGTTTGCTTCTCTTACAGCTGCTGCAACGGTTACAAAAATTGTAGACGGTTGCGTATATATTCGCAGGCGTTATTATGGAATTGGACTCGTGGTGCGGGAGGAAAGCCGAGCATCCTCTCCCTCTGTCTCTCCCTCTCTCTATCTCTCTCTCTCTCTCTCTCTCTCTCTCTCTCTCTCTCTCTCTCTCTCTCTCTCTCTCTCGATCCCCATGCCACGCGAAATGTATGCATGGTGTCGCCACGGGTGCCATGGCAGTTGCTACGACAGTCAATGAAATCGCCACGGGTAGACATGGGCATTGTCGTGACACGCCATGGCAATGTCGTGATGACCCGCGACAATGCCATGTCCACGGATGGAGGTTCATCGCAATCTCATGGCGTGTCATGAAGGTTCATGTTCATTGCTACCGTGCGGTGAGCCATAAATATTCATGGCAGGGCCATGCTATGCCATAACGATTCACGTAAATGCCATGTTGTGCCGTGGAGATTGGTGATATCGATACCGTGCTTCGTGCCGTGAAGGTTCATTGCCATGCCGTCGCGTGCCATGGAGATTAACGGAAATGCCATGGCGTGCCAGGTGGAGGTATAGTATGGAAACGTAATGTTCATGGTAATGCCATGGCGTTTCATGGAGATTAAATAGCAATGCCATGGCGCGTGCACAGGCACGGTGGTACTACTGTAGCCCAGGCTGCCAGTCGCCCCGGTGGGCTAGCAGGTAACCACGAAGCCTGTAAACGTCAAGGAAGCGAGTTCAAGCCCCGCCGAGTGCATGCTCTTAGGCACTTTTTCTCGCAAAAACAAAATATGTTGACTAGCAAAAAGCGCCAGAGCGTGAGTTAGCAAAATTCGATGAAAGTCGACGAGCGTTGGGAAGGTTGAACCTTCTGCGCGATAAAAATGAAGGCAAGAACCGTGGTGGGGGAGGAGGGAGAGGAGCCTACTTTGTGACCCCGGATCTGAGTTACGACTAGGGAGGGAGAAAGAGACAGAAGTGCGAAGATAATAAGTGGGATGTGAAAACAAAACAATATATATATAGCAACACCCTGCCATAACTGAACAACAAATATCGTTAATAAACAAGGACCCTTCCTTGCGTTCGTTCATGCCGGTGCCATGGTACACGTCGTGGCAAGTGCCATGGCCTCGCCGTATGATTGTCATGGCGTGTCGCGACGACAGTGTGCGATGAGTCATGCCGTGTGCCGTCATGGTGTGCCCTGACCCATCTTATTTCCATGGCAATGTCATCGTGGTCCTTGGCAGTGCGCACTGGTTGCCCATGGCAATGCCATGGCATGACGTGAATAATCTCTTACTGCATCGCCTTATTCTTTGACGAGAAATACATCCTTCCACTTGGTGCGCTGGTCCGTGAACTTGCTGTCGTAACTGAATTCTCCCCAGTGAAGGAGTTGATACGGACGCGAGGCGTTTCTGTGTACCCCAGTTGGACCAGACGATCGTTACTATGGGCAGTTGGCTTGCGGTGGGTTTGCTGCTTGCGTTTGCCAAGCACACACACGTCGTATGGTGACATGCTATCGCACACGGCGATGCCGTTTTTCTCCGGCGTCGTGCTGGATCCTCCAACAGGTCAGACGTGACGCATTCAGTTCTTCTGTGCGCCAGTTTTCAGCGGAAACCTGTGGTGTTGAGAGCGCCGTCGTCCTATCACTATCGCTAGCACGTTCCGATCCGAGGCCGCCGGAATGTCGAGAGGTCGAAACAAAACAGCCAGGCATTGGTTCAAAATGTCCAACTGTGTTATCCTGGCACCGAGACGTGTCGACCTTGCTCCTCACGCGCACGAGAGTCGAACATGGTGTGTGGCTACCCCCGTCTAGGCTGCTGGCGGTTGCTGAAAAACAACTCGTGGCTCAATTCGGGTGCGACCAAGCCCGTGAGGCCCGTTCGATTCTCGTTGCCGTTTGTTTCGGCGATTGCCCCGAAACCCGCACCTGTGGCCAGATCCCAAGAGGCTTGGTACGCTAGGAATAGCTTTTTTTTGCCTTCGAAGGCGATATGTATGACTGACTATTAGTATCCTTCGTAACCCAATATCGTAGCAATCCCTCCATTGATAGCGTTTTACGAAAGTGTTTGCGATATACAGGCTGTAGGGCTTTGTAATTGCTCATATTGCGTTGCACCTTCGGTTTTTCTCGAAACGAGTCTTTTTAGGTGACTTATGCACCCCGCCCCCGATTCGCATTGTCCCCAGCTCCTTGCAGTCTCGACGAACTTGATTACTCCCGCGAAGGCATCCGGAGACCAATATTACGCAGTTAATGCCGACAACGAAGAAACCGTTGACGCGTGGTACGGTAGAGGTAGTCCCCGTGACACTTTTTGGCTGAAATGGTTTCTGAATGACCTAGTAGAGCCTCCTTAACCCGACTTCGTCGATCTTCCATCCCTGTGGTGCAAAATTTTTCATTGTAAACTTACTGCAGGCTATGGGATTGCTCATCAGGAAGCACTTTTATGTTCCTCCGAAATCAGTTATTGGGTGGGGTGTAGAGCTCCTCAAGTGATAAGTGACCACCCTTATAAGGCAAAAATCATGGTGCACCTTTACCGCAGCATGCATTCGTTGGAAAGGGGCCTTCGGAGGATGCTACGCAATATGCCGATGGTACTTCAGCGGTAGAGCACGAGCTCAATCACGCCTCATCCCCCTGCTACAGCTGCTGGTGGTTTCGCTGCTGCTGCTGCTGCTGCTGCTGCTGCCGTTACTGAGCTGGTGTTACTGCTGCCACTTTGCTGCTGCCGCTCTTGTGAAAGCCTACCTGCACTACTGTACTGCTCCTCCTACGGGGCTTGCGCCATCCCTACTTGTAATGTAGATACTTCCTGTGCATGTCTACCAACAGGAGGCAGGGTCCTGTGCTTACAACCACCCCCTTCGACTGCATGCATTACTTTCACTGCCCTGGTCTCCTGTACGGCTGCGGCTGCTATACCCTTCCAACTACCGCGCTGCTTGCACCAAATACCTACTGCACTACTGTTGGTGACTACAACGAAACGCAGCAGGCAGGGAGTCGGCCTCCGCGAGTGCGCGTGCTTCGTACGTGGGCCCGGCCACCCCCCCCTCCGACATTGCGCAGCCAATGTACTGATCAACCCATCTATCGACCAAGGTGCCTGTCCCTATCTCCGTATATTTTAGTACTTGGGACGGAAAATACAAAAGTTCAGATACGTGCACTACTACGGCAAGAGCAGGTAGATGCTACCACACCAGTACTGCAAGCCGTACTGCAGGTAGGTGCAATCTACTACTAATACTGCAAGCCGTATTTGCACGTACTGACCGAAGAATTCAAAGTGCGATATACTACGGTGCGGAGCGTTACTTATTCGGCACCCCTAGTGTTTAGCACGTCTGCTAAGTGTATAAGACCGCGTGCAGCAGAGGAGATCGGGGGGGGGGGGTCTCATTCCCCGCGAGTAGATAAAACAACGACAACAAGAAAATGATCCGCGTACGGTGTTACTCTCCACTTGCATCTATGAGGGCACGATCCCGTTTTACACGCTTGTTGGCCATCCAGCAATGCCCACCCCATCCCACCCACCCACCCGTCTGAGTTTGGGGGCCGACGCATGACGACGATAAGCGACGAGTACTTTGAGGCCTCGGCTCGTTGGTCTCGAAAGTCTCAAGTGTGCCGCCAACGTCGTCAGCTAACCATGGACCAAACAATGAATGCCCTTCCAATCATACTCCGACCAATCACCGATCCACCCAATCATGTTACTCCACCAACAAATGGTCCCCATATCCAATCAACTGGATCCAACCGTCTTTCCTCCCGTCATCGTCGCAGTATATAAGTTCCAGAGTTCTTCCATCCAGTCATGTTCCACTTCAAAACTGTTTCATAATATCTTCTTCCATGCCATCGTTATCTTTCATCCCGAAAACACGAGTGCTACGGCAGAGGTAGCACTTTTTGGCTGGATCGTTTTCTGAACGATCGGGCTCCTTAACCCAAATTCGTCGGACTTTCATTTTTGTGACGAATACTATTTCAGAGTATACTTCGGTCATGAGGTTTCTCATCCGGCAGCACTTTTATTTTCCTCCAAAACCTTTGTTTCGGTGAAGTATGACGCTCCTTAAGTTAGGAGCTCAGAAAAAAAAACATGGTGCTCCTCTATCGTAGCATGCGTCACAATCTTAGTACGTCCGTCTGTTGAAATATTGAACCGAGGAATATCGAACGGGCGTGGATGGCGGGTGCACTGGCCATGCATTGTGCCCTTTACCGCCATACGTGATGACTACCGGTATACATGTGGCTTGGAAATACTTACCGGTAACGCATGATCAGCGGATTATTTCATCGTAGCCTGTTATTCGGACTACAGAGATAGGGCCCCTCTCCCGCCCGGAAGCAGCAACAACACAACAAATACCAGTAAATCACACTATCAACAAGAATTGGATACGTAACCAACAGCAAAACAACAGTGAAAAAAACTAAAACGAGCACTGCGAATGACAACAAAGACAACGTCAACAAGAAGAACAACCGCGGAAAGCACGACACCGAAAACAACGAGAGTTTTATCAACGTGTTTACTCGTATGAAGCGAACTGTATTAACGACATGTGCAAGAAGCCCTTGCCAAGAAGCACCCCCGGTCGAGCTATACCGCACATAGCATTTGCGCTTAGTTGGTTCCGATTACGTTGCCGTGGTTGGCTTGGTGACCTTGACGCGACCCCCCGCCCTCCAATTCTTTGTTCATTTCTTATTTACCCCTCCGCCTATCTGCCTAGCAAAACAGAGATGCAAATAGACTACAGGAGGACCGAAACCAAATATTATTGATGAAACCTGAAGCCCCCATAACAGAATGAAAAATAAAACAATGCAAACAAATACATCTCGCCGCTCAGAGGGCTATATTCTAATTACATGGCGAATTGCTGGGCAGAGTTACCAACAACCCGCCGTGTCCCCGATGTGAAATCAAAATTTCTTTACTTTTCGTGAAACCGAACTACTGCAGTCGTGCATAATGAGTACTTTCCTAGTGATTAGTACCTGCTATTTTTTCGAACAATCGAAGTACTACTATCTGGTTGAAAAAAGGAACTGGATGCGTAAAACTATATGTCGGCTCTGAGCAACGAAAATAACGACAGCGTACCACATTGCACCATCACCGTCGCCGCCAACGCACAAAAACCGAGGTCCCGCGAACAAAACAAATATATATTTCCGGTGGGTTGGCTAACCAAGCGTGGAGCCCACACTTACTACTCGTATAGCACCTGTAGCCCCTGCCATCGACAGCCTGTAATTCTTTGTTTGTTTGTTTGTTTGTTTGTTTGATTTTGCTTTTTTCCATTGGCCTTGCTGTGTGTCGAGCGTCGGTTGTCCTAACTAGCTCCCTGCAGTGCTAACCCCCCTCCCCCACTGCCCTAACCACGCCCTCCCCCCTCTGCCCTCTGGTCTAATGGTATACCACTACGGTCGGGCATGGATGGTACAAGCACATACCAACACACCCCGCCCTTCTTGATGCCATACATGTCGCTTGCAACTATTTTCTAAACTGCCGTATCAGCAAAGCAAGTTTGTTGAAAAACATTTAACTAACATGACCAAAACATAGGGCAAAACTGGAATACTTAAAACTGCCTGTACTATTATTTATCTACAACTCTCCCTGGCGCTTCTCAGGCTCTAATATCTAAAAACTGGTTCGATTTGTTGTGGCCATGGGGTTGCGGACGAAGGAGGGCACCCCAAACCCTGATCGAGAAAAAGAAGAAAAACAATGTAAACCGCCGTGCTATATTGTAATTTTTAGCGAAGAAACAAAACAAACCACAACCACTGTCCCTTGCAGACGGAACAACTCCCAATAATCGGCAAGGTATTCTGAATCATTTCCCAATCGAGTCGGGGAGAACAACTCCCCGAAAACGCACCGACAATCGCAATCAACATCACAATCGGAATGGCGAGGAAACTTGCTTTTGTCGGCGCCCAGTGAACCATAACCACCCACCCCTATCTCCTCCCACCCTCCCAGATTTAAAACTCGAACGAGAAAGCCTGCGTATCGAACAGCTTCCAGTTGATGGACCGCGAGTCGGCCAGGACCTTGTTCACGAGCGAGTTGGGGCCGCTGGCGAGAACTTTGATCCTGCTCACACCGTTCTTGAGGGCCAGGTCCGACTCCTGGTTCAATAGCGCCCTCGTGGGCACGCGGCCGTGCTGGACCTCGTAGATGGCGCTCCCGCCCACGGAGGACGCTTCGACATCGATCTTAGATTCTTCGTTCATCGATCTTCCAATCTGACATCAACGAAAAAAACACCACAGAAATGTGGAAAAGGAGGGGGGGGGGGGGGTGAGCTTCCCTCATGCATATAGGCCACGGTAAGGAGGGCGGGGTGGGGGGGGGAAGGGGTGGCACTCATATGTTGCTTGCCGCGCACCCAACTGTTGCTTTCTTTGGGCAGTCGACCAGTGACCGCGCACTCCTTTTCAGACGGAGGGCACCGTTCTTAACTCCTTATAAAAACTCTTCCCATATATATATATGTATGTGTTTGGGCTCATAGCGCGTTTTCATGTACTTACAAAAGCCTTTTTTGCGGAGGGGTCAAAGTGGGAGGCAACATATATGGTGGCGCGACACTGGAAAGTCAGTCTCCCCCAGGGCAAGCAAGCTTGAAAGGCCCAAACGAGGCGGTGGGGGGGGGGTGTGGGAGCGCGGACTCGGGAGTGAGATGCAGCAACGTACAGCGTGCAAGAAGATAGCGGATTTAGGATGGGCGACCGGTTCTTAGCGGGTTAAGGTCCCCTAGTTTGATGGGCTACTCTGGTCAAAACGGAACTGAAACCACACCCGCCCCCTATCCAAAGAAACGCCTTCCAGCACGTGTTACGGGGGACCATGGTGACCAGAACCCTCATCATAAAGACAAAAACCTATACAGTAGTGGTCCCTTTATAATGCCGGTATGTGTCAGGCCAATGCACCGGCAGAATAGCACGCACCGGCATTCTTCCGCACACTGCCACACTGGTTAACCCCACCTGTGCCAAGCCATTTCACTGGCATTTAATCGGGCTCCGGCATTATTTAACCCCTACTGTATGTACCACTACATTTACGGCTAGTACTTAGTCCTGCTTTTACTCCATACGTTGCCCCGTAAAACTTCATGGAAATTAATGAGGTGCAGCACTGAAAGGGTTTCCCTGATGGGATTTTCATAAAAAAAAACAAAGATAGTATTCGTGAAGATAATGAGGATTCCTGCTTCTCGGCAAAAGACAAAACGCACGGCCGCCCGAGCCGCTGTGAGTTTCAGTCGTGAGGGTCCAAACTAACTGTAATGCGCGAGAAGCGGCAATAAAAGCCACTGGGTAAGGGAAAACACACCCGAGTGACCACGGCTTTCGTCCAGAATACCGCTCAAGGAAAAGCCTCCCAAACTATTTTGAGTACGAACCTCTAGCTAGAAAGCCAAATGACCAAACATCTAAACGTTGTTTCGTAAGCGCTCAGACCAGAGTAGACGGCCGACAAGACCGAGCATGTTCATTGCACTGGTCGCTATTATTGTACGCTGGTCGCTAATATTGTACTGGTTGCTAATGTTACACTGGTCGCTAAACCTGCAGTCCTTTGATATGTATCAGTGTACAGACCCCTGCATGCCATTCAAGCTGGCAGACAGTGCGGAACGTACCTGCACCTGCCCAGGGTCGCGGCACATGAAGACGAACTTGCAGAGCCAGCCGTAGACGAGGAGGGAGCTTACGATGCAGATGACCATCATGACCAAGATTATGGCCCCCTCGTGGAAGATGTTTGCGAGTCCACGACGGTCTACCTCGTACATGCCCAGAAGGAACCCGAGGTACGCCGCCAGACCTGCATAATTTATGATACAACGTATTTTGGGGGGGGAGCAGAAACGGCGAGGACCCTTTTGAAACGATGTTCGTTAGGGCGCGGTATTTGTTTGGTTGCACACCATATCACAACGGCAGGATAGGATCTGGACGAGGGCCGCGATAGAGGTATACCGTTATTTGGCTGAAATTTGTTTTATGAAAGACGGGACTTCTTTACCTTAACCCACACTCGTACGAATTTCGTCGCTGTGCTTTCACTATTTTTGAATGCTCGAGTAACGCCACGGGATTGATTGTTCGTCGTGTATGTAGCACTTTCATTTCCCTCCAAAATCCGTGTGCATGCAGGCTACTGCAGGTATAGAGCTCCTTAAGAGACCACCTTCAGAAGCACGCATGATACACCTGCGTGCAGGCCATCACAGTGTGCGTCTCTACTGTAGGTGATCCACCGCAGATCGTGATATATGTTTCCAACCTGTGAAAAGTTCTCAGTTCCCCAGGGTAAAGGGGTGTAGGCTCGGACGCATGGTACGACAGAGGTAGGACTTTATTCGGGAATGTTTCCCTCCAAAGTCAGTGTGCAGGCTACTGCAGGTATAGAGCTCGTCAAGTAACCACCCTCAGCAAAAAGCACCATGCACCTGCATGCAGGCTACCATAGCATGCGTCTCATAACAGATAGGTGATCTACCGTAGATACGTGATATATTTTTCACAACCTTTGAAAAGTTCTCAGTTCCCAAGGTATAGAAGGGTGTAGGCTCGGACGCACGGCACGGCATAGGCAGCACTGTTTTTTGTTTGCTGATTTCGTTTTCTGAATGGTCGGGGCTATTATAACCCAATTTTCAGGCGGTATTTCCTCCTTCTTGTGTGTTGCAATAATGTTTCATTGTAGGCCATGGCATTGGTCATGGGGTACATACAGTAGCACTTTAGTTTCCCTCCTGAAATCACTCTTTGTGTGAAGTAGTAGCATGTGTCATTTTTGGCTTGCCTGCGCAGATGACACGGGCGCTGTAGTGCAGGCTGTTCGCGATGGAGGTCTCGCCAATGATGTGGTTGCGGGTGGTGCTGTTGGCGTACGCCATTTTGTCCAGAGGCCACGTCACGCTCAGGGCCCCGCTCTTGCTGCCGGGCTGTGATGACCCAAGTTAAGGCGAAATCATCGCAGTCGGAGAACCGAATGAGGGCGGCAGAACCCGAGGAGGGGGGGGGGGAGGGGAGGGCGGGTATAGTTGACAAGGCGTCTTTGCATGCCCGCATGAATAAACCTGTGGAGGTTGATTGCGATACAACCCCTGTCATTACTGTACAGTAGTGTAAACTCTAATTCCAAGTGATTTGTCCTCGAAAATGAGGATTCGGTTATTAATCAAATTATCTCTCGTATATCTGTCTGTCGCTCTTCAAAGTCGATCAACGGGGATTCGCGTCACGGCTTCCATGGAATCGACAGATCGTGCTCAAACGAAGAGCGTACACGGCAAACATTCGGCTACTTGAACGAACTGCGCGTACCCATAACTCCTTGCTCTTCGTGAGTTAACCGAATTATCTCTCGTCTATCTGTCTGTCGCGCTTTAAAGTCGCTCAACGGGGATTCGCGTCACGGCTTCCATGGAATCGGCCGATCGTGCTCAAACCAAGAGCGTACAAGGAAAACATTTGGCTACTTGAACGAACTCGTACCTGCGCTACCCATAACTCTTTACTCTTCGTGAGTTAACCGAATTATCTCTCGTCTATCTGTCTGTCGCGCTTTAAAGTCGCTCAACGGGGATTCGCGTCACGGCTTCCATGGAATCGGCCGATCGTGCTCAAACCAAGAGCGTACAAGGAAAACATTTGGCTACTTGAACGAACTGCGCGTACCCATAACTCTTTACTCTCCGTGCGTATATTCGCATTTCTAGAGAACGAGAAAAAACACATACATATAAAGAGAGAGGGAAAGAGGAAGTGGAAGAGAGAGGGGGGGGCGGGGGGGGGCAGGGGGCGAAGAGAAAGTAGAGTGAATGAGAGAGGGGGGGAGAGAGAGAGAGAGAGAAGAGAGAGAAGGAGAAAGAGACAGAGAGATAGAGACGAGCGAGAGAGAGAGAGAGAAAGGAGACGAGAGGGAGAAGAGAGAGGAAGAGAGAGAGAGAGAGAAAAGAGAGAAGAGAGAGAGGAGGGGGTAAGGAAGAAGAGAGGAAAGAGAGGAGAGAGCAAGGTGAGAGAGAGAGAGAGGAAGGGAGAGGGAGAGAGACGGAGGACGGGAGAGAGAGAGAGGGGGGATGAGGGATATACACAGAGATACAGAGATAGGTAGCACCGCACTCCGATGTCGGTTCTCGCAACCCGCTGCCTGCTGAACGCCAGCGCACGCACCTTGCTGCAGTAGAGGGACATGGTGAAGTGGCTGTTCTCGGCCTCGCCCGCTGTCGCAAGCATCGAAGGGATCGCCTCGCCCACCAGCTCCATCTCGGCCATGTGACGGCAGCACCAAGCCAAGTGCACCTCGGGAACGTCGGCACCTTCGCTGGCCGCGACAGACCAGTCCTGATGGAGCATGGGCGGTCCAACGGTGGGGGGTAAGCGAGAGGTGTTAAAGACGTTAGATTACAATAGCGTAGCACCCGAACGATAACGAGGTTATGCCGTTATACCTCCGACGGCGGTATACATGGGGAAGGGTGTGATCTACCGTGTACGGAGTGTGGACGGTTGTGGCTGTGCGACGCACACCCTTACCATACCCTAGTCTGCATCCCTATTGTCCCTAACCCCCACCCCTCCCTCCATCGTTTGCGGCCGTGTGTTTGGTGTGGAGCGCCTGCACGGTGATGTTGAAGTACTACAGTACAATACTGCCATACCGATAAGTTTNTGGCACACACGTCAAGACGTGAAGACTGAGAGCGGACTAACTCAGCCCCAGGTGACGACTGATGTGCGTACGCAACCAACTGGGGGTTCGGGCTTGAAACGCTGCCCAGGGTCGCCGCCTCGAGGGCCTCGAGGGAAGAGAAAGGCGAGGAGGGGCTTGATACGGACAGCAGTGCGTGCACACGGGCGCACGCACCCACACACCCACACCCAGTTTCTGGGAAGGAGTGGGGGGTACATTTCGTTCGTCTGGTCCGCCCTGCCGGTGAAAATATGAGTGAAAATATGAAATCAAAACCTGTCCAGGGCAAAGACAACAGGAGACAGCACTTTCACCTTGACAGACAGCAACTTTTCCATGACATGCCTTGACTGACACCGAAATTACTTGTAGTAGGTTTTGGAAAACTCGGCCCTGCTTGACAGCGCACGTTTGGCTTTTGTTGTTGACGTGTCTCCTGACATCTTTCGTTCAGAGGGAGGCCGGAGGGGATCCTACATCTTGCCTCCTCTTGGAGACGATGATCAGATCGTCGCTTCGATCAACTGGCAAACTCTGCCCCCTGCAACAGCTGCAGCTGCGCACGGAGCACATTAGGTGCTTCTTCAGCAAGGTGGGGGGCAAGCCACATCCTGCCCGCACTCACGCCGTCCCGGCGCAGGTAGGGTACGTGAGGGATACGTATTTCCTCGCGAAATTTCAAACCAAGTCAGTCGGTTCAAAGGCATATCCACGTCCCAACTCCAAACCAAGTCCCAACATTTGTGCCGGGCTCCAACACCACCGAATACATGACTACGTCGCATCCATTTACCTGTCAATTGTAGCTCAAGAAACCTGTGGATTCGGACGCCCGCTCCTGGCCCGGTCGCAGACAACTTGGCAACTACAGCTAGGGTACAGCGCAGTCCTTTTCCGCGTAGTGTTGTAGTGTTGTAGTGTTGCGTGTTGCGTTCTCGGAAAATATGATTTTATAGAGAATCAGAAGGCTTTTATGAGGTAGGGGGGATTTCGCCTGAAAATGTCTTCCTGAAGGGCCAAGTTTCTGCCTTCACCTGTGTTGCACTGCCCACAAAGTGAGAAAAAAGTACTTTCAGATAACGCCTGATATGTGGAAAACGGGGTTGGGTCAATATCAGCCCCGAACAAGGCCCTTTTCACAGACACCGTGCTCCCCACAGAAGCCTCCAAATGACACACCACACGCAGAGCAACTCAATCAAGTCATGGTAGAGCCTGTTCGGTAGCTTGATGGTGCTTGATCCTCCTAGAGTTGGATTAATTCAGTTTCCTGCAGATGGAAGCAGGTAGCAGCTTCGGTCGAAGCAATTACGCCGCCTGTTTAGGCAATCTTCACGGCCGAGGTCGCGGTGGAAGGCGTGGACGAAATCGCCCAGAACTCTTCCTGTGCCCGTGTATATATGCAAGGAAGGTTTTCAGGGGCGGGAGATATCGGGATCGATCCTACAGACGGCGTAATCGGCCTCAGAAGTGTGCCTCAAAAATCAAAGAAACGTGTACAAAAACGCAGTCATTTATTTCCTGCTGTATACGAGTACTCGTATTCGTATTTTTCGAGAAAAATATTCGTTTTGAGCTGTAAAAAACACCTTGTTTACAGTACAAGAAAAACGACCTGGAACCACATTTTCAAACTTCAGCGACGAGGTCGCGCACCGCAGAGGGCACCGAATCGGCTGCCACTTTGCCACACTGCTGTGGGTGCGTCAAGGCGTATTTTGAGGGGCGGGAGATATCCGGATCGACGATATTGATGGAGCTGTGGTGGATTGCATATTTTCCCACAGGAAAAAAACAGGGGTATTGTTGTTCCAGTTGTCGATTGCTGAAAGTATATTTGGCCAAATCACGATTATTTTGTGGGCAGTGCAACACAGGTGTGGGCTACTCTGGTCAAAACGGAACTGAAACCACACCCGCCCCCTATCCAAAGAAACGCCTTCCAGCACGTGTTACGGGGGACCATGGTGACCAGAACCCTCATCATAAAGACAAAAACCTATACAGTAGTGGTCCCTTTATAATGCCGGTATGTGTCAGGCCAATGCACCGGCAGAATAGCACGCACCGGCATTCTTCCGCACACTGCCACACTGGTTAACCCCACCTGTGCCAAGCCATTTCACTGGCATTTAATCGGGCTCCGGCATTATTTAACCCCTACTGTATGTACCACTACATTTACGGCTAGTACTTAGTCCTGCTTTTACTCCATACGTTGCCCCGTAAAACTTCATGGAAATTAATGAGGTGCAGCACTGAAAGGGTTTCCCTGATGGGATTTTCATAAAAAAAAACAAAGATAGTATTCGTGAAGATAATGAGGATTCCTGCTTCTCGGCAAAAGACAAAACGCACGGCCGCCCGAGCCGCTGTGAGTTTCAGTCGTGAGGGTCCAAACTAACTGTAATGCGCGAGAAGCGGCAATAAAAGCCACTGGGTAAGGGAAAACACACCCGAGTGACCACGGCTTTCGTCCAGAATACCGCTCAAGGAAAAGCCTCCCAAACTATTTTGAGTACGAACCTCTAGCTAGAAAGCCAAATGACCAAACAGCTAAACGTTGTTTCGTACGCGCTCAGACTAGAGTAGACGGCCGACAAGACCGAGCATGTTCATTGCACTGGTCGCTATTACTGTACGCTGGTCGCTAATATTGTACTGGTTGCTAATGTTACACTGGTCGCTAAACCTGCAGTCCTTTGATATGTATCAGTGTACAGACCCCTGCATGCCATTCAAGCTGGCAGACAGTGCGGAACGTACCTGCACCTGCCCAGGGTCGCGGCACATGAAGACGAACTTGCAGAGCCAGCCGTAGACGAGGAGGGAGCTTACGATGCAGATGACCATCATGACCAAGATTATGGCCCCCTCGTGGAAGATGTTTGCGAGTCCACGACGGTCTACCTCGTACATGCCCAGAAGGAACCCGAGGTACGCCGCCAGACCTGCATAATTTATGATACAACGTATTTTGGGGGGGGAGCAGAAACGGCGAGGACCCTTTTGAAACGATGTTCGTTAGGGCGCGGTATTTGTTTGGTTGCACACCATATCACAACGGCAGGATAGGATCTGGACGAGGGCCGCGATAGAGGTATACCGTTATTTGGCTGAAATTTGTTTTATGAAAGACGGGACTTCTTTACCTTAACCCACACTCGTACGAATTTCGTCGCTGTGCTTTCACTATTTTTGAATGCTCGAGTAACGCCACGGGATTGATTGTTCGTCGTGTATGTAGCACTTTCATTTCCCTCCAAAATCCGTGTGCATGCAGGCTACTGCAGGTATAGAGCTCCTTAAGAGACCACCCTCAGAAGCACGCATGATACACCTGCGTGCAGGCCATCACAGTGTGCGTCTCTACTGTAGGTGATCCACCGCAGATCGTGATATATGTTTCCAACCTGTGAAAAGTTCTCAGTTCCCCAGGGTAAAGGGGTGTAGGCTCGGACGCATGGTACGACAGAGGTAGGACTTTATTCGGGAATGTTTCCCTCCAAAGTCAGTGTGCAGGCTACTGCAGGTATAGAGCTCGTCAAGTAACCACCCTCAGCAAAAAGCACCATGCACCTGCATGCAGGCTACCATAGCATGCGTCTCATAACAGATAGGTGATCTACCGTAGATACGTGATATATTTTTCACAACCTTTGAAAAGTTCTCAGTTCCCAAGGTATAGAAGGGTGTAGGCTCGGACGCACGGC
Source organism: Saccharina japonica (assembly GCA_008828725.1). Classification (NCBI taxonomy): domain Eukaryota; class Phaeophyceae; order Laminariales; family Laminariaceae; genus Saccharina; species Saccharina japonica. The sequence goes on along the minus strand of MEHQ01004052.1, from coordinate 107,669 downwards.
ACGGCATAGGCAGCACTGTTTTTTGTTTGCTGATTTCGTTTTCTGAATGGTCGGGGCTATTATAACCCAATTTTCAGGCGGTATTTCCTCCTTCTTGTGTGTTGCAATAATGTTTCATTGTAGGCCATGGCATTGGTCATGGGGTACATACAGTAGCACTTTAGTTTCCCTCCTGAAATCACTCTTTGTGTGAAGTAGTAGCATGTGTCATTTTTGGCTTGCCTGCGCAGATGACACGGGCGCTGTAGTGCAGGCTGTTCGCGATGGAGGTCTCGCCAATGATGTGGTTGCGGGTGGTGCTGTTGGCGTACGCCATTTTGTCCAGAGGCCACGTCACGCTCAGGGCCCCGCTCTTGCTGCCGGGCTGTGATGACACCAAGTTAAGGCGAAATCATCGCAGTCGGAGAACCGAATGAGGGCGGCAGAACCCGAGGAGGGGGGGGGGGGGGGGGGGGGGGGGGGGGGGGGGGGGGGGGGGGTTGTGGCACAGCAGGCCGGGATACCGTAGGTCCTATTTACTAGTATTTACTATGGTCCCCCGTAACAGTATGACACTTTACCTGACAAAAAAAATGCGCGCACGATGATAACCCCACGAATGATCCCGCGGCCCGAGTCTGCAACGAAAACAAAGGGCGAAAACACACACGAGAAGGCATACGGCTTATTGGAGAGTTCCTCAGTTGAGAAGCCCCCATCAGTCACCAAAATTGCCTCTGGAAGGGGTGTGCCAATAACACTGCTGTTTCACACCTAGGACAGGTCTATCTACAGATAGATCGATCTACAGGTGGATTATCTAGTTCCTCGCCTGCCGTTGGGAGAGGTTCTACAGGATCTGCGTACGTAGTGCAGGTCAGACCTCAGGAAGAAATGTGCTATGAGATCATCTGGAATATACGGCTCCCTCCCTTCGCGGCACAAGATCAGAGGAATATATCTGCCCTCGGCACAATATCTAGATCATGAAGTCGGGATCAATGATCTAGATCAAGATCTGTCTGTAGTTCCTCACTTGAGGAGTAGCTCTATTTATCACTCTGAAAAAAAATCTAGAAAGACCATGATATAACTGTAGATGATCTAGGTATATCATGATATATCTGTGGATGACCTCGATAGATCATGATATATCTGTAGATTATCTAGATAGATCATGACATATATGTAGATGACCTAGACAGGTCATGATCTATCTGTAGATTATCTAGATAGATCATGATCTATCTGTAGATGATCTAGATAGATCATGATATATCTGTAGACGATCTAGATATAATATCTGTAGATGATCTAGATAGATGTTGAGATATCTGTAGATGATCTAGATAGATCATGATATAACTGTAAATGATCTAGATATATAATGGTATATCTGTAGATGATCTAGATCATGATCTATCTGTAGATCATCTGTTCGAGGTGTTTAAGTCTCGTAGCAGAGGAGACGGGAAAGAGGAGAGAAGAGAGAGGGAGAGAGAGAGAGAGAGAGAGAGAGAGAGAGAGAGAGAGAGAGAGAGAGAGAGAGAGAGGGAGAGAGAGAGAGGGACGGAGAGACAGGGAGAGAGAGAGAGGGGGGATGAGGGATATACACAGAGATACAGAGATAGGTAGCACCGCACTCCGATGTCGGTTCTCTCAACCCGCTGCCTGCTGAACGCCAGCGCACGCACCTTGCTGCAGTAGAGGGACATGGTGAAGTGGCTGTTCTCGGCCTCGCCCGCTGTCGCAAGCATCGAAGGGATCGCCTCGCCCACCAGCTCCATCTCGGCCATGTGACGGCAGCACCAAGCCAAGTGCACCTCGGGAACGTCGGCACCTTCGCTGGCCGCGACAGACCAGTCCTGATGGAGCATGGGCGGTCCAACGGTGGGGGGTAAGCGAGAGGTGTTAAAGACGTTAGATTACAATAGCGTAGCACCCGAACGATAACGAGGTTATGCCGTTATACCTCCGACGGCGGTATACATGGGGAAGGGTGTGATCTACCGTGTACGGAGTGTGGACGGTTGTGGCTGTGCAACGCACACCCTTACCATACCCTAGGCTGCATCCCTATTGTCCCTAACCCCCACCCCTCCCTCCATCGTTTGCGGCCGTGTGTTTGGTGTGGAGCGCCTGCACGGTGATGTTGAAGTACTACAGTACAATACTGCCATACCGAATAAGTTTCAACGATCGCTTCTACTGCAGGCTGCTGTTGTGGCCGATGCTGTTGGTACGAATGAGGATGATGATGATGATGATTGTTGTGATGATGATGAACATAGTCATTTTTATTGTCATGATGATTATGCTGCGGTAGAGGTGCATCGTTCTGAGATTTTGTATGAAAAGTGCAGACGAAATCAACGGTTTAATCAAGTGAGGAAACGGCCATGGCTTTTTTGCGAGAGGTGCCTATCACGAGAGACTTGGTCAACATTAGAAACTCGCATTCGCTCGTAATAATGTGAACCACTCAGCTCGAACCAAACCAAATACATCAAGTTGAAAACTAGGTATCGCATATTGTATCCGCTTGACACCATTAAGCCAGTAACTACAGTGTGTGTCAAAGAAATTTGCTTACATGCCACCCCCCCCCTACCAAGATACACCAGCACACCTGAATGAACCCCATGAGAGACGTCATACCAGACCCTCCCGCGATCACGACGATGCGCGACACGCCTCCTGCCAGCATCGACGTGAACGACTCGGCGGTGTTGTAGAACCCGTCCACGTCCACCAGGAGCGATTGGGGCGAGCCAGTAGCGGCGGGTGCGTCGGACACGAGGCGCAGAGCCTTGGTCCACGGGCCGAGGTCCTTGACGTACACCGTGAACACTTCTTCCTCGGGAAAGGCTCGGACCTTCTCGGGCATGGAAGACGGGGGGGAGCCGCGAAGGGCGACGGTGATGGCGTGGGCCTCGTCCGTGCCGAGAGCTCCCGGGCAGCTGAGATAGACAAAGGTCCCCCCCCTTGCGGACAGGGTCTTCTTGGGGTTGCGGAGGACGAGTCGGGTGTAGTCTTCGGTGGTGAGGACGTTGACGAGGCTGGTGGGGCTGGCCTTGGTCTCGGGGCTCAGCCACCTGTTCCAGTAGCGCCACCTTTTGGGTGGGGGTTTGTACACGAGGGACGGTAACAGGAGGGGGGGGGGACGAAGGTTACACACCTCGGACAGATAGATATATCGTGATGTTTAGTGTATTGTCTACTGCCTCTCGCCTGTCATTGCAAGAGACCGGTCCCGGATATGCATAAAAGTGCGGATCCAACCCAAGGATCATGTGCTACATCGATCGTTGAGGTGGTACCGCCGGAAACAGGAGCTGCTTATATGACCCCGGAGAATATAGTATCTACCTGGTAAGATCTCGATGAAGTAAGACGGAATCGGCTGTATGTCCGAGCAATACCACAGTAGGGACACCACCAATTTATGGCTCAAATGTCACCGGATGAGATCCTTGAGTGAGCAACTGTCCAGTTACTGACGCAGTATGATACGTTTACGATATGGTTGGGCTTCAAGACTGGAGCGTACTAACGCCGGTCGGGTACTAGAAGAAAACACCTTCCTCGAAGTCACGTGTCGGGTGGGTGAGATAATTGAGCTCCTCGTGCGAGGAGCTGACCAGCAATAAGGCCCCACCCTTATTGAGTGGCCTTTTTGTTGTCCCGTGATATGCAACATCAAGATATAGGGGGGGGGGGGTGAGAGGTACAGCCGGGTCACTCGAAAGTTTATAACACTCCGACCCGAAATGTGAGGACTTCCATCCGGACTTGAATACTGTTCCTACTGGGATGCACGAACACAGCAGTGCGGGAGCTTCTTTGACAACATGTTTTAGAGTATCAGGCGTTCGTTTCACTCGGTGTCGGTGGGGTGGGGCTTATGCTTCCGCCCCCGAACGATGCCCGTCACCACAGCAAGCGAAAATGTGTAATATCCTTAATATAAACTAACTATGAAGTCGGTTGGGCTGGTCGTGGTTACTTCCCCGGCTACTTGCCCCGTGGCTTAATATTTTCCCGTCAACTATTTTTAGGCCTTTTTATGTTCTTCGTTATTCTCCAGTGACCACGTACGAGTAGCTGGTACGAGGAACGGACGCATGTGCTGTGTTATCCCTTTTCGGCGTGCGATATCCCCGAGATTTAAAACCAACCACAATCCCGAAGGGGAACCTTGTAACGATTACGGTTGGGTACTAAACTAGGTGGTGTCCGGAAGGTTGGGTTCACACCCCCTCTTCTGTGCGCTTGTACTTTTTGTTCCATGGCTTTTTGTTTGCGTGGGGTAAGCGAGTGAATGCGTGAGTGGTTGGGTGGGTGGNGTGTGTGGGTGGGTGGGTCGGTGGGCGGGTGGCGATGGGGGTATCACCAAAGTAGTATGAAGCTGCTGACTTGAGGGGGTCTGTACTATTAGCACTACTACTGTAGTATATCAACCAAACCTCGCTTCGAGAAAAACGTTATAGGCGGCTTTATCCGAACAGCAATGCCGTGGTCCTAAACAGGTGTACACCGAACTAAATATTATCGTGCAACGCAAACGGGATGCTACTGCTGTAGTACGGCATATTGTCCCAGGAGCAGTATTTGCCCCGTTAGGGGACCTCCGTCGGGTGGACGCACATCGTCGGCCGAACATTGGCACCCCTATACATCGTAGCACGTGTCGTGGGCGGCCATCTTACGTCACGTATGCGTTTGTTTCATCCGCTGGTGTTGCCGCTTGCCACTACACCAGCAGCGCAAAACAAAAAGCGGCATGTCGGAAACAGTACTGTAGAGTGTCGCTGTTCCCTTCGCACATGGTATAAGCGGTTTTCAACCCACTGTGCACTGTACACATACGTACATCCAGAAAATGTATACGTTTTGCATTGCCATCGAGTGTTCCCAAAAAAAGTCACTGTTCTGCTGTAAATAGAAACCTGTGCATTTCGCGTCCACCAGTAGTTGGTCTATACTGACCTCCCATCCACCAGCAGAAAAATAGGTATATTACCAGCATTCGAAACCGAATGTTTCCGCTACAGACAGCAATATAAACCTACACGTTTTGCGTCCATCCCAAGGGGTGTGTCTACTGTCAGACAGGATTGGTACTATATTTCCCACCGATGACAGCGAAAGATTGTAATGTCATCAAATCGTAGATTGGGACTTATTCCACAAATGTCCGGGGTGGTCAGATAATGGTGTGCGCTTTTTCCCCCAGGAACGTTTCCCCTTTGTTTTGTGTGTTTTGGTTTATGTGGGTACCGGGTCGTTGGGGCCTGATTTCGGTCATGTTCCTCCAAACTGTTGCGAGCCCCTCTTGCGTCCAGACCACAGAGAAAATGCTCCCCACACTAAATGTTGGCGTCAAGTAAACCTCGACGGCAACATCAACATCGACTACACAACAAAAGCACAACAACAGCAATAACAACAACAACCACTACTACTACTACTACTGCAACTGCAACTGCAACTGCAACTGCAACTGCTACTGCTACTGCTACTACTACTACTACTACTACTACTACTACTACTACTGCTATTACTACTACTACTACTACTACTACTACTACTACTACTACTAATACTACTACAGTACTACTACTGCTGTTCTTCTAATTTGCCGGAAAATTTCAATGCATACAACACCTCCTCACCTCTTCCAGGACTCAAGCCTCGACATGACGTGCATGGTGTACAGCACGAGGCCGCCCAGGAAGTAGAGGGTGTTGGGGGCCCACTGAAAAAACGTTCGTGAGTGATTCACAGACCGGCAGACGAAGAGGGGGAATCGAGGTGGGGCGGGGGGGGAAGAATAGGGCGATCAGGATGCCGCGGATCATCGGCGGCCACAAATACCATCTTCCATGGTGTGTGTTACGATCGTTACGTACACCACCCGACCCACCTCGTTATCGAGACGGCGCTACGGCGGGCCGACACATCACCCCCCTTCTCCACGGTAAACTAGAGGCACGGATATGTTGTGTGTATTGGATGTCGATAAGTGGAAATAACGGTATGATCATTCATGAAGCGTGCACCACTTGAGCGGAACAGTCAGCGCTGGCTGAGTGCCAAAGTTGGTTTATGCTGTGTTGTTGTACCTCACCGCTGCCTGAGTAGCTTGGATATGACAGCACGCTGTACTGCTGCTGTACTTCACCGCTGCCGGCGCATCGCCCTTTAACAAACGAACACCCAGTACTACTGATGCACCGCGCAACAATCAAGATTACACTGGAATAGTACTCACGTGCATGGCACCGAAGACGAAGACCCCGATGAAGAGCCAGTGGCTCAGCTTGAACAGGCTGTACCAGCGCCGGCGCACGTAGTTGGCCGAGGTGATCCACATGGGCAGCGCGCACAGGGCGGCCATCCAGCCCATCGGCGTGTCAATGCCCCCGTAAGTCTCGAGATCAACGTGGATGGACTCGTGAACGGCAAACCCCCACCCGTCGAACCACACCCAGTACACCACGAACAGAAAGGCGTGCATGAACAGGGAGGTGAATGCCAGGTGTCCCGCGATGGCGTGGTAGAGGACGGCTCGCTCGAAGGGCACTCCTAGGGCGGACCATATCTTGCTGTCTCGAGCGACCGGGACGAGGATGATGGCGAATTGGGAGGAGCACACCAGCCCCATGAAGATGGCGATCATCTTCAACCTGTTTAAGCATCACGGCCATGGCATATGGATACGACAAGGGGGCAGGGCTTAGTATGTATGTGCAGTACATTAGAATGACCGGTGTCTGGTTCGGCGATGTGCACCGATAAGGAGCGTACACCCCGTCCCCAGTGGGTGAACGTGGGGGGGGGGGGGGGGGGGGGGGAACTCATCTCGGGCACGGCCGTAGTCGTATGATCATAGACCCTCGCATCCCTACAATGCCGGGACGGAGCACGGCGGGATTTCATCAACCATGCAGGGGGCGGGGGGCTGAGCGGAGGCTCCGAGTATTAGAGGGGCGACGGGACACCCCTCCGACGCGGCGACGGCTGGACCCCCCCCCCCCCCCCCCCCCCCGGGGGGGGGGGGGGGGGGCTGAGCGGAGCTACGAGTATTAGAGGGGCGACGGGACACCCCTCCGACGCGGCGACGGCTGGACCCCCCCCCCCCCCCCACTCACAACGCCCCCCCCCACCCCTCACACTCACAGCACATTGTTAATAAGTAGAAGTGCATGATTCTGCTAGTTGCTGTTTTGATATTCAAGAGTCAGTCCCCGCTTGTGTTCGTCTTCGCACGCTCGACAAACAAGCGCGCACCCGAATCCAAGGACGGAAACGGTTCCCGGCAAAGACAACTCACAGCTGGGGTATTTCGCATTGTGTTTTTTTATGATACCAAGAGGCGTGGGCAGTTGCGGTAGACTTGTTACCACAAAACTACTACTGTGCGTATCAAGGCCCAATATGTCCAGAGCTACCAGGTAATGAAAAATAGTTATAAAAGCTTTACCATGGGCTGGACGATAATATGCTGTGCATTTTTCTCCCAGGTATTTGTTATATTTTACAAATGCGTTTTTGTTATTTCGAGAATGAGGGAGAGAGCCTCTCCACCGTCACGTCGCCCCTCCCCGCATCGCAATCATCAACAGACTAGGGATCGTATGTCATATACCTAGTATACTTGTACCGCTGTAAATAAATGTGTGCAGCACCCCGAACTGCACACAAATGGCAACTTTGGTGCTGACAAACATACGTCTGCGGCAGGAGAACCTGGAGAGACCGCCCAGCAAAAATGGGTAGGATCATGTTGTTGCGCCCGCGCCACCGTGCGGTTCCTTGTTGTATTGTGTAGCTCCTTTTCGGACACTAAACAGCATACCTCATCGACCAACCACGCATTTGCCGTTACTATTACTAGGACCCACGGATAACACAAAAAACATACCAGGTATATATTTACCTAATAATACTACGTCAAATACTTGGCCCTATTTACGGTCGTCCCCTGTAGTAGTATATGTACAATCGTCACTCTGATATTCCGAGAGGGTTACCCATGAAAAAAAACAGCACCCACAAACCCTGCACGACGCACCGACAAAGGAAACCAACAGTCCAGCAACAAATAACTTTTACGTTTCCAAGGACAATGTGGATGAGTTAAAAGACTCGGGGCACATATACCTACATGAAGGAATGTATAATATGCATTCAAGTATATATATATATATTTATTTCTGTTAGATATCACGAAGGACACCTAAACTCGGAACCTATCAATCAGTAGCATGAATCTTGTGCATGCAGCCGACGAGCGGTTGGGAATGGCTGCTGGTGCCGGGCATTATTTACCCCAACGATCCATCGCGCAGAAACATGCGGTCAGTATCTACGTAGGGGTCAGGGCCTGTTTGGGGTTATGACAGTTCTTTGTTCGAAGGGCCATAGCCCATACCTACTACTGTAGTACACACCAAGAGGGCTTCGACCAAAGGGGAAACGACCTGTCTATGATGCAGTACGGGACACCACATTAGCATTTAATAATAAAACCACCAGTAAGAAACCCAGCCTGCGATTTACAGGGAGATGAGTAATTCGGAAGTTGATATCATATGTTGAAGTTAAGCGTAAATCGCACCCATTCTCGATTAAGAAACCCAACCTGGAACAGGCTTCCTGGGTTCCTTACTAGAGCAGCAGGCGTCCTGCACGTGTATACTGCTGTATTAATGTTTTTATATGCTCCTTCCCAAGGTAAAAAACAAAACAGAAAAGGGGGGTGGGCTTTATGGACGAAAATGTGTACAGAAAATAAAACGTGTTTTCCCCCCACAGAAGTATGGCCTTCATGTTTCTCGTCTTACTGTAGTGTATGCCCCTGTCTGGGCCTCGCGAATGGGTTCTGGGGTGTCGGGAAAGGTATACTTTCCGTGTACCCGTGTACCCGTGGACCCGTGGGTCTACTTGTTGATACCGGTGGCCTCTCAAAGCACAGCAAGGACGGAGAACAACAAATAAAGCTACTCGTATACTCCGTACTCGTATACGTGAAATAAAGCAGGCCCGAGGCAAACAAAACAGGGCTGAAAAACAGGTTGGCAATTGAAAAAGGGCGCTAAAAATAGTCGGCGATCCAAAAGGGCGACAAAACCATAGTTGGCAATCCGTGTATTTGTGGTTCAATAGAGTATCTACTACTGTACAGTAGATAAAGACCGTACCATAGTAAATAGGACCAAATATTGTTATTACGGAGGACCACAGTTAATAGGACCAAATATTGTTGGTAAAAATAGGAAAATATACAGGTTTTTGTTTGTACCGCAGGTCCTGTTTACTATGGACCCCCGTAATGGTAAAAATAGATAAATATATAGGTTTTAGTGTGACGCGTGCTACGGTAGAGGTAGAACTTTTTGCCTATTTTGTTTCTGAACGATCGGGCTTCTTAACCCAAAATTTGTCGTTTTTTTTCATTTTTTGCGACGAATAATGTTTCAGAGCATACTTCCTCCAGGGTATTTATCATCCGGCAGCACGCTCTTTTATTTTCCCTCGAAAAGCATTTTGTTCGGTGGGGTATGTGAGAAGCTCAGAAATAACACGGTGCACCTCTATCGTAGCATGTGTCGTACACGTGTAAGGTAGGTTCTATTCACTACAATCCCTCGCAACAGCAGTAGTAGCATGTATCTGTCTTCCATGTTTATAACCATGACGCCAATTGGCGCACGCAATACGAAGTTTTAGAATACAGTCAGTACTCCACTGAGCGGAAATAAAAAAAAAAAGCGCCGTTTAATAATAACGAATACAATAGGAATACCAAACGGTACTTACACTTACGCTTACGTCGAGAGTGGGTAGGTACACTATCAATACAACACGGAAAAGGGCAGCTTCGAAACCTACATATACAATGGGATGCTGGTTCAAGTGTGGTCCAATATTTTTGCTCTTACGAAGCTCATGCGTTTCGGAGAAATCAATGCGATAAGTACTATATAGGGAGTGGTATTTTGGTACTGCTGCACTCATACATGCCGGACGTGAACCTTAACCGGGCACTATTATTACAGGAGACCCTAGTAAATACTAGTAAATAGAACCTACGGCATACGCGAAAACATATATGTTTACGTGTTTTTACAAACAATATATGGTCCTATTTACTATGGCCCTCCGAATTTATACTACTGCCATTTCAAGTGGTTTGTTCCCAGAGCAAGAGTACTGACAGTCATTAAGCGTTAAACCGGTTGAGCAACCCCCTTCAGAACTGAAAAACTTATCTCACACTAATTCCAAGTAGTTTGTCCCCGAATAGACGGGACGGTGAAGACGGTAGTCCCGTTGTGTGGACACAATACTTGGAATTAGAGGAATGTTTAGGTTTATGCGCACTGCAGTAGTAGAAGGAAATGGAGCAGAACAAGCTTGAAACAAAAAAAATAACGAGTAAAGAGGCAATCGGCAGAAAAAATTACGAACAGAGTATACTTGGGAATTATAAATCAAAATCATGCGCAGGATACCTCCAAAGGCGGCAAAACAAATAAATCATTACGTACGACGTCGTCGTATATTCGCGATGATTCCGTTCCATCATGCAGTACAAGACACACCGATCAACACGCAGGAGGGCTAGCTCAGGCTGGAATTTCCCACGCGAGAGTGGGCGCTATCTACTCTAATTTCAAGATAACGACGGTCGAATTTCCTATTTCCTGTAATTATTAGCCATGATTTCTCATTAGCTCGTTGCTTATTATTAGCCTGTTTCTTATCATTATTAGGAGTCCTCCTGTACCTACAGCAGTATGTATGTACCCTCTGGTAACTTGCGCCGGGCACGTACCTGTATTGAGTGGGAGTCGGCGCGCGCTCTCCCGTGAATAGGCTACACCACGATGACGGATCGTCTTCGCAGCGGCCGTTGTTCTCGTGGAAGTGGCCGCCGTGGTTATGCACAGCTGCGTGTGGCGGACGGGACGAAGGCAAACCACAGAGAGCACACAACAACGAGAAGAGGCGGAGTGCAACACGCTTAAAAAGGGCATGGTGAGGATGGTAGTGGTGGTGGTTGTGGTGGCGCTGTGGTGTATATGGATATGGGTAGAACATATGTTGGGTGTTGGGGTACCGTATAGCTACTACATACCTACCGTAAAAAACGTCGCACAACAGCAAGCAGCCGATAATTTACTCTCATTTTACTGCAGAGCTGTCAAAACGTTAACGTTTCTGCGGACAGACTACGCGTACGAAAACTCTATTCAAGATTTACTGTATACAGTACTGTAGATACTATTAATATATACCCCTTAATAATGTGTTTTTTGAGATCCAGTGGGGTGACCATGCTTTTTTTTGCTCCTCAGGCGTCAATCGATTTACGGGTAGAAATAGAAAATCAGGCCACAAAAAAACACGATCAACTGGTTCGGACAATTGCTTACAACGCGCTACCGGGACGGTTGTTTTTGCTGGATGATACCTTTTTACGAACCAACGGTACCTTTTTAGTATACAGACACTTTTGTACTGTACAGCAGCGGTATAGACGTCGCGTGCATCGTCATCATCACGCATCACGAGCGCGCCCATCCGTGCCTGTTGATTATTATGTATAGGCCCGTACGGTATTCTATATGCACAGTAGTATATATACTGTAGTAGTAGCAGAACTACCCAGTGCCAGGTATGCACATAACATATATATGCGACATGGGCCCATGTCTGATGCTGTTGTACCTTGCCAGCACTGCGCCCCCATGGCGATGACCCACAGGAACAGCACCGTTGTCTCTCCGACCGTCAGCCATCTGTCAAGTTTTGACGGTAAGAAAAATGGCGACGCGGCGACACACAATAATATCACGATCATGCACATCATTCCGCCGATCATACCAGTACGATACAGCACAAGAAAGATGGAGCGCACGCAATGTGCAATGCATACAGTTAATACCGCACCGTACATAGCTATGGCTAGCTGTCGATCTCGTTCCGAGTGGCAAGCAACTTCGCACGGCGCGGAACGAGGTGGTACCGTATAGTAGAGGTACACTGGTAGATATGCAAAAGAGGACCCTTGTCACATCCACATGCATGCGTGTACACACACGCAAGACTCAAAGATCTTATGGGTACGTAACGGCCCCGCATGCTGCATGCAGCAGCAGCAGCAGCAGCAGCAGCAGCAGCAGCAGCAGCAGCAGCAGCAGCACCACGCAGAAGTTTTGCACGGTATGCCATCCATGTGTGTGTACGTAACTGCCTGTGTCGGACTTTGTATAATATTCATAGTTAAAACTCGTCTGCTCGTGTCATACGTGGCGCATACAAAATCACGGGTGCTACAGCTGGCTACAGGCAGCAGTATTTACTGGTACTCTACGTAAGTAGTCCTACTGCTGTCTATAGGGTTTGAAATTGCGTTCGAAACGAAAGCAACAATCAAGGAACACAAGGAACAATGTACCGGTGGATACAGCAAAATGTAATGTCCCGAAAAGTAACGCCCTTTATATATAAAAAAGTATGAAAAAAACGGATCTCACATTTTCGGACAGAGAGAAATACTGGTCGGCTTTTTATCGCTTACAGTGGCACCAAAAAACAAAAAACAGGTTGTTGGACCAGGTTGGACGCCTCGTGCTTTCGGATCACAGACTGCTACTGGTAAAGCTATGAAGCTACGTACAACAACAGTAGTAGTAGTATACTCGTACAGTAGACATACGTACTGATACGGACTACCGTACGAATACGTATAGGCAGGTAACTCACGGGGCATGCTGACCCAGAGGTCGGAACTTGTAGTGCACAGTGGCGTGCAGGGAGGTGGAGAAACCACCACCAGAGTTCTCTGTCGTGTGCCCCTCGCCGTCCTCGGGAGCGACGAGCAGCTCGGCACGGCGGAGCTCCCTTCGCTTCCAGATTGCCTCGTACACGCCACCGAGCGCAGCAGCCAGCACGATCGGCATCCCGATGAAGAGGAACCGCTGGTTGTAGGAGCTGCGGATCTCCGTGTCGCCGTTGAGCTCGTAGTCCAGCTGGTCGTCCAGAACCTCGCCCTCGTACCACTTGCCGAAGGACATGGCCAGGTAGAACAGGGCCCAGCCAAGCATTGCGTAGCTCAGGACCCTGATGCTCGTGAGAGCTGCCGCTGCTGCTGTGTCATAAGCCATGGCCACACCGTGCAGTATGTGCTGCGATGATTCTTGCGATGATTTTGCCACGTACCAGGTATGGTATAGTGCTACCTTCGATCTTGGACTTGTTGAGTTGTGCACAACGCGTCTGCTGCTGCTGCTGCTGCTGCTGTGCTGCGGCAGAGCTAAGCTCCAGCAAAAAAAGGCAACACGCCAGTTCAAGGGATGGTCGTGGCTGCGGATTGGTGGGGTGGGACGGCGGCGCCACGGGAAGAAGAGCGGGGGTGGAGGCTTATGGGCGTGTGTCCTGATCGGTGCGTGTGTGATAATAATAGCAGCAGTGTGCGGGGGGGGCACCACGGCGAGCATATTGCGGAGCCACAAACCTGCAATTTCAAGAACAAATAACAGCAGCAACGACAACAACCTGTAAAATACGTGCCCACACGAACGAACGAATACAAAAAACCAACAACCTGTTATTTTTTTCAGAACATGGAGACAGCAGACGTACGCCAAAAAAAGGTATACCTATACATGACAAAATATCATGTTAATCCATGTGTGTGTATACCGGTACGCGTAGTAGGTACAACAGGCAGACTGCGTCACACTCACTCGCTTTCCCTGGCCCTCCCTCTCTTGTCGTATTTCATTTGACTTGAGATCATTGCGGGGCATTATATTATCCATTCAGAATAAAAACGCTGCCATGGCACCATTCATTTTGGCCACAGCGCCCGGGGTCTCTTACCTTTTCTGTTGGCCGTAACCTACTACTACTACTACTACTACTACTGTTGCTACTGTGAGAAAGGTTTCAGGTATACACCTCTCTCTGTCCTTTACATTGTACTTATTATTTCGTGTGCCCGAACTCAGAAAATAATTAATCAACTCTATACTTCTGGTACGAAATAATATAATTGGAAATAAATGCGATCTATACAATAACTATTTTATTGTTGTTTTGCCTAGATTGCACCCCCGCACCTGAAAATAATATTAATTACGACACGTTACGTTTTTGTTGTTGTGCGGTTTGACGCGTAGAAGCACATACATACATACCCAAACGTAAATAGTTTGAAAGAGCTAACATGCGGTAAACCAAACCGACCTGTACAACATACGCACGCGTGTACGAAGTAAAAGTCTCGTACCGTACGAGTAGTAGTATGATGGAGGTAGGTGCTAATTTTCCCTCTTTCGCGAAATGAAATTAATTAATTATACCCCCCTATACGCCGGTCGCCCCGGTGGTCTAACTGGTAGCCACGAAGCCTGTAGGGCCGGATGTCTAGGGTTCGATTCTCCCCATGGAGGTTTTATTCTCAAATGACACCGGCTGTCGAGAGCGCATATTATAGCGTGGGTAAACAAAATTCGACGAAGAAAGTTGACGAGGGAAGAAAGTGCTGAAATCTTCTCGCGATAAAAACCAAGGCAAGAACTGTAAGTGGGGGAGGAGGGAGAGAAGCCTACTTTGTGACCCCGGATCTGAGTCACGACTAGGGAGGGAGAAAGACGGAAGTGCGAAGATATTGAATGGGATAGAAAAAAAACACAAACACAAACACAAACACAAACAACATATATATGCACCAGAACAGTTTTACTAATAATAATTGTTGTGTCACAGATAATTAATTATTATGTAGATTGGATATATAGAGGGACAATTACCGCAATAAGAACAATCTGCTGTGTGTGATATATATGAGAGACGCCTTTGCCGGTCTTTAACCCACCAATCGTATACATACCTGATAAAGTACCAAGATGTATTATGATTTCTTGCTGGTTTTACCTACTACCGGTAAGTATTTTTTAATGCTTTTTTCAACCAAATGACGAGAAAATGAGGCGTCGACTCAACTCAGAACCCTAAATAGTCCGGGCTGGCTGGCTCGACCCGAGCGCGGCCTGTTATCCGCGCGTTTTTGACTATCTGAAAATGCAACGTTCGGACCACTACAAAAACCGTAAAACATTTGTGGTACTTCATGCGGTATGATATGTGGGTCAAGATCACGGTGGTAAAGGCTATACTGGAGGTGATTTGGCGGCCATGATGTTTTTATTTTGGGACCGGAGTCAAAGAGAGCACGCGTGTCAGAATCGGAATTCCACACGCCGCACTCCTCAAAAAGGCAACTTGGAAAATAAATCGGAGCGTTGGGATTCCATGTGCCTGACTTAGGAAAATAAACAATCAACATGAACTCCTTCGCTTCGACCGTGACATAGAAAGCAAGACTGGGAGCAGGTGTCCGGTTTCACCTGTGTGTTGTGGTCCGCCCGATCTCGATATTGTTGAAGCACGAAAGCTGAAGAGGGTTCGAGCGGGAGCAGGGGGAGAGCGGAGGGGGAGGAGATGGGATGACGCGGGGCGCTCACTCGTATTTACATCAGTGGGGGAATAGACAATCACGATTTGGAGGCAGTGGGAAGAGGACAGGCGGCTCGGGGGGAGGGGGCGGTGTTTAGACTTGTCGAGGTCGTTGATTTCGGCACATGTTCAGGCCAGGGGGTAAAGAAGGAGGGTGCGGTGTAGGTGTGTGTGTACTCATGCCGTGCATGGTCCAGTAGCCGTATGACCGTAGACCCTCGATCCCTACAATGCCGCGACAGAACACGTCAGGTTTTCATCGACCAGGAGAGGACAGTGCTTGTACCAAGCATAAAGGGGTGTGGGGTGCGCACTCAGGTCATCATGCATAGCCGTATGTATTGAAATGCCCATAGAGACAGACCCTCGCATCCATACGATGGCGGGAAGGAGCACGTCGGGCGACCAGGTAGGCACCATGGGTTGCACGCGAGAAGCGCCGTGAGGTGTCTCACGAATCGCACGAAGGGTGAGCTGCATCCTCCGGAGAACCACTTGTGAGGCGGAGTTTCTTGTATATGGGAGACAGCGTCGGGGGCGGGAAAAACTGTTATCGCATACCCTGGTACCTGGTATACAGCAAGGGGACAGAATAGGCCCGCGGTAGGAATAACTATTGGGGTTTACGTTCAATTTGGAGCCACTGTGACTACTCTTCGTGGCCATCACGCAAGCAAGTAGCTCAACCTGAGAAGGAGATTAGATGACCGGTCAGAGGGAAGACGGAGTTTTTTGCAGATGGATGACAGCGTCGGGAGGGGGGGTATAGTTGTTATCGCATACCTGGTATACAGCTAGGTGACCGAATAGGCCCGCGTTAGGAAGAGCTATGAAGGTTTACGTTGAATTCCGAGGCTAATGTGGCAACTTCGTTGCCATCGCGCAAGCTGCGCAATCTGAATAAAAGAGGTTGGAGGAGCGGCCAGATACGCAAGGGACACGGCAGTATTGACTCGAAAATGAGGGAGGTCAGGTGCTGGTATTGGCGGGACAGCTGCACCGCGCAGACTACATATATTTCTATTTACGGTCGGCTCCGAGCGGTACTCGTCCGAAAACTTTCTACAGCTTAATAATCAGCAAATTACTGAGGGTGAGTGGGACGGGGAAGGTGGGGGCGAGGGCAGGGGAAGGAGGGGGCTCGCAAGAGGGCGGAAGAGTGAAGAGGGTAGCCGAGGCCTTCGGGAGGTGAAACATAAGGGCAATATGGAAGGACGCATGCTAAGGTAGAGATCCTCCGGGTTGTCTCCGAGGGTTGTCACTTGAGGAGTTACGTGCCTCAGCCGAAACGTATTACGATACCCGAAACCTCTAATTGCAATCCTATGAACAATCATATGGCCTAGGTATACAAAAAACTCACATCGCAAACAAAAAATATGGTGTTCCGAGGATTGTGGGCAAGGAGCCCCGTGATTCAGACAATTTCCAGGCTAAAACGCGCAACCCGTATCTTTTCGTTTTTTTTTTGTTTTTTTTCCCCCCCATCCCATTTATCATCGTCGCAACTTCTGTCTTTCTTTCTCCCTCCCTAGTGGTAACTCAGATCCGGGGTCACAAAGTAGGCTCCTCTCCTTCCTCCCCCAATATGGTCCTTGCCTTGGTTTTTATCGCGCAGAGCTCGTCGATCTTCATCGAATTTTGCTGACTCACGCTCTCGCGCTTTCCGCTAGTCGAGAGTGTTTTTTTTGCGAGAAAAAGTCCCTGCGGGGGGGCTCGAACTCGCGATCTTGACTCTAACAGGCTTCGTGGTCACCTGCTAGTCCGCCGGGGCGACCAGTAGAAGCTTAGCACGCCTCACAGGAGATGATCACTTGCAGACTCAGGTCACACGATTCGAGACACATGGACTTCGGCGGCGGCAATAAACGAGAAGATAGTGGAGAGCCTGGAGGCATAGCAGTATGGCAGACGTAGGGTGGTATGGGAGCCTATATATTCGCGGAGAACAAATAAGGTGTTCCACGAGAGTCCGTTGTCTACGAAGAGAGACGTGGCGTTTTGTTGGGCGGGGGGGGGGGGGTTACAGCTAAGATGGGGGACGTAAAAAAGGAGACAGGTCTAGTGGGTCAGGTTCTCACAGGGGGTTGAATGGGCATCAGGGATAAAAGTTGTAAGGACATCATGCTGTATGTGGAGATGACGAGAAAGGGCCGGAGAGAGGGATGAAGCATCGGGGAAAGGGCGGGACAGTGGACATGCTGAGCGAGCTGCTTAGAGTGTTCGAGGGAGAGGGAAAGAGACGCCGGGAGGAGAGCAAACACGGATACCTTGCTGGAGTGGAAGGAGGTGCAAGGAGTGGACGAGGGGGGCTATAGCGGCGCATTCCTCAAGCAGCAGAATCACGGCGGAAGACTCAAACGAAATTTGCAGAGGAAGGACACAGGGAGGTGTGAGTCTGATATTACTGGAGGAGTTGGCGCTACGCTCACGGAGGCGTGGGCAACACAAATGGCGGCAAGTTGAACGGACGATGGGTGTCTCGGACGCGCTTATGCGATACGTTTGACAAAACGTGGAGAGCCATTTCTGGGTGTCGTGAGATCCAAATACTGTAAAAGAGGGTGGGTGGGTGAGTGGGTGGGGGATACGGCCGACAGCCGGGCTCAGGGACGAGGTATTCGGGCGGCAGTGGGGAGGGGGGGGGATTGGGAGGCAAGGAGGTGAACAGTAAACATATACGAAGTAGGAGGATGAAAACTGGCGTCTTCATGGAAGTAATGGTAGACTATTTTCCGGGCGGGCGAAACCTGGGAGGCGGGTCGGCCGCATTTGTTTTACGGACATTTTGGTGGATGGAGAGCAGACTAATAAAACACATGCAGGTGGTATACCGTAAGTACCGAGGGGCAAAAAAAACATAGCTATTACGGGTGAGCATAGTAAACACTAGTATATAGGACCAAATGTTGCTAGTAAAAATAGGGAAATATATTGGTTTTTGTTATTACCATAGGTCCTATTTACTATGGTCACACCCGTATTAGCTGTGAGCTCGACCCTGACAAAGGTGGACGAGAAGGCCTTATAAAAGAGAGGTGGGATAGTAAGCACCGATCGAACCAGGTAGAGATAGACAGAGAGAGAAAGAGAAGGAGAGATAGAGAGAGAGAGAGAGAGAGAGAGAGGAAGGTGTCTCGTGGGTTTGTCGTGTGGAACCTACTTCGTGGCAACGGCTCTGCTGTTGACACCGTACTTGTCAAGCAACATGCGTCGGCGCATACCGTACACCAGCGACCAAACAACGCCGCTCTCCCAGGATCTAGTTTTTGTCGAGCTCGAAACCCGGTAAGCTAGAAGATACCAATAATACCGAACGGCTTATTTTCGGACAACCCTCGGTTGAAGAGAGATCCGTCCAACGCCACCCTTTTCGGCGCTGACATGTGTCTTTCTTACTATCTAATCTGTGGAGATATCGAGCCCGAAAAGTCGGTCCAGGTGGAGGGGGGGGGGGGTCGTATTCTCACTGTTTTCGGCGATAGATAGGTCGTCAAGCTTGGGCGCATCAACAATGCAGGTTATTCTTTTCTTGGGTTTACCCCCTATAGGAGCTTCATAGTGGAAAATTGACTATATCATAAGGCACGTGACGATTATTGCAGCAGCACCATCATCGGCCACTGCATGGGTGGTTGGTTGGGACAGGAGTGATAAAATTTGGTGCCCGAGGCACAAAGCATTATGTGTGGTCGTGTCCGTCACGGGCAAGGCGTGGTTCTAACCGTACCGCTGGGCGCTCGCACTACGACTACTACTCGTCGTGTGAACGGTTGACAAAACTGAACGAAGCATGCTGCGGTAAAAGGTACACCATGTTTTTTCTAGAGTTAGTCACTTGAGGACCTCTATACCTCGCCAAAAACACTCTTTTTTCAGGGAAGTACAAGTGATGGTTAATCCCATGGCCTGCTAAGCTTGAAATGATAAATAGTCCGACAGAAGAAACAAAGTCGGACGAATTCGGGTTAAGGAGCGTTGTCATTCAGAAAACGTTTCAGCCAAAAAGGGTTATCTTTTTTTCGTAGCGCACGAGTCGAACGGGTTTGTTTTTTTTTCCGGTCGTTATCGTTGTTGTTGTTGATACCCCGCATACAACGACAGTCCACCACGGAGATCAACCAAGTCGCTGACCGTGACTGGCGTCGTTTACACGCCCCGTGCTTGTTATATTCGCTAACCGGCGTTGCAGGGGTGCGAGGGTCTATGCTCTTATGTCTATACCGGCCATGCATTTACACCGGCCATGCATGACACGACGAATGCGTTTCCTCACTCCCTACCGCGTTTATCGGCCCGGCTCTGTGCAGCCTCGAGCAACGGGACCACTGCAAACCAAATAGAAGTCGAAATCCAAACAATGTAATGATACATTATTTCGTAGCTAGCTGTATCCCACGAATATGTGCGTACAAAATCTGCGAGGGGGCTTGAGAGGATGTTTTGAAAATTATCTATCAATTCAGTAGAAGAACGGAAAAACAACGCGCCCTTCGCTGCTGCTGCTGCTGCTGCTGCTACCACTGCTGCTGCTATGCTGCTGTCCAGCCCTAACATCACGCAGAACTGCCAAACTACATGCGACACAACCCCCCCCCCCCCTATTTGTAGTGGCTGTTGTTCCCCTTGTGCGAAAGAACGCCAACAGTGAGCAGACAGAAACCCCCCCCGACTGTAAACGCTACCACTGCTGCTGCTGCTGCTGCTGCTGCTACTGCTACTACCCCTACCTGTGTTACACTTCTTCTTCTGTTGTAGTTTTGCTTGCCACGGATGCTACTGCGGATGCTACTGCTTTAGCTACTGTATGCAGCTGTTGCTGTTGGCCGGGCCGCAACGAAATACTAAACGCGAGTGTGTTTCTACGAGAGAACGCCTGTTAGGTTCGTGTATGTGCCTCCCCCCCTATGAATATATGATATATTTATAGGTTGGGTTGGCGTCGGTTGGCAACGACGCTGTAAAACACGCCACTCGCTGCGTGAGCTAGACAACCAGGGTGCCGTTTTTTATTTAATTTTTGTTTTGGCGGCCACCAAAGCTGGCGGTCGAGTAGATCATTTGTGCGGGGTGGAGAACCTTTGCTCCGCACGAGGGGAATGGTCGTATCACGTAGTGTTAATATGGTAAGGCATCCGCGAGGCAGTTACATAGTAAAACCCATTGCTGTCTCCGGAAGTGGCCACACCAGAAATTGAATTAACTCATTGAAGCTGTCGTCCACATGCAAGTCCGCCTCAGAGGCGGTTCTTAGCAGGATGCAGCTCACCCTCCATGCGACTCGCCCAATACCTCACGGCGCTTCGCGCTTGGTGCAAGCAATGTCTGCCTGGTTGGTGAAAATCCAACGTGCTCCGTCCCGGCATTGTAGGGATGCGAGGGTCTATGGTCATATGACTACGGCCGTACCCGACATGAGTACCCCCCCCCCCCGCTCACTCTAATACTGCACGATCTACCGACCACACGACGCAACCGACCCGACCTACCAACCTACCTACCTACCTACCGGCCAACTGACCGACCGACGGACAGAACGACCGACCTACCTTCGTTCCTGCCCCTAAATAGGGTGCATACACAGTACTCAAAACTGCAGTCACTACACTGTGCTACGTACACAAAAACAGTGTTGCAAAGGATGTTACGTGCTGTACGTACGGAGCACTACTACTACTACTACTACTACTACTACTGTGCCAAGCAGTGTACGAACTTCTGCTGCTGCTGCTGCTGCACGCAGACATTCTGCGTGTTCTATGCACGCGCTAAAACATGAATACTACTACTGACTCCTCCCACGGTAGGGCCGCAGCAGATTTTTCTGAGCTCCTTACATGAGGAGCTCAATATCTCACCCGAAACATGACTTCGAAAACATTCGTTCGCGCAACTCGACCAAACATTCCAATGCGGAAGGCCAAAAACAAATATGCCAGTAAAATATTAAGAGTAGCCGGTAGTTACTCACGTGAGGAGCTCAACCGGTCAGAAAACATGGAGCCGAAAAGTGGTACCCCTACCGTGGGATTGCTCTACTCGGCAGTAGAGGTATGCCAGTGTTCGGGCACGCATGCAAAAGAGAAGCGGGCTGTTCTATACCCCGCCTGTATCCCCGCCTGTAGGCATTAACAACACATATACAGTATATATACTGTACCGACGTACCACTTGATAATCTACATCGTCCAGGGTACATTGGTTCCTGATCTGGATGATCTAGCTCGTATTGCTGGGTCGGCGCCTTGTATCCCACTTCATCTACAGCAGCACAACTTTCCTCGGCCGCATAAGTATACTACGTACGCAGATCCAGTACAACCTACAAACAACGGCTAGTGATGAGTCTAGATTATCTAGATCAATCATCTATCTGATTTGTTTGTTGCTTTCAGATTACAGCACATAAATGCATGTACATACACATTTTTTGGTTAAGGAACCTCATGCTTTGGCAACACTCTCCGCACGAATCCGAACGCGCTAAGACAGAAACAAAAACCCGAAAACGAAGCTTGTCGGGGGGGGACAACACGGACAGCGTGGAATCCAAGAGGAAGGGGAAAGCGGTAGCCTCTCCGATTCACCCCTGTTCTGTTTGCAGGCTCCTGACATTCCTCCTGCTTGAGCGTTAAACTTTCACCTCCGCGTACCGCCCCCCACCTCCACCCTCCGGACGCCATACATATCGCTTGAAACCAACTATTCTATAGACTGCTGTATCAGCAAACTCTCGGGGAAAGTGGACAAAAAAAGGTCACCGAACACAGGGGGTGAAAGCAGAAAACAAACAAACAAAATACCTACCTGTTGTATCTGTTTCTGTACCTTCGTACAGCATAATCTGACTAAATAAACCCCCTCAAGCGGAGCCGGGAACCGCTAAAAGTGCAGACAACGCTCCCAGGCGCTTCTTCAAGCCTACTGTAGGTGGGGTTTCCATTTTGGCTGGCCACGGGCGTATGGGCGAGGGGGGGGGGCAGCCCAAACCAAGCTCAGCACAAAGATATTAACGGACTCGACCACACTCTACATTATGGACAAATACATAATAACTATACCAAACCAGATTTTCTTGGGGACTAAATATCCCGATCGGACTGAAAGAATAATCGCGATAAAACAAAATTTATCAGACGGTAGAATAAGAAACCAACCGTCCTTATCGATTGCCTTCCATATTGACACAGACGCGCTCTCGTGTTCCCGCCTTAGAACTCGAAGGAAAATGATTCCGTATCAAACAGCTTCCAGTTGATGGATCGAGAGTCGGATAGGACCTTGTCCACGAGCGACTTCGGGCCGCTGGCGAGAACCTTGATCCTGCTCACGCCGTTCTTCAGGGCCAGGTCCGACTCCTGGGTCAAGAGCGCGCTCGTGGGTACGCGGCCATGCTGGACCTCGTAGTTTGCGCTACCGCTCATGGAGGACGATTCCAGGTCGATCTTTGATTCTTCGGCCATCCTTCCTCCAACCTAGCGTGACGTTAGCCACACGTATCACAAACATTGGGAGCGGGGGAAAGGGGGGTAAGGGTAGTGAGGGGTGATGTTGACTGTTCCAGATGTAGGTGCATAAAGGTGGGAGAGAGGTTTGCGGCGTTATGCGATGGCGCCAGGGGGGTCGATCTTTTCAGGCAAAGCGGGCGTGTGAAAACCAGACCAAAGAGGAAGGTGGGAGGCAGGAGCAAGAGGAAACGCGGGGGGTCTCATCATGGAAGGGGGGGTACGCAGTATCATGCATGGCAGTAGTCGTACAACCGGGGTCCGTCGCATCCCTTCAATACCACCCTCCCATATTTTGGGAAAAGAGAGACATGCAACCAGAGCTAGGGCACTGACGCATCGGCAGCGCTAGCGTGCTTAACCGCAGACAGCCTGCTTCATCCAGAAAAAAAACGCGGGCCGCGATGAAGAAAACTTACAAGATACCCCCCGCTCCTTTGCAAACACGTAATTTCATCCAGTAATTCCCTCGATATGGAAATACTTGTATATGTCGGTGTTTATACTGCGAACCACCTTGTATACGGGAGGGAGACATCGGGGCCTGATCGATATGCGAATGCGGAAGGAGTGCCGCTTCTTTTCTAGTCGGCCATTTTGTCCACGCCCGTACACAAGATACTGAAACACATCGCACTAAATCGAACACAGTAGTTCGGGGACACAAACAAAATGAGTGGGTTTCTTCACAGGTTTGTTGGGATCTTTGCGAGGGGGAGGGAAACGGAAAGACAACAAAACACGGCCTCGGTCGCGCACAGCACGGCAGCAGCGCGGGACACTGCAGTGTTTCGTCGATGCGACCCGACCCTTCTTAACACTAACTTACACTCAACCATACACTACTCGTACTTGCTGGTTGCTCACAGGTAGACGGCCGATAAGAACGAACTCGTCAGTGTAGTGGTCGCTATGTTGCACTGGCCGGTATTGCCCCGGTCGCTGTTGTATGGGTCCCTAATTTTACTGGTCGATAGTGCACTGGTCGCTAGTGCACTCGTCGCTAGGGCACTGGTGGCTATATAGCACTGGCTGCTCGCTATGGTACAGGTCGCTGCACTGGTAGCTATAGCATGTGTCGCTATTGTACTGGCCGCTAAACCTACAGTCTTGCAGCCCAGTAGGTCTCAAACGCCTGCATGCCGGCAATCTGGCGGCAGAGTAGCGTAGCACGTACCTGCGAGTGCCCGGGGTCGCGGCACATGATTGCGAACTTGCAGAGCCAGTCATAGACGAGGAGGGAGCTGACGATGCAGATCACCATGAGGACAAAGATGATGGCCCCCTCGTGGAATATGTTTTCGAGGCCGCGACGGGCTACCTCGTGCATGCCCAGGAGGAACCCGCAGTACGACGCCAGCCCTGTAAAGGGGTTTGGGAAAACGCGGGAGAACGATATTTGATGGTATTTTGCCCCTTCAGAGCTGCAATCACGCCCTGGGGGAAAAAACACTTGGAATAAAAGTGGGACAGTTAGTGCGGTATATTTACTGTAAAAGAGGTCTTTTTGTTCACAGTGTTGTCGAAAGTTGAAATATTTTCTTGTTATATGGTTGCAAGAGTGTCAGTGGATGCAGGAGCCCTCGCTGAGAGAATAGTCCCTGGTGCGAATGGCTGATGAAGCCGGTCTATACCGAGCACCGCTATACTTTACGAAAACAAGAGCGGTTGTGCATTGCTCTTGACGACGCTGCGGCGACACTACCACACGAAACTACGATACTAGCATCACCATTCAACCACGGCGGCGGCAGTAATAAACTCGGTAAACACATATTATGCGCGACTTCGTACTGTGCAGTAGCTTATCCTTTCAGTAGAGCAGACTATTAGTGGAAGGGTCAAGCCTGCACTGCGCCAAGGTATACGATGCCTGGTATGCATCTGCAGTATGCATGATCACATTGCTATGCTGCTACTAGATTACCTTAGGCCGAAACTAAGCTACGTATACTTTATGATAACAGATATCAGTATACCGGTACTGCATACCAGGTACGATTATTTATATACTACGACAGTACCGGACGAAGACGTAAAACATCTAGACTACTTAGAGCAGACCAATGTAGGTTAGACACATACTTGCCCTCCCCGCAACAAAAAAAACACCTGGCATGCTAAAGGGCTTATTCACAAGGAAACAATTAACGCTGGCTACCTGCCGCGTCGTAGCCTTTCGAGATTCACGTCCGCCGCTACAGTACCCCACCCCATTGTTAAGGACGGATGCCCCGATAGGGTTGCGTAGCACGTTTTGGTAAAACACATTTATGGCTGACTGTTAAATGACTATTACTGACTATTACTGATTATTAACTGACTACCATTGCCTACATGCAACGCTGTCATATTTCAAGCCTTCTACTGATGCGCCCCCTCCCCCTCTTCCCTCCTGTCGGGTGTTCTGCTTGGCTTGCCTGCGACGATGACGCGGGCGCTGTGGTGGAGACTGTTGGCGACGGAGGTCTGGCCGATGACGTGATCGTGGGTGGTGCTGTTGGCGTAGGCCTTATTGTCCAGGGGCCACGTCACGCTCAGGGGCTCGCTCATACTGTCGGGCTGTGTTTGAGGAGTAGAGCCGAAATTGCAGCAGTTGGAGCAGCCAAAACCGAACAACAGAGTAGTACAGTAGCGGCGGAGAGTGAGGGCAGGCGGGGGCGGTTGGACGGGTGGGTTTGCACGCATAAACAGGATACTCGCATGAGGGCACAGACAAGACAGCAGAGTAGTACAGCAGTGGCGATGGAGAGCGAGGGTAGGCGGGGGCGGCCGAAGAAGCGTGTCCGCATGCATACACATGTTATGAATACACGCATAAAGGCCTTAGACACATGCACCAACGATAGAGGCGAACCTGCGAGTTTATGGGTATCCTCACGTGAGAGAAACTCTATGGACACATGCCACGGAGTATAGCGGCGATGTTTTATCCTCGGAGCCCCTGACACCAGGAAGTCAGCTCGTCTCATCCCGCAACAAGACTCCAATTTTTTTTTAATGTTCGCGCAACCTCAAGACCAAACATGGTATCATATATATGCGCTATGTATACCCTGTAGCCCTTCAATATGTACCAGGATGTACTTTTGAGACATGACACTGATGTGTTCTGTGTGGCTGTTCGCTTGAAGAGCTCAACAGGTCAGAAAATGTTGAGCCAAACAGTGCGAATCCCATATACCGTGGGATGAGTCTATGCTCCACCCAGAAAGTGACAGTGATGAAACAAGACACATGCAACCCAATGAGTATCATGTAAAAACCCAAACGGGGCTCCGACGGTATTGAAGATATAGTTCCTAAGTTTAGTAGCCACGAATATAGTTCTTAAGTTTAGTAGCCACGGTAGTCAGATGGCTTGGCTAAACAATGCTACCTGTTTCGTACCACGACGCGTCTCTATATACCATCGGTGCTGGTAGAGGCTGCGATTGGGGACCAGATGTACGTTTCGGTTCCGGAGGGCAGGGGGGGGTCGCATCACCGCTTCTGCTGAATATAACTGTTCGCACGTGCGCTATCAAACCGAGAGGACGCGAGAGCTACATCATAACGCTAGTGCTTTTGTTGTCAGTTCTGCTTGCGCGCTATCGCGTATTCGAGATGTCATGGGGAAAAATTAAATCTACTTCAGAGATGGAGCGAGAGAGAGAAGGAAACAGAAAGAGAGATAAAGATGAGAGTGACCTCAAACCGTTCCCTTGCAGCACGGTCCACGCACGCACCTTGCTGCAGTAGAGGGACATGGTGAAGTGGCTGTTCTTGGCCTCGCCCGCTGTTGCAAGCATCGAAGGGATCGCCTCGCCCACCAGCTCCATCTCGGCCATGTAGCGGCAGCACCAAGCCAGGTGCAACTCGGGCACCGCGGCACCCTCGCCTGCGGCAACACACCAGTCCTGATGGGGCACGGGTGATCGAACGGGTACGGCCATGGGGTGAGGTCGAAGCTTAAAATCACACAATGGAAACTGGCCACGTGGCCGCGGAGGGGCCCTAGTCGTGCACCAACCGTCTCCGAAATATAGCAAGCGCGCTATGGTACATGTGGAAACCGTCCGAGATGCGTGGCACAGAATATCGATAGGGTAGGATGTGAATCCGAAGTTGTTTCAGGCTCCTCGCTTGATTACATAGTATTGAAGCGAACCACCGAAAACGCGGAACAAAAATGAAACCTGAGTCCGATATATCCACTATCATCGGGTGAGCTACACAGGGATCCATCAATATGTGACCTTGACAATCACACAAACTCATCCCACGGTACGGGCGCAGCAGTATGTTATGAGCTCCTCACATGAGGAGCTTAATATCTCACCCGAAACATGACTTCGGAAACATTCGTTCGCGCAACCCGACCAAACCTTCCTATGCGGTAGTCCAAAAACAAACATACCAGCAAAATGATAATAGTATCCGGTGGTTACTCACGTGAGTAACTCAACCGGCCAGAAAATATTGAGCCAAAAAGTGGTACCCCTACCGTGGGATTGCTCCATAGCACTGGACCCAAAAATGAAAAATGGCTACGGGTAGCTCGCTATATCCGAAGCTCGGTCCCGGTGACAAAGTATTTGCGAGACAAAGTGCAGCCCCTGCCGTGTAAGCACGGCTCCCGGCGTCAGTATGTATAGGCCATGGGGGAAATTAGCACATACCTGGTAGGTAGGAGTGCGATCTACAAAACGGAGTGTTGAACGGACCGTGAACATGGGAGAGGCTGCGGTGGTCGGTCCCTTTCAATGTATTTCGCCAAGACCTCGTCAAGTCCACAAGCCCTCCCTCGCCCACCCCTCTCCCCGCCCGCCCCACGCTCCTCTATTCGATGGCAATGTCAGAAATGCCAACGGTAACACTCTCAACTATGGACGTAGCTGTTGACGACATTCATATTCTTGATGCGTATTCATGTCCTGACAGCAATCATAAAAATGCCTTCGGTCTACTGTAAACGGTTGACCGTCGTTCGCAAGACAGGTCCAACGCCAAAACATTCGGAGTGCTAAGAACGAACAAAACCATCCACAAAATGTAAAACAAAAAGCAAACGAAAGTACCTATATATACCCAGAAACAACACCAGGATGTCTGGTATCAAGCATCCAATACCCGCGTGTCAACACAAAGCACCCCCCTCCCCCCCATCCTACCCTATTCCCCATACCTGAATGAACCCCACGAGTGACGTCATGCCAGACCCTCCCGCGACCACAACGATGCGCGACACGCCTCCTGCCAGCATCGAGGTGAACGATTCCGCGGTGTTGTAGAACCCGTCCACGTCCACCATTAGACTCTGAGGCGAGCCCGTAGCCGCGGGTGCGCCAGACACGAGGCGCAGGGCCTTGGTCCACGGGCCGAGTTCCTTGATGTATACAGTGAACACATCTCTCTCGGGAAGCGCTTGGACCTTCTCGGGCGCGGAGGACGTGGGGGAACCGCGGAGGGCGACGGTGATGGTGTGCGCCTCGTCGGTGCCGAGCGCTGCCGGGCAGCTGAGGTAGACGAACGTGCCCCCCCTCGCGGGTTGAGTCTTCTTGGGGTTGCGGAGGACGAGTCGGGTGTAGTCTTTGGTGGTCAGGGCGGAGATGAGGCTGGTGGGGCTGGCCTTGGTCTCGGGGCTCAGCCACCTGTTCCAGTAGCGCCACCTAGAAGTTTCAATCCGCGAGGGGAAAAGGT
This sequence comes from Saccharina japonica, assembly GCA_008828725.1. NCBI lineage: Eukaryota > Phaeophyceae > Laminariales > Laminariaceae > Saccharina > Saccharina japonica. The sequence continues at coordinate 78,969 of MEHQ01004052.1, read as the reverse complement.
ATTCGGGGGAAGGGGAGCGGGGTTACAGTAGGCTCTATCATATCGCTGGTACCAGGACGCGTGAAGCTTGTTATCAGAGGCAAAAAATTACACATCCAGATGGGCAGTTGGTGGTAGTAGTAGTGTAGTAGTAGCACAAGCTGCAACCGCAGCAGTACCAGCAGCAGTAGCAGTAGCAGCAGCAGCAGTAGTAGTAGTAGTAATAGTAGTAGTAGTAGTAGTAGTGTACCACTAGTAGTACAGCACTAGTAGTAGCAGCAGGAGTAGAACTACTGTACAGCGCGAATGACGATATCGCAAAGTGCACTGATGTGAATATTTGCTACTGCTGTACTAACACATTCAAATGCCAAACAAACCCACTCACGGAAGTTTCGAGCATATATATGTGCACGCCTGACTATTCGTCTGCTGCCTCACATTTATCGCAACCCTCACTCTGTCTACCATGAACAGCATGTGTAGCAACTGGCACGATCACTAGTGTGTTTGCAAGCGGCCACCCTCCTGCATTCTAGCAGCCAAATAGGCTGGCGAAGTTTCCGCGCGTGTGCGTTTTTCTCTTTACTCTCTTACAATGAATTATCTCCCACCGGGTTCCAGGTTTGTTCGTTCGCTGTATTTTGCTTAGACTGCTATTTGTTTTTCTTTGCTAATAGTGGAGACCTGGTCGTATCTATTGCCGTACATAGCACAGCATAACTGTAGTAGAATACGTGTTATTTGCGTTGTGATTTCGTGTGTCCAAAATGCACCCGTATGAGCACGTCTTGCACCCACGCAAGACACTGTCTCTTAGCGACTAAATATCGGCGACGAGTCTAGTTGATCGTTTCCAAACGCAACATCAGCTTGACGCGTTTGGTATGTTTGCGATCCAGACACCCACTCACCTCTTCCAGGCCTCAAGCCGCGACAGAACGTGCATCACGTACAGCGCAAGGCCACCGAGAAAGTAGAGAGTGTTCGGAGCCCACTTAAAAATATTTATCCCAAGGTGTCCATTGTATAGAGCAACAGCGCAAGACAACAAGAATAGGATAGGGAAGGGGTGCGTGCGTGGGAGGGAGGGAGGGAGGGAGGGAAGGAGGGAGGAGGGGTGTTCCAGGAACGAAGGACCGGAAAGCCACCGGTCATCAGTGCATATTCCATGTTGTCTCAAGATGGGTAGGGGGGGGAGAAACAGTGTGGCAAATATATTCATACCGGTAAATCAGGCTTCATGCTATATCTCTATACTTCGTATGTATTTGGAAGTATTTGAGTGACTGCAGTAGATATATTTCGTAGTTCTATCGCCAAAATATTTTGAACCAGGTACGTCTATCTACTGTACCTTCATCGCAGACGAGATATATGGTGCAGGCTATAGTGACAAGTACTGCTGTCGTGGTACTAAATGGAGGCAGTAGCAGGTACCGGGCACCTAACCAAAGATCACCGTCGACGTAGCTCAGCGCGACGAAACAACTGCAGGGCTGTCCCTTTGTTGGTCGTTCGCCAGCTACCACTGACCTCAGATATAGATGTGCCGTTCACACCACAGCAGCACGTATATACTGGTGGTAGTTGTGATTCCACTCACTGCATTGTCAAATATGTCCATGCTATCAAAGCGGAAGTTGAACCGTTCCAACGACAACGAAGCACCAGGAACGCCTATCAATTACGAGTGGTCGTGCACACACGCAAGGGTTATAGGTTATAGGCCTGAAAGGCTCTACGCAAAGGCAAACAATAAACCTGGCCCCAAGGAAAAACAGCAAGTACAACACCATCAAGATTAATGACATGTGGTTTAGACAAGCAACCGAATTCTATAGATGCTGCAGTATCACTCTTGGCGGGAATGTATCAACGGTTTGGGCTCTGATGTAGATACTCGTACGAAGCGGGTAAATTATATATTTCAGGCGGGGGAGGTATCCCATACCGTTGTTTCCAGGCACCCCGCACCGGGTACATCATAACTATACAGTCACGGTGCAGTCTTGACGAACTCTACGACAACTACGTACAGTACACATTGTCATCGACATGAATGGCAACGACACGCCACCTGCGCCTCTCATGTGCTTCCTGCACTGGTAGCAGCGCTGGTTCTCACGTGCATGACACCGAACACGAACACGCCGATGAAGAGCCAGTGGCTCAGCTTGAACAGGCTGTACCAGCGCCGGCGCACGTAGCTGGCCGAAGTAATCCACATGGGCAGCGCGCACAGGGCGGCCATCCAGCCCATCGGCGTGTCGACGCCCCCGTGGGTGCCCAGGTCGACGTGGATGGACTCGTGCACGGCAAACCCCCACCCGTCGAACCAGACCCAGTACACCACGAACAGGAAGGCGTGCATGAACAGGGCGGCGAAGGCCAGGTGCCCCGCGATGGCGTGGTAGAGGACGGCTCGCTCGAAGGGCACTCCGAGGGCGGACCAGATCTTGCTGTCTCGGGAGACCGGGACCAGGATGATGGCGAAGTGGGAGGAGCACACGAGCCCCATAAAGACGGCAATCATTTTCAACCTGTGCATCGAACCGTTTAACGAAACCACATTGCGTGCAACCGCAGCGCGTTAAAACAACAGGTGGCACCATGCGCACAACAGGTCAAGAGTGCTCGCCTGCCCCCCGGTGCGTGATGGGGTGGGGTGTACTCCTCGTCTTGCATGGCCGTAGTCGTTATGACCATAGACCCGCGGGGAGGGGGGGGTGGTTTGAAGTAGACGGACATATTAATTTAGTGTGAGAGGCGCACGTGCGCCCACACAAGCAGTTAAAGACAATAATAGCAGCCCGCCCCGAACCAGCCAACTGCCGAACGCAGCCCAGAGACTTACTATTAATATTACTGTACAGTAGTTATATCGAATAGTATTTTGAGGCCAAAATATATACTGCAGACGAGCAGTGGCAGCAGCTACGTACTGTGCAAGAGAAATCTCGTTGTTTTGTGTTATTTTTTCTCCGGTACGTCTGCCGCACAATACAGTACAGTATAAATAGTACTGTAACACGAAGCTGTTAACAACCTGTAAATACAATCAAATCTGAAATAGTATGCGCAAGAGATGGCAGTACGGGCACACACGAAAACACCGTACAGCACTGCACCAGGTACCACGAGAGCAGACGACAGCGCAGTACTACCGCTGTAAAATGTAGAAAACCCGCCATACCGGGGGCAGTTCAGACCGGGCGCCCGTCTACATCGTACAAATAGCTCTCGTACCTGTATTGCGTGAAATTGGGGCCGATCTCCCCCGTAAACAGGCTGCACCACGATGACGGGTCCGCCTCGCAGGGGGTGTACAGGTCGTGGAAGTGGTTGCCGTGGTTCAGCACACCTGGCGGGTAGGCACGCATAAAACAGACACGTACAACGCGCGCATACATACATGATTACGTTGATGGTAATGATCGTAATAGTGTGGATGGATGTGTAGATTATACTATTTGTAGTATTAATAGTGTACAATCCACTATCTAGGTGTATACCCGTAAAAGAAGCAGTAGCACCTCACCCTTACCTGTGAGTTATTACAGTACGCGCGGTAGTCAGAGCTGAAACCGCCGGATTTTGTTGACGTTTGTGTGGACGAGTTCGTCTGTTTGCCCAAGCGGCGCACTGCTTATTTCTTGTGAAGGGTGCGTACGAAGCGACAGCTGTTGTTTATCGACGTAAAATACTGTTTTGTTTTGTGACCAAGTTGGGTGTCCATTACTGCTGTACGGCCGCACGAAATATATAGACCAGGCACCAGGGTATCTCTACAGTGCAGGATCCAATACCCAGGCCCTTGAATGTAAAAGGAAGGGATGGAGGCAAAAACAAACGGGTTTGGCTACGTACAGTAGTGGGTACATCTATTAATAGAGGATTCGGGATGCTGTGACAGCGCGCTACTCGGAACTTTTCTTGAAACACATTCCGCCACGACTCGTCAAAGATCACACGCGTCTGCTTGTGTACGGTCGTTTGTGTTGCAGGAAATGGTTTTCGTCTGCTGTACTCTATGTGCAGTATGATGTGCAGCACCTTGCCAGCACTGTGCTCCCATGGCGATGACCCAGAGGAACAGCACCGTTGCCTCTCCGACCGTCAGCCATCTGTGAAATACGACCGAACGACAACATAAACCGACATACCGGTACATACAGACAGAGAGAAGGTCGACGTTAGAGATAGACGGCGATCGTGCCGACACTGGTACTGATGAAGACTTCGCACGGCGCTGGACGAGACCGGGTAGAGGTGGGGTGGTCGCAACGTATACAGCACGGTACAGTATTTACTGGCATGACTCAAATGGCCGTACCGGGTGACGGAGTAGAGGGCGGGATACAACGATAGGTGCATGTGCCTCACAAGAAGACCCAACGTTACCAACGTTATGCTGCAGCAACAAGCAGTACAGTATACTGGTAGGTATCACAGATACCAACGGCTGCATCATGCTGCAGCAGAGCAGCACACATAACATGAGTTTTTTCAATAACAAGTCTGTACAGCAACAGCAGGATGATACCTGGTACTGCTCTGCTGTACAGTACACCCGGTGCTCTCGGCGACGTAGATATGAACGTGGAAACGTATGACAAATAGCCCTGCTCGTTCTCTTTTTGCCTCGTTTTCTACACTACAGTATATACTCGTACGTATACGTGTGGTGCAGTAAACTACTATGTCCCGAATAATAAGCAACATTCGAATCGTGTTTTCACGTGTAAAAGCTTTTTATATTTGGGTACAGAGTGGTAAACTCGTTTCGTCGCATTTGCACAAAAAAAAACAAGAACGAAAAACAGCAACCACAGGTTGTTGGACCTCATTTTGTTTTCAAACTAAATAAACAAAATGGCATCGATTCATGAGACTCACGGAGCATGCTGGCCCCCAGGCCTAAACTTGTAGTGCATCACCCCGTGGAGCACGGTGGACACGCCCCCACTCTCCTTCTTGGACTCCTTGCCGTCCTCAGGGCCGGCGGGCCTGACACGGTTGAGCTCCCTCCGCTTCCAGATTGCCTCGTACACGCCGCCGAGCGCAGCAGCCAGCACCGTCGGCAAGCCGATGAACAGGAATCTCTGGTTGTAGGAGCTGCGTATCTCGAGGTCGCCGGGGAGCTTGAACTCCAGCTCGTCGGTCAGGACCTCGGCCTCGTACCACTTGCCGAGGGACATGGCAAGGTAGAACAGGCTCCAGCCGAGCATTGCGTAGCACAGGACCCTTATGCTCGTGAGAGCTGCTGCTGCTGCTGCTGCTGCTGCTGCTGCTGTGGCATCCATCATGACGACGGTGATATTATGGTGAGGATGCGCTGATGATGAGCGATGTATCGCGGGGAGGATATCTTCGTCGTTCGACTTAGGTGCCCAACGCGGATATGGTGCTGCTACTGCGGCGCTGGAGCCTCGTCAAGGCGTCAAGGTTCCGCTGCAATTCAAAGGGTGGCGGTTGTCTTTGACTGACGGTGCGGGACGATGCTACCACAGGCACGCGGGAGGGCAGCGGTGTGTAGAGAGGATAGCTTGGAGTGAAGGTGGTGGGGGGGGGTGTGGTACGAGAGTGTGGGTGTGGGTGGGGGAGCACGGGACGACAAACAAACCTGCATTTTTCAAATCCTTTCCCCCCCGAAAAAAACGAAACCTGTTCAAAATATTAAATTCCGAAATATCAAAACCCGAATAAAACCAACAACCTGTTGTGTGTTCATTATTTGTCGGAACAAAACATAAGAGCAACTTGTTGCGCAGGAAAACAGAAACCTTTTGTGTCCGTTCTGTGTTTTCATGTATTTTCATGGTACTTTTGCTTGTTTCGGAAACCAAATTTGAATACAAAAGAAGGAAGGAGGGAAACAGGAAACCTGTTTTTGTACCTGGTACACAACAACTGATTGCATGTGTATGTGCATGCTGCTGTAGATAGTCCACGTGCTGCTGTGTATTTCTCTACAGTAGTAATATGCATACAGTAAAAACAGCGAAACAAGCAGTACTCCTCGTCGTCCACGCGAGAGATTAACGTACGTACGTACTGGATCCGATGTAAAGTACTGCTGTATTTTGTAAGAGGTTCGTGCTATTTCGCTGCCGTACGTGCCAGCAACACACACCCCGGCCTGTTGTTAGTACACGCCCTGTACTCTTCTGGAATTCCACGGCGTCGCATGACGGGTGTTGTTCTCCCGCCGTATTACGATATTTTTATGGGATTAGGCAGCAGCTGTACGTATCCCTCTTCCATGGCTCTGCGACGCAGTTATGCCGCGCAATGAACGCACTTACTTTTTCTCTGTTGAAAATAATAGATGCCGTCAAAATGTGTTCCTTTGGTTGTGGTTTAGCCGTTCAAGTTCCAACACATGATATATCACCGATAGATGTACAACTTGCTGGTTGGTATGTTTTGTATGAACAAAACAACCAAAAAGTCAGTTGTTGGGTGATGTGTACACCTGGCGACCCCTTCTTTTGCTTTCATACCCTGGTATAGACTTGTAAAAAAGTTGTACAGAGTACTCGTAGATATAATATCTCTTACGGACCGGGTGCATACCTGTAAACGCGCGTAGACATATACATATGAGTTGGAAGGAAAAAATTATCCGACATTGTTTTTTTTTTTTTTTGTTCTTGACATGTCTCTGGCATATTATTACAGTACTAGGTGCGCCCCTACCTGTCTGTGAGGTATACCTCGTATACAGTGTACGAATATTCACTATATTTGTGTGTATACCAAACGAAAGGTATGCAGGCGTATATACATACAATAGTATACCAGTACAGTATAGGGCGGGAACGGGGGAAATCAAAAATGCAAATACGTTTTCTAGGTCAGTAAAGGTATAGTGCTGTATATGAACGCTCAGAGGCGGGAAATGCGAAGACACACTACGGCAGCTAAGTGATACACACCGGGTACCCGCCGTAGGCTATACTGCTGTGTTGGGCGGGCAAAGGTGCGAAAGAGGTTCGACGAGTATCGAGTTTGACAAAACGGTCCCTACCTCGGACAGATCAATTTTCTGAGAGCTAGATATACATACTAGGGAATGAGAGCCCCCCCCCGCCCTCACGGCGATAGGGCCACAAGGAAGTGTGAGCGGCTCGTATTACAAATATTGACTCAATAGGAAGCACGCTACTTCTATTTCCGTTGGTTTAATTTTTCGGGTGCTTATGAGTTATGAACGTTGAAGCTCATGCTACACATTGTCGGATGTCAAGAATACTTGGGATTATTTGGACAAACATATCGAAGGATTGCTTGTTTCTGTCTCAAGGCAGGATAACCACCATAAAGTCGCAGCTGCAAACAAGGAAATCATATGGAGAGGGGGTTGTCGCTCGATGCTTACTTAGAAGTCAACGGGGAGGAGGTTGAAGGTGTAGGGCGAATTGAATACGGAGGTGGGCACCTGGTTTTCGTATTTATTCGGTGGTTGCAAGTCACCGTTTCAGGTGTGGACTTATTGGGGCCTGGGTGAATCATGTCGGCACACGGCATCAGTAATTTTCCAGGGTTATTTACGGTTAACCGTCCGTGCACAGTGCATTTTTTTATTTCGAAAATCCTACGGTTCGGTTCAGTGTGGTTTTGAGAAAGCAAACATATTGGGGTGCGGTTCGGTGCGGTTATCCGGTATTGGGAATCCCACGGTGCGGTTCGGTTTTTTCATGCATCCCACGGTGCGGTTCGGTGCTGTTTTTAGATATCAGGAATCCTACGATGCGGTTCGGTGCGGTTTTCAAAAATCAGGAATCTTACGGTACGGTTCGGTGCGGTATTCAGAAATCGGGAATCTTACGGTGGGGTTCGGTGCTGTTCTCAGATTTTGAAAATCTTACGGTGCGGTTCGTTTTTTCATGCATCTTACGGTGCGGTTTGGTGCGGTTTTCAGATGTCGTGAACCCTACGGTGCGGTTTGTGTATATTATGTTTTCTGCGGTGCGGTTCGGTGCGGTTTTCCGAAATCGCAAAACCTACGGTGCGGTGCGGTGCGGTTTTCAAGAGAGCTAAAAGAAAAACCGCACCGTAAAGAACCCTGCAATTTTCCCTTTTAATAGTAGGGCTACGTACACTTTGTCGGGTGACAAAAGTGAAATACTATTAATACGCCATGTGCAATATACCTACCAATATAAGTCAAATAATGGTTGGAAAGACGAACAGTTAAGACATACCCATGGATCCCCTTGTCCCCCGTTTTGCGTACATGCTTGCATGGTTTCGATGAGTCGCTTACTGTTGTAGTGTTCTGTAAGTGAATCGTCATATAATGCAGCAAACCCGTGATCGCGCGCATGCAAGAGAAAAAGAAGAAAAAGTAAAATGATAACAGAGTGGAACATAGGGGGAAAATATTATTACAATGATGCGTAGCATGAACACAACCAAAGATTAAAGAGCTGCCAAACAGTTAGACTTTGCGCATAGGTTTCCTTTGTTTCCGTTGTTTTTTGCTTTCGGGAATGTTATGAGTGGTCAACGCTGAAGCTCATGCTGCACATTGTCGGGTGGCAAAGATGATGAAGTCACCCTTTCCATAAGATATCTGGTAAGTAGGCCCATGCAACATGACCAAGCTTCGCGAACTCGGGATGGCTTTGAACACGAGCAGAGGCAGGAGGAGGGGGTGTTATCTAGGGGCCTTCAGACACCCCGTCCGTTTCTAAAGCAGTGGTGCTTTCGTCGCGCACGGTGACCAGAAGGCGACGTACGTATCATACGATACGAGTTCGACCTCCCATTCAAGTATCACCAAGTCACCCTGCTCATAAGATATCTGGTAAGTAGGCCCATGCAACATGACCAAGCTTCGCGAACTCGGGACGGCTTTGAACACGAGCAGAGGCAGGAGGAGGGGGTGTTATCTAGGGGCCTTCAGAGACCCCGTCCGTTTCTAAAGCAGCAGTGGTGCTTTCGTCGCGCACGGTGACCAGAAGGCGACGTACGTATCATACGATACAAGTACGACCAGAGCGAGGATGGACGATACAATCTCAGCAAATGTTAAAAGCAGCAACCGCACTGCCGCATGCAACACTCGTACGTAGAGCAGCCGCAAATCGCTGTGGCCACGACGACAAGCACGGCGCACGTACGAGTTGTACTACAGTATGCCAGCCTGCGACGTAAGCAGACGGTGCCGGGCGTGCCGGCGTAGGGAGAAGCGTGCGTTTTGAACGTGTGTGGGTGAAAAACTTTTCTTTTTGCATTTGCATTTGCTCCACTCTAATTTGCTATGATATAGTGGGCATCAAAGATCACTTAATTAAAGTATTGTTTTTTGGGCATCAGACGAACTATATATAATAGATTGATTGTGTGTGATCATTTACTTGCATAGTTGATGGGTGTGGCTGTAGGTAAATATATAACAGGTTTTAGTTTCGTTCAGCAGCGTTGCCCTTGCTTTCCTCGTTTTAGTGGTTCACTGTTCTTGCCGACACGGCAGTAACGTTGCAAGCGGCGGAAGAGGGGGAGTGATCTTTTTTCTGCACGGTGGTCAAACCAAACGCCTACGAAAAGATAGCACGTGCTTCCAATAAGAGTTTCCACGCCAGCTACCAAAGTCTTGGTGTGTGGCGGAAAAAGGCGCCATGCATGGCCATTGCAAAGCCATCCGCGTGCGTTCGTCATTTCCTTGATCGATGCTTTCAATAGACAGACGCACTAAGATTGTCGGATGTAAGATTATGATGATTGGATGGAAGAAAAATGTTTGTTCTGTTTATATCCCTTTTAAAAATATCGCCCATATTTCATCTCTCATTCCTAGTCGTAACTCAGATCCGGGGTCACAAAGTAGGCTCTTCTCCCTCCCCCCCCACGATGGTTGATGGCTTGAATTTTTATCGTGAGAAGATTTCAGCACTTTCTTTCCTCGTCGACTCGCATCGACTTTTGCCTACCCACGCTACTGCAGTAGGCGCTCGCAGCAATTGATTCCGTTTTTGGTTTGAGAAAAAAAGTTTGAGCCGGGAGTAGGTACAGAGGGGAGTAGACGATACGAGAGGAATAATTTTGTTAGCGTGGGTTTCTCCGTCTTTTGGGTGCACATGAGGGATCAATGGTGAAGATCATGCTACACATTGTAAAGATGGCAAGAATGATGCTAACAATACTGTTAGGGAACAATAAGGTCCTAGAATATGATTGGATGAAAGACGAGAGGGTGTCATGAATATTGTGATGATCAGAGGAAGGACGGTTATATCCAGGTGATTGGGTAGATCTGGATAGAGGATAAGTCGGAACCAGGCGGTTGGATGGACCAATAGTTGGAGGAGAGTAGATGATTGGTTGTTGAAATAATTAGACTAATAGTATGCTTGGAGGAATGTTGATTGGGCGGGCGGGCCATAACTGTCTGTAGGGTCCAAGGCTGGCAGCCGACGCGTTGGCGGCACGCTTATGACTGTCGAGACGAACGAGCCGAGGTCTCAAAGTGCTCGTCGACTATCGTCGTCGTGCTTCGGCCCCCACAATCAGACGGGTGGGTGCGTGGGGTGGGGTGGGTATTGCTAAATCGTTTGTCACTCATCGCGTGAGAAGTGATCGTTGCCCTCATGCATACATGTGACCCACGAGTTTATGTGGGGAGTAACACCAGGACGCAGACCCCTTTTTTCCGTCATTTTCGGTCCGGCTGGTCGGGGTTACCGTAGGCGTTGGGTATGCGCCCGTACCTTGATCCCATTGGGGAGGGCTTTCTAGCTCGTAAACAGCGAAAAGACCGACCCCTGGAAGCTCTTACCGGACGACCGGTTCATAGTCCTCCTACTGTGTGTAACCAATACTACACGCGTACAGCAGTACAGATAGACACCACATACAGTTTCTCGTTCAACTGGAAGTATAGACTCAACAACAGCAGCAGCACTACAGCTACAGTTTCTGCTGCCATTGTAGAGGGCAGATCCCAGACCCGTGCTCGGAACATCGCACTAGAAGCGAACGCATGCCAAGAGTCAACTGTGACGGTATAACGCAAGGTGCTCTTCCGCAAGGCCAGTGTCAGACATTAGGCTTACGGCGGCCTCCAGGATTGTGTAGGTTGCAAGTAGGCCGAGAAATTGACAGACGATGTCGTGCACTTGCGAAAAGGTTAGAAAGTTCGTTTCACTATTTATAATGCAGCAAATATGTATCCACTTGGGAAAGCCGTTACAGTGACCCGACGAAGATCCAGTTGGAGTTCTTTTAATGAGGAGTTACCACTGCACGTGATCGCGAATTTTCCGGTCGTCACGCTCACAGGGCACTTGGAATTAGCGAGCCAAACAATGCTTCGAGTTCTCGCTGGTCACTCTGGGGGCGACATTCACAATCGGCGTGTCGCGTGCTATAATCAACCAACGGATGTCGCATACTCACAATTAGGTTTTAAGTAAAAGGCACAGGGCATAAGGAACAACGATTCCGAAGCAAGGAGCCTCATGAAACGTTCGGTGCCACAGCCCTATCGGAGCGCGCGTTCAATATAGCAAATATCCGTTACACCTTAAGCTCGACCTCTACCTAGGAAACCCGGGGATGTACCCCGGGTATCCCCTGATGACCACAAATCTTGCATCGTATCGAGCGTCCAAGATAAGTACCGGTATGCACCTAACCATCCGAGGCAATCTCTCCTCCCTCATATGTGACGGATGCCCAGCCCCTACAGCCCACCCCATTGCTCCTCACGGTCGCGTCAACTGGCACGATCTGCCTAATCTTCCCCCTCCCCCCCAAGCCCTCACTGCCTCCTCGATTTCGTATCGCCGCTGTTTCACACGGTAAGGCCCCGCCCAATCAGAAACCTACTTCATAATCCGACGAGAACACTACATCATATGGTACTTGGTATGTGATATTTTCTATTTTTGATAGGGCCTTTCTTATTGACCTGGCGACTTGATGCGTCTTCTAAAAGCAGCTGAAACATGTTTGACTCTAACAGCTCTAGCCACACAGCTCCCCCATCCCCCCCCCTCCCCCTCTTCCCGCCGCCTTCTCCGCTATATGTCACCCGTTCATTCACACGGTAAGGTCCCACCCAATCATGGTATCATGCTCCATGGTTAGGCAACGGTACAGCTTAAGATTGGAGACACGTGTCTATTTGTTGTTTATTATATGGCATTGCCCACTGAATCGTATATTACGGTCCGATCCATGTTGGAAAAATACCGAACAGGTATTTGACTCCATCAACGCAAATCATGCATCTCCACCCCCCCCCCCCATCTCCATGAACGTGTTCCGTGAGTAATCACCGTGGTATCACACACGCAATAGTTCTAGTCGTACTCCCACCCATTACCACCCGATCAGACAGTGGAAGAGAGTAGGCGTTTCCCAAACCCCTATCTCTTGAAACGATGGTGGGGCTGAAGGTGACGAAAACACTTCGTGTGTGCATGGATGAATGTCAAGGTAGCAAAAGGCACCTACGTACTGTTTGCCAACAGCTCTCGGCACCTGACCCAGAGCACGGTGTTTTATCACGAAACAACTCCATGCACTAGTCAATGGTATCCATAAGTTCCAATAGTTTTTTCCAAACCAAATAGGTCATTCTCATCGGAAAGGCAATTCTCAAGTAGGAAAATCGGCTGTTATATACAAAAGTAAGGGGATATATAGTAAGTGTGTGTATGTGTGTAATAATAATTAATTAATTTCACGAAAGAGGGAGAAGAATATCAACGACTGCCCAAAGGGCGAAAAAACAAGAAAATCCGATAAGGTACCACATGTATGTATAATACGTACTGTAGTACCAACTAGGATTACACACACATCACGGCAGTGATACCCATGGGATTGCAAGTATGTTAATGCAATACCGATGGGATTGCACGTCCATCGGGCAGTAGCACTCAGTTGATTGAGGAGCCCACCGGCAGTCATACAATCCTGGTACACAAGGTTACCTTCTCTCAACCATGACAAGGTACGTAATACATTCACATCCATTTTGCCCCAAGCTGAGTCGTGCCGCGTACGCGCTACTGCTGTGCCCGCACTTGGTATCCCGTCTTCGAGCCGAACACAGCCGCGGAGAAAAATATATCGATAACGAAGGCTACACTCACTCATATATCGCTGGTTTGGTTCTCCCATCTACTCGCGAGGCGTACAGGCCAACGTCGCCGATTCGATTTGTTTATTTACCCTACCTGCCGGCCGAAGCCTTCGGCCAACTTACGAAACGTCGCTGCTGTTACGGTCTCCCGTCTTCGTGCGGACGCGTACTCTTTGGTCCACGTCATTGCCGATTCGATTTTTCCATCTACTTGCGAGGCGTAATCGAAGCGAAGGCCCTGCCACTGGGGCCGATTTTTCCAAGGTACACGTCAGGGTCGACAATGGAGGCGTTCGGCATCTCCCACGTGTACTCCTGAACCCAACTGGTTGGCAAACACAAGTCGATAAAGAGGAAACCCGGAAAAACAATCCGGGCAGAATTTGAGGGGATGGACAGTTAACGGATGAGGGCGCGGAGGCGAGGGGGGGAGGAGGGGGGTGGAGGTCAGAATGTACCTATATGCCGAATCGTGTCTGCTGTATGTGTGAACATGTCCTATATCCTAATCGAATCAGCACGAGAGGGCGATATTAGTTTTTGAGTCTTTTGTCAGTACGACATCATTTGTGAGACTGAGATGGCTTGTTTGCGTGACATACATGGAGCGACCACCCCCCCATGGTAATGCGACTCACCGTCCGTAGAAAACCTTCATGACTCCTTCCAGAATGCCGATAGAGTGTGCAGGGCAACCCCACGGCTGGCCATCAACGGCCTCTACCTTAGCAGGGTCGGCGAAAGCATAGGCGAACACCTTCACAAAAATCACAAGCAAAAAAGGTCAGGAGTTCACACGGGTGGACGGCGGTGGCGGCGGCGGTGTAGCGGCGGGGCGGAGGGGGGGAGCGTACTCAGTTGTTGCTTGTTCTAGTCATTGGGCCATTGACCACCTATCCATTTCGAGACGGAGCACCATTCCCACTCCTGATAGAGGCACCTCCAACAATTGGGCGCTCATAACTTTGTTTCTATAAATTATATACAGGCGCGGCGGGGGGTGGAGGCGTACTCGTTTTTTTTTTCTTGTCTTAAGCCATTGGACCATTGACGGGGGTGGGGAGGGGGTTGAAAGTAAAAAAAAAACTAGTGCTAAATGGGGTGGCAATGAAAGCGGCTGGGAAGTAAGGGGCTAAACCGGTTTACTGCAGGAGTGGGATGATGTTTGAGTGCTCCGAACATTTGACACCCAATGGGGGTATAGCATTGTTTTGACAAACAATTTTAATGACTATTACCGACTATTACGAACTGTGTTAATATTAATAGTGACTATTCCTGACTAATATTGACTGTTTTATGACACTTACTGACTGTTACTGATTGGTACTGACTGCTACGGATTTTAACTGACTATTAATATACCCATTACTGTGGAACTACCCATCCGTGTGTTTTCAATGCTATTCGAAATAAACCTAGCCAATGGGATCGTTGGAACAATGTGGTGCAATGCTAGAGGGGGGGGGTGTACTCATGCCGTGCACGGCCGTAGTCGTATGACCATAGACCCTCGCATCCCTACAATGCCGGGACGGAGCACGTTGGGTTTTCACCAGCCAGGCAGACATTACTTGCACCAAACGCGAAGCGCCTTGAGGTATTGGGCGAGTCGCATGGAGGGTGAGCTGCATCCTGCTAAGAACCGCCTCTGAGGCCGACATGCATATGGGTGACAGCTTCGATTAGCTAGTTTAATTTATGGTGTGGCCACTGCCTGAGACAGCAATGGGAGCACTATATAACTCCCTCGCGGTTGCCTTACCTTATACACAATACGTGATACGATAATCCCCCTTGTGCGGAGCAAAGGCTCTCCACCCCGCACAAATGATGCAACAAGACCGCCAGCTTTGGTGACCGCCAAAAACAATGAAAACAAAACGGTCCCCTGCTTGTCTACTGCAGTACACGCAGTGAGAGGCGTGTTGTACAGCATCGTTGCCAACCAACGCCAACACAACCTATAAATATATCGCTAAAGGGGGGTGGCTTTTAGGTCCCCGTCGTATTCAGCCTACCAGGTATCAGACACACTGGACTGAGTGACCCCGTAATTTATCCGCGGTCTCTTGAAGCTTTTAGGCTTTCTATTCTTCGTGCGATGCCTGGCGAAGGAATTGTTTAGTTGTCCTACAGTAGACACCTGTTACTCTGCTACGTAAAGCATGCTTTTGAAGGCCCAAATGTGGGTCAGGATACTCAGCCGCGCTCGTCCTATTGGCGTACACCCGGTAGTTAAAATGAGTGTATATAGTATATACCCCCCCCCTGCCGTCGCGGCACCAGTCAAACCAGTTGTTTTTATCAACAGAGTCAGTTTTGACCTATAAATAATAGACAGCGTTTCCTCGTGTAAGAAGCCTCAGAACATTAAGGCGCCACCCAGGTAAGGCAAAAACGTTTTGGCTCATTTATGTTCGGACCCCCGGGAAGGCTGACCTCGGTAAGTGCGCAACCACCGGTCAGGACAGTACGATACTTTTACTAGCTATTAATACGTAGTGTACTTGCTTTTGGAACTTTGGCGCACATAAAAGGTGGCTCCGGATGTTGCGCGAACAAAAGTAATTTCTAAGTAATGTTTCGGGTGCATAAAGGCCCGTTCCTAAAGAGCGAAACAAACCACGATTCGGGAGTTTTTTTTTTGTCGTTAATCGTGCTTTGTCCTTGGTCATGATTCAACGACAAAAACCTCACGATCCATGACTACAATTTGTTTTAACTCTCCAATAAAAAAAAGCAAAATCACGATTCATGACATTTTGTCGTGGCTCCAAATACGCCTGATCAAGGCACTACGTAACCCACCCGACACCAACGGCATCCGATGGCAGGTATAGGCCCTGGTTCGTACGGCAAATGTGGACAGCGAGCAGCTACCTAAATAAACTGCTGGGTGCGTTCTAACGAGAACGCTGTGGCCTCGAAACCTCGATGAGGAAGAGGAGACACAGCGTGAAGAAAAATAAATAATAATCTGAAAATCTCACGGGCCAGGCAGAGCAGACGACATGTCAGAGAGATTGGAACCTCGCGCGGACTTGACCTGGCCGACGGCGCGTGAGGTTGGAATATCACAGACCGTGTCGGGCCTCGGCCCGTGATTTGAATCACGGGCCGGGTCGGGTGCGGTCGGCCCGGCGCGGCCGGGCCTGCGAGAGTTAGGCCCACCCTCAAATACCGTTGGAAAAAACGATTTCGATTTTTACAATTTGAAAATATCACGAAACGTGACGAAAGATCTCTTTTTTTCCGTTTGGAAAGAAATCTCACGAAACGTGCTGTTTTGTCATGCCAAAACGTCACCAATCGTGATTCTGTTTTTGTTCGTTAGGAACGACCATTAGACGATATTGCTCAAGGGTCAGAAAATAAGTCGCCGCCTTCACTGCTGTGGCGGGCAGTGCTCCGTGACGGGGTTATTCAACAGGGGAGCTACATGTAGACCGGATGCCGTTGCAATAGCTTTTATGAAATCGTGACGAATGCTACGATAGAGGTGCACCGTGTTTTTTCTGAGCTCCTCACTTAAGGAGCTCCATACCCCACCCGAAAAACGGTTTTGGAGGAAATCAAGAGTGCTACCCGATCAACAATCCCATGAGCTAGGTGTACTATGGAAAATATATTAGAAAATATTGCAACACAATAATGAAAGTCCGACGAATTTGGGTTAAGGAGCCCGATCCTTCAGAAACAAAATCAGCAAAAAGCGCTGCCTCTACCGTAGCACGCGTCTCGTGCTTTAGACGCATTCCACGATAGAGTTGCACCATGTTTGTGCCTTATAAGGGTGGCCACTTATCGCTTGAGGAGCGCTCTATGCCTCACCCAAAAACTGATTTCGGAAAAACAATAATAGTGCTGCCCGGTGAAAACTCCCATATAGCCTAACGACGATACAACGAAAAATATTGGTGTAACAAAACAAAAATGGAATTCGGACGATTTTGGTTAAGGAGCGTGATCAATAGTATCGCTTTCACCACAAAGTCCCACCTCTATCATGTTACGCTGGAACGTTTTCTGGATGATCGGGCGCTCCCTGATATAACAAATCGTCGGACTTGCATTATTTCAGTGTTTTTTTTTTTTTAATGTGTTTCGTATGGTTAGACCGTGAAAGTCTTTAACGGGTGGAAGGAACTCCTATTCCCCTCCCCGAATAAATACGATTTTGTTTTACTCACTATTAGTACAGAGTTCCTATAGTTGGGAGCCTCGTGAAATGTACTGTGTGCAGGTGCACCTCTCGTGTATGGCGTGAAGTATATTACGTTGTAGACCTAGGGGGCGGGGGGGGGGTTGTTCAACGGGCCTGTTGTAGATTCAAACATTCGGTGAAAAGGCAGTATTTCGGCGAGAGAGGTACCATAGAGATAGCTCACTGCCAACCGACCACCGTCAGCAAAATGTAAGTGCCGTATAGGCACCTATATCGTGTATAACATGCGTATAAACCTCGCCAAACCAACCGACCCAGAGGCAAAACTGAAAGCTAAAAGGCAGATGGACGCCTTGGTACGGTAGTAGAGAGGAGCATCGAACGTTTATCAAACGTTCCTCGCGGGGGCGAGTTGTATACCTCGTGAAAAATATCCTGGGCTCACCCCCAATACATAAACGATAAAATGGGCTTGAAAGTTATAGACTTTGTATGGTATAATTGTGGTACAGGGCAGGACTGTGTGTGTAGGCGGTATAGAGGGGGGGAGGGGGGGCTGAGTGCGGATGGAAGTGCTGGTGCCAATTTGTTGTCGGTATATGAGGGGTTGATGGGTTGGATTTGAGGCTAGGTGGGGGAGTGGGTATGTGTGCGTGTTGGATGGATTGTGTGAGGGCGTGGGTTTGTGATGGCACGAGGGTGGATCAGTGAGCGGGTGGATGGGGGGGTTGGTTGGTGGGCGGGTGGGTGCGTGGATAGGTAAGTGGGTAGGTGGTAAATGGCCGGTGCTTAGTTGGCAGGTTCGGCGATGAGTAGCCGGATGGGATCAAACTTGCACTACTGTAGCTGCAAGCGGTGTTCAGAACCTTCCGCGGCACCTGTGACGATGTGACGATGCAAGCAGGGAGCAACACAGAACGGGGTGTACCGAAGAATTACAACAAGAACACCAATAACAGGGGAGAGACCAAAAAGGCGATATGTCCGACGCTCACATCTTTCTTCAGGTCGGGGTTACCGACGAAGCGCCTAGGGTTGAACTCCCGGGCGTCGGAGCCGAACTTGATCTCGTCGATGTGGACCAGAGGGTGGTGGCAGCACAGCATGTCTCCCTTCCTCACCTGCATTATCGACGCGGCAAAACGAAACAGGCCCACCCCGCGCGCGCGCATCGAAGGCACAATTGAAAACCGGAACACGACGAAATTAACTAACGGATGGCCTCGTCGGAAGTCGCGGATCCACTGACTGACCCACTAAGAATCAAAAGCAAAAAAAAGAAACAAACAAAGCTAAACCCAATACTCCCTCGTCCAGATCAAATACACCAATCGGAAAAAAAACAATAACACACGAACAGGCGTTTTTTGGAGCGCCCCAAGACCGACTCGTGTGCCACAACTGGGCTATAGAGCGTAACTTTTGTTTTTGTTTGTCTGAGCGATCGACGCGTGCTACGACAGATGTTGCATTTTGTTTTGACTGAATTTGTTTCCGAATGTTCGAGTTCCTTACCCCATTTTTGTCGGATTTTCATTTTGGTGTTGCAATTCCGTTCATTGTATACTTATAGTAGTTCTTGGTATTGTTTATCGTGTAAACAGTTATTTTCGGTTGAGGTATAGGCCTCCTCAAGTGGCCGTCCTCGGGAAAAATAAGGTACACCTGCATACAGGCTACCGTAGCTTGCGTCGATCGGGCTCCCTTATCCCAGCATCGTGGGCATATACATACACATATAAATATTTACGGCATATACTATTGATAGTATACGTACACAGTTGTACCAGGTACTCGATTTGCCGTAGAATATCATCTCCAGATTGTTTTTTTTGTGTGATTCACTAAACGTATAGAGCTCCTGTAAAGTGGAGAGCTTAGACTGCTGCTGCTGCAGCACTTGCTAGTCAACGACCGCCCAGAAGCTGCAGCAGGCGGGCAATCGAGGCGTGCGTCGTGTCCCGGAAAACAAAGCAAGCCAAACCAAACAGACCATGGTCCGATTTTTGTGTCCTTCCTAATCCCTCTTGTCCCACCCAAACTCCCTCCCATTCCATCGCCCCCACCCATGCTCCAGATGCGAACTAAATTTCATTTCCGACGCGTGCTACGACATAGGTTCTGTAGCACGGTTTGATCCGTCGCTTAACCCGAAACTGTCGGATTTTGTTATTCATGTGTTTCAATATTGTGTAATATACGCTCAGGCCATCGTACTGTTCATCGGGGAGCATTTCCCGTTTGGTCCAAGACTCATTGTTTGGGCAAAGAAGTACGATAAATCTCTGGATTTGCGGAGCATCCGACGATACATGATGTATCTCTACCGTGCTAGCGTGCGTCTTCCGCCCTCTTTCTCTCCACCCCAACTAATCAATCCACCCGTCCGTTTGTCTACTACTAGTATCCACGCCGCCCTTCGACAATGTATCCCACCCTATGTTCCAGCCCGACAAACAAAACGAAAATCGAACATTCCTTTAGTGAATTTCCGAGTAGATTCTCTTTTGTATTCCACTCTTTGAACCGACAACCCCCCTACCACTTTTTCATCCAACCCGGGTCATATAATACGGTAACGGCCGTGCACAACATGAGCCCCCCCCCTACCCCGTATCTTCCCTCTCGAGGCATGGACGGGCGCGCACCTGGTACCGGTCACCGTTGCTGGTGGGGATAACGAGGTCCATCTTGGCCGACTGCGTATGGGACAAAACGAACACAGATTGTGACGGCGACGGTTGCAAGCCAATGTTTTGTTAGAATCACCCACGACAGTTTGGGAAAACAAAACGTCAGACGGTCAAGGCTACCGTACGCATAGGGTTGAAACCCATCTTTCACTTCCTACCGAGTCCGGGGCCCACCGGCACGATTCGCTTTGTACCTCGCTCAAACAACGGGCTGCACAAGATTCATGGTTCGGCTCCAGCGTGACACAAACAGATGTAAGGCCGGGGCATAACGCCGACTCGAAACGCACAGAGGGAAATAGTTCATACATAGGGAAACCGATTGCTTCAGGTAAGTCTGAGCCGCGTAAAACCGAGGGCTGAACACACAGAGCCTTCGTCATATCCCACTTGTGTTATTTCGTATACGTGGTACTACATACGGCCTCCGACGACGTCCAGATATACTGACGTATGGACAGGCGTCCACTACCGCAGATAACAACGCCCCTTCAGATACAGACTACAGTAGTTATTGTAGACGAGCTTCAGACATAAAAACGCAGCTACAAGTAGTAGCTATGTAACAGGTCACCGACAGCAGTGGGTGTGCCACAGCTTAATCCCCACTTGTGAAATACGCGCGCGCGTCTATCCATCCCGTACGCCCAGAGAAAGAAACACCCCCATGGATATATACGGCACTGCCTGTTTGCAGGCGCTCACGGGTGCCGCCGATTGCGGTCAATGTCGACAACGGTGAGCACGAGGAGGGGAAGGGGGAGCACGAAGACGATGAAGAGCAAAGGGGAGGGTGTGCTCGATATCATGCAGGATCGTAGTCATATGACCATAGACCCGCAACTCTACAATGCCGGGACGGAGCAAGTCGAGTTTTCACCGACAAGGCAGACATTGCTTGCACCAAACGCGAAACGCCGTGAGGGTGATGTTCGGCGAGTCGCATGAAGGGTTTGAGCTGCATCTTATTAAGCACCGCTTGTGAGGCTATCTGGCACGTGGATGGCAGCGTCAATGGGTTAACTTTATTTCAGGAGTGGCGACGTCGAGGGACGACAAGAGCGGAGGAGGGGGGGGGGTGGGTTCGAGGAGCGCTTACCGTGAAGAAGAAAGGCGGGGTAGGGCACATGCGAAGAACCTCCCAGTGGAGACTGTCCAGCAGGGGGAACTGGTTTACGTCGGACACGGACTTCATGGTTAGGTCCTGCTCCACGCCGACGGTGGTCGTGGTAGTTGTGTCGTATTGTAGCGTTCGTAGTGGTGGTTGTCATGGTGTCGATGTGGTCGCGGTGATGATGGTTCGGTGGTGGTGGTTGGGTTCGGGGGTCGGCAGTTCGAGGTAAAGAAACACAAGCAGAGCCAGCGCGAAGCGAGGGGTGGGAGGGTCAACATGAAATAATTTATATAACCGTACCTGATGACAACAAGCGTAGCGACTCATGTAAACCTTGCACGGCCATGCAGAATGGCCCGAATCTTGCAAACCACGTCCTGTCCTGGTAGAGGTTCATACCACGTGAGTTGTAACACACATAATACATACAGGCACGTATATCCCATTGTCGTACCATGCCATACCGAGGTCGTTTCCACTACCGAAGGGTCGCTCATATCATAAGTGCAGATATTGCCCCAACACAAAATATATGCGTGCCGTACGAAGTCCCTCGAAGGTGAAAACAAACTCATAACTCTTAGCTATAGTTTCTAGATTTATGCGGCCCACCTATAGGGCTACAAACACACAAAATCATACATCCATGTAAAGCACAATCAAACAATATCATACAGCACAAATCGGGCATATGATGCTCGCCTTTCCATCGAGCTCCTTGCGCAGGTCGTCCGCGAAGTCCGGGTGGAGGGTCAGGGCGCCGATCGCCGCCTCCATGTTCTTGGCGAACGCGGAGCAAGACTGGAAGCCGGTGTTGAACATGAACGTCCGTTCGAGGTCCTCGATGGGCACCTACTGGCCGGTAGATGGGTACAGTAGCGTGTTACATACACGCGTGTATATATGTTGGCGGCATGGCAGTATATACATACGAAGTACGTAGGTATAGTAGAGTGCCGGTAGGCGACACGGGTGTGTGCAGGGCAGCATGGCCGGAGTAGGATGGTGCCAAGTATGCAACAGGGCACACGAGGGTGTGCCGCACGTGCCACTGTGAGGGTATCACGTGATCGACTAGAAACACATTTTGGACGGCCGAGGCTGCTCAAACTAGACAACTACGGAGTCCCTAATATTCCTTCGGACCATCGTTTGAGTTGTGTACGTAGGGGTTCAGTTTTTCGTTTTGCTGGGGAGGTGGGAATCGGTTTAATTCACACTAAACTCAGGCGACACATTGGGCAAGGACCCGTTCTACGATAGGATAACACCGAGCACTTCTTTTTGGCCGAAATATGTTCCGAGTGATAGGGGCTCCTTAACCCACCCAGAGCTGAAAATGAATGTCCAACACTAATTCCAAGTGTTCTGTCCCCAAATCAGTCGGACCAGTTCTTAAGGGATTAACTTAACCCAACATCGTCGGACGTTTATTCTTGTGTTGCAAAAATCGTCGGACGATTATTCTTGTGTTGCAATATGATTCATTTTAGACTTGATGCCATGATATTGTATATATCGGTAATATTATACCACTTTCAATTTACCGTAAAATCACGTTTTTACTCACTGTTAGCATACTAAGTATGACTTCTCAAGTAGGGAGCCTCTGATGGAGACATGGTGAACCTCTATCGTAGCACACGCACAATTCTGATTTTTAAACCGACCCCTAACGTCCGTATTGAGCAGTGTGTGTGTGTGTGTTATTCACATTAAACCTTCCTTTCTACCCGTCGACATCCAGCACACCCAGTGTCCGTGCCGATTCATCATCCTAAAAAGGTACCAGTTCTGTGGTCACAAAACTACGACACAGAGATACTACACTCAGTGCAGTAAGCAGAGCAGACCATGCAATGCCATATGCGACAGGCAAGACCTACCCTGCTAGCAATCCAGGTGCATGCAAGAGAAAAAAAAAGAGAAAAGAAAGAAAAAAGCGAAAAGGAAAAATA
>MEHQ01004052.1:43402-55024 GCA_008828725.1 Saccharina japonica | reverse complement strand
CCGGGGGGGGGCAGGGGAAGCGGGCGTACTCATTTACTGTCTGCCTTAGTCGTTTGACCATCGACCACGCATCTCTTCGAGACGGAGCACCGTTCTTACTCCTGATAGAGACACCCCAAACATCGAGGCGCTCATTGCGCTGTTTCCATATATTACAAAGAAACGAGGAGGGTGGTGGTCGTGTGCTTTGTCAGGTAGGAGTTTGAATGGCAGACAACGAAAATACGTTGAATTCGGCAAGAACCGGAGGCACGCTCAAGAGAATGTACTCCTTGAATCACGAGAAGACATATGCACAAATATACGAGTAGAGCAGTTTTGTGGCATCGAGTAGGAACGCTTGTGAACACAGGATGCACGAGGCAGCAAAATGGGGGCGGGTAACGCTTATTATGCTTTAGACGTATCCCGTAGCTTTGGGATAAAACCGACAGCACCTTAACGTGCTCGTGGATCCGCTTGCCTTCCACCCCGTCCAACTTCCAGCAGCTTACTCGTACGGGCTCCCTGCGATTCCGTAAGGTTTATCTTTTCATGGGTCTGCCTCTCTTCGGTCCACGTCCAAGGCTTTCGATTTGTCCAAACACATGAATATCATGTGTCATTTTCGGCGTTCACATCGGAAAATCGTTCGCTATTCTTCTATCCATCTCTCTGCCATGTATCGCCATACATAGCTCTCCCACATTCTGGCCGTCCGTCTCTGTTAGCGTCTCTCTATCGGATTTTGCTTCGAGACAGCCCGTCACCAGAAGCGTGAACCATCCACCACACCCGACAGGGCAACCTATACAAGGTATACCTGCGGGGCGCTGCGAGAGAGGTCGGCACTTTTTCGCTGAAAATAATTGTCGCTGACGAGGCTCCTTACCCCGAAGTTGTCGAATTTATATTCTTGTGCCGCAAAAATGTTTTTTTTTTTGTTGTTTTTGTTATATACCTGGGTCGTGGGGATTGGTAAGGGCCCGTTTTAACGGAGAAGAAAAAAAATCAATTTGGAAAAAAAAAAATCAAATTCGCTTTATATTGGTCAGAACCCGCACCACCACCCAAGATTATACCCCAAGATCCTAATATTTGGTGCTGGTGCGTGTGTTGACCAATGAAAAGCGGATTTGACTATATTTTTTTCCAAATTGATTTTTTTGTTCTTATTCGTTAAAACGGGCTCTAATCGGGTATTACAGCACTTGCACTTACGTCCAAAATCATTTTGCGTTGGGTGAGGTATACAGAGCTCCTCAAGTGACCACCCCCATGCGTCACCTGTGTACCGTGGCAAGCGTCACTTGTGTGCCGGATATGTTGTCCATCGATAAAGAAAAACAGCATAACCAGACGCAACAACCAAACCGCACATACACCTGACATGTACGTACACGAAAATAAAGACAGAATGAAACAGCACAACACCGAGCACAATGTTATTTCCACACAACGTAACCAGACGTAAATTACGACATCAGGGGTCTATATGCACCTTTTCAGGAAAACCTGTCCCGGACTGGCGGAGCTCCGAGTATAGCACCCGAGCAACTATATAGGGTACCCACCTGATATCGTTTTTCGTAATGATAAGGTACTCCTATTATTCGTCGCATATGTATAAGCCCATGATACGTTCGGTCGGTTCGCGCATCACTTTTTATCTTATGGACCGATTTGGGGTGGCATTGAGAGTTCCTAATGAGCAGAGCCTCACACACAATACCCACACAGATGCTGTCCCGACACAGGATGATAACGATTTCGATTCACCATCGATGTACCAGGTACAACCGTAGCTCTTTTCATGTTTCTTAAAAGTCTGGCTTGAAGTTTATACGAGTGATGTCTTGAGAGAGCTCCTTATGTTGAAGAAGCCTCACACATATTTCACAAATACCGAGATAACAATTGCCGTGCTTGGATTTATTTACTAAGACTGCAAACGGGCTATTATTAGTATATATGTATCGTTTTGTACAACACAGAGGGGTATTCACATATCGGTGTCACCCGCATATGCCATTAGGCATGCATGCGTCAAACGGAGACATAACTCACACGCCGCCGCTCGCAGGGTTGACGGCAAGGAAGTCGGAGAAGGGGGGAAGGGGCTGGCCGCCCTCCTCCCCAGTCCCCAGCACCCACTCCAGCATGAAGTTCGCAGACATTCGGAGAAAGGTATCGTACAACATAGGGTTGTCTCCCAGACCTTTTGGCAGCGCCATAAACGAGGTTTTCATCACATACATACGTGAAAAAGGTGTACACGTGAGAACGGCGTATGAGGGAGGAAGGGAGAGGGGGAGGAGGGAACGAGGGAGCGCAGAATGGTGGGGATGTTGCACTAATGTACTCATGTCATGCATGGCCGCAGACGTGACTGACGCAAATCGCATCCAGACAATACCGGGACGGAACATGTCGGGGGCCTCACCGACCAGTCGGGGAGGGGGGAGAAAGGTGAAGAGCGAGAGAGATAAATACAGAAATAGAGTCCTACATACGTCATACGTATATGTGTTTTTGTATTCCTTATGTACAAGTACGTATTTTCCGTCCTTTTCCCTTTTTCCCTTTTTCCCTTTTTCCCTTTTTCCCTTTTTCCCTTTTTCCCTTTTTGTTTGTTTTACCTTTCGTTTTTACGTTTTTCCCTGTCTCGCGTTTCCGTGGGTTTGTTTGCCCTCCCCGTCTAGAAATCGATGCGTGCTCAATGGTCAGCTGACTACCGCTATGCATGACAAGATTGAACCCCGCGCCCCCCCCTCCCTCTTCCGCCTCGTTATCTAACCCCTGCCTCCCTCACCGTTCTCCTTGAGGTCCTTGTAGAACGTGTCGCACGCGTGAGCGAGAGAGGGCTGCGTGGCACCCAGCCTCTCCCTCAGGGTGGCGAGCATGTAGTCGCGAACGGCCTGGTGCGACTCGCCGATGTTACTCACCAGGGCCGGGATGTTGTTACCCATGGACGCCGTCCTCATTACGAATGGCCCGACATAAGCTGCGTCCTATTTTATACGCAACAAGTAACATCGTGGCGGCATACCGAGGAGGTCGAGAGGAGCGCGGGGGAAAGCAGTGGGGGGTACATACGACTAACATTATGTTACACCATAGTGCACTGGTTTTCCAGAGGGGTTAGGTAAGAAGGGGGCGGGGCGTTCAGACCGCTCTCAAACGTACGTACGGGGGTTGCTGTCGCCGTGGCTGTTCATCGTGTTCTTCGCTCCTGAGATACGCAGGTTGTTCACCAGTAGCTGGAGCAATCCCACCGTAGGGGTACCACTTTTTGGCTCCATATTTCGTGACCCGGACTAGTGCTACGGTAGAGGTACTGTAGCACTTTTTGGCTAAATCGTTTTCTGAACAATCGGGCTCCTTAACCCAAATTCGTCGGACTTTTTTTTTTTGTGACGAATAATGTTTCGGGGTATACTTCGGTCATGAGATTTCGCAACCGGCAGCACTTTTATTTTCCTCCAAAATCATTGTCCCTAGGTGAGGTATGACGCTCCTTAAGTGAGGAGCTCATTAAATAAAATGGTGCACCTCTATCGTAGCATGCGTCACCGGTTGAGCTCCTCACGTGAGTAACCACCGGGCACTATTAATACCATACGTACTGGTATATTTGTTTTTGGACTACCGCATTGAAAGGTTTTGTCGGGCTTCGCGAACGAATGTTTCCGAAGTCATGTTTCGGGTGAGATAGTTAGCTCCCCATGTGAGGAGCTCAGATAATTATGCTGCACCCCTACCGTGGGATTGAGTCAGTACGCGTCAGCGAGAACGAAAGCAGCGCAAGCCGTTGTTTTACCATTATGAGGGTGTGGTGGTCCAAGGTGGTTCGAAAAAAGGTGTCACTGACAAGCGTGGTAAAGGCGATGTGGATCATGCTTTACGACGACGCCGCAGGAGTTTGCGCCAACTTTGGCGAAAGGGATGGATGAGGGACTTTGCTAGGTGGACGACCTTACATCGTGGCTGTATTCGAGGTAACTAAATATCTCTCAGACCTCTCGTGGACATCGAGTATGGTCGTGAGCTGGTCTCCAAGAGTATATACCGGTACCAGTTTTATGCAGGGATGGACGGTGCACGCGCTCATCTAACCAATGCGGCGTGGGAAAAAGCCTCATTTAAATACTGAAAACTCGTGTTTTGCCACCAAAAGGAAGTTGTAGTGGTACTTCTTTTTATACTTATCCCATCTCCTGTACTATAAAAATAACCCCTTTCCAGGTTTGCAGCTGTTGGCGAGCGCCGTTCTAACATGGTAAGCCGCAACAGGCATCTCTCTTTATATATACCCCCCCAGTTTCTCGTCCAGCAGGTAATAGGTGTGTCGTCTGTTTTTATTGCGATCAAGTTAACCTCGAATGCCGCAAGATGTTGATTTTTAAGTTCAAGTGTTACCATTGTGTAAACATTTGTGCTTTTTTTTGGAAACAAAAGAAGCAACTACTACTATACCGAGGGCGCATAGCATGGACAGTTAGGCGCAATCTGACGACAGTAGATATGGGACGAAAAGGCTGATAAAATTTTCTCGCGGAAAACAAAGAGAGCCCCGAACCGCCCGGTGTAGTGGGGATGGTGAAGGAGAGTCTGCTGTGTCACCCCTGGGTCTGAGTTGCCACCGGCAGGGAGAGAGGAAAGGAAGGCCAAGAGAATACTGCTGTATCGGCATGCCAAAATGCCTCAAGACGATTGAAAATCGAAAAGTAGGTATACCTGCGTAGTAGGGCTTTTGAGCCATTTATAGGTACACTAAAGGTTACACTCGTGGAAAGACTTCCCGTTTCTCCCTTTTGTTTGGCCGGCACCCGATTGTACCCATCGTCAGGCTTGAATGTTCCAGGTACACCTCTTTGTGGCTTCTCAAGCTGGGATTCACGGTTTTTGGGCTTCAGTTGTACTTATATATGACCCAACGTGTACCTATCCAAATATTATGCCTGCTATATATCTATGTTCCCCTTCTTCATCCAATGATCGACACACCTCGTGCCTGAACATGTTTCGTGACGACCGTCCGGCAAAATCCCAAAGCAATAAACCCTCGCACTCATTTCCACCCCCACTGCAGGAAAAGTGAAGCATCTACTATCCTTCTTCCGTTCAATTGCGTATGTTAATCCTCTACTCAGCATCTATGTGCCAACCCCACGTCATCGGCATCAGCCCCCCCCTCCTCTTCCCTCCTTCAAAACAAAAAGTTGTATAAAATAATCTCGCTAGGCCATGGGGTTGCTCATCGGGAAGATGCTACGATAGAGGTGCGCCTGCATCCAGTGCATTTTCGGAGCTCCTCATTCGAGGAGCGCTCCATACCGAACCCGAAAACCGTTTTTGGAGGAAACCAAAAGTGCTACGGACCCGACCAACAATCCCATGAGCTAGGTATAACTATAGAAAATATGGCAACACAAGAATGAAAAAAAACGACAAATCTGGGTTAAGGAGCCTGATCCTTCAGAAGGAACAAAATTAGCAAAAAGTGCGGCCTCTATCGCAGCACGCGTCACTTTTGTGTTCCTCCGAAATCAGTCTTTGGGTGGGGTGTAGAGCTCCTTAAGTGATAAGTGACCACCCTTATGAGGCAAAAAAAAAACATGGTGCACCTCTATCGTAACATGCGTTATTTACCTATTTTTGGGTTCTGCCCAAATAAGCCCCAATGAGGTCGTTTTTGCCTACGAGTGTCAAAGTCGTCTCTTAGCACCGACGTGCGTAGAGGATTTCGTAAATAAATTAGCCCCTCTGGCGGCGGTCTATGTGGCGGATAAAGAGAGCTGTACAGGACTTGATACCTGCCTGGGTTGAGCGACAGCCAGACCGTTACGGCTTCGTAACTTTGCGCTTTGGTTTTTGAGAGTTGGAAAACGAAACTTAACAGGGTTGTGCATCATGACCTTCCGAAAACCTCACGGCTGGTCTTTTCAAAAACAAATATGAAGTCGCTCTTAAGGTACGTTTTACTTTTTTTGTCGGAATTGTTCGGCAATTTTGGCCCTCATTGATGCATGAAGTTTTGATTTGTTAAAACAAATATAGGCGTGAGTTGTTTTCTATTTTCGTCACGCGCAGCCCTCTGCCAAATTCCATTTTTCTATTCTCAAAAACCAAAGTTCAACAAATATTTCCCGCGAAGAGTAGCTTGTTCCCTAGGGTTTCCGAAGAGCCTGCTATCATTGTTCTAGTACTTTGACAGGCGGTTTTGCGACAGAGTTGTACGGCTCGCAGAACAAAACAAGTGCCGTGGACGTCCGGTCTTCCTTTTGTTGATGCGATCATTTTTAACACGTCTAGTGTCGAGCTACTCGTCGTACTGAATGATATTTGCCATTTACACAAATCAGATAGATTCAACTATGGGAATCTAACGTCCTTACCTGGTATATAGTGACGCCTCCCCACGTAATACGAGCAATGCCCATATCGCACGAACTACACCTCGCACGCCAGATATATCTGCACCGATAGTTCCCCTTCCTTGTCCATGTGCGGTGAATGTGGATATCTTCAGTGAGTGTTGAAAATAGCAACCTACTCCCCTTATTATTGCCCAAAGGTGTACATTTACTACGTAGTTTATTGGAACCAGCTCGTAACAACAAACCGGGGATTTATTGAAGCGTGCGAGCCCGATATACTTTATAAACGACGGGACCTGGATCGTCGCACGCCACCTCGACGTTGTCGCGGTCGCCGAGCTGCTGTGGCTGTGGGTTCGGTGGCGTGAGGTTTAAATGCGGCGGGAGCTTCATGGGTTTGTTTCTCCGAACCCTTGACATCAACGCTTCTCTACGGCCCAATGGCAGTACTCGCGGGATTGAAAAGGGCGGTGGGGGTGGTATATACGAGCTTTCACATTCATCCATCGCCTCAATGTAGGGCGTGGTCACAGCACCGGCTCTGATAACACGTGGGAGTGGGTATTATGTACACCTGCTGGCACTCCGATTGGTTTATGTGATGTGGTGTCGGTCATCACGTCACATTTACATGTGTTGAGTAGGGCGATGCTATTGCGGTTGTTGTTCACGCACACACTCACCGCTACGGCGCAGTCTGTGATCACGTCATCACAGGACAGAGGCTCCGATATCTCCGGATGTTTCAGGGTGTATACATACGTGTATACGTACACCTGTCACTTGTACTCCGATTCAAAATATTGTGAATGTATACGTGTGCGTATATCTTAAGTACCAGATGCGTAGTTTAAGTGGATGTAATCTGTGAGTACATATCATACGGTACGTCGTGTATTTCGAACAACTCCCCAAGACGACACAAAGATACCAGAGGGGATATATACGTATAAATGTCATGCAAGGAAAACCGAACACCGTGCGATGTGAACTGGTCCCACGTATTTGGGGACAAACCACTTGGAATTAGTGTGGGATTTTTTTTTCCAGTTCTGAATGGGTTAAGGCCATGTCAAGGCCAATGTTGCTGTCTGTCAAGGGGGTGAAATTGCTGCCGTGAACGAGAGACCTAATCGGAGAGAAGGAGACGATAGGTTTCGGTTCGCCACGACCCGGCCAATAAGCCAATCTGTACCTGGTGACACCGCATTTCTGAGAGCGTGACCCATAGACTCGTCCAGGGTCATCCCAGCGTCGGTGGTCATGTCTGCGGGGGAGGGACGCTTTAGGGGGATAGGGGCGTTCCTGGCGACGACGTGCCTCTGCTGCAGTGCGACGGACGCAAGCACGCGGCATGCGCGAATTTGTCATCGATCGGCCGTGCAGGTCAACAACCAGATCCAGCGCCTCGTATAGTTGTTCTCTCCCGACCGTTAAGGGGCCCCTTCGGTTATGATGAAACAATAATACTTGAGTGTTGCAAATATATATATTTTTCGTTTTTTTACAGCAGCAATACTATTTCGTATAATAACACCATATCAGTCGTATCAGTACCCCTGAAACAAGAGTACTTGCGTGTTGAAGAATATACCTTCATGTTCTTCTGCCCGCGCTGCACGAACAGGAACGAATGGTACTTCGTATATTTTTTGTTTTTTTACAGCAGCAATACTATTTCTGATATAATAACACCATATCAGTCGTATCAGTACTCCTTACGGAAAACGGCATAGCTCCAGTTTTAATGCTCATAATATTCCCCAAAGAATAGTTGCAGAGAGCTTCGATCATGGTAAACATTTGTGTCTCAGGAGGCATATCGACCAGACGCCTTGTTCATCACGAAAAGTGCCTCTTACTCGAAAACGACTCGCCATACCCCTGGTACCCAAGACGAATTGGAAACATTGCAGTTTCTCCTACTGCTGATACGGTTGTAACTCAGATTTTCGACGAGGACGCCGAGCACTAGTAGGTGAACGTACCCGGGCCTCTAGTTTGACCGCCCGCAGCGTCCTACGTGGCCACAGCGGAGGGTATATACCAAACAGGAGCTCCGAAACGATCAAAATCTTGCTGCGGAGCACCTTCGTTTCGTGAAGCAAACACAGCAATGCTTGCCCTCCCTTGCAGATACAAGGGTCCCAATACCTCATATTCAATAGAGACTATAACGAAGAAGTTATACGTTTGTCGGTCGAATGTCTGTGCATTAGAACTGGAGCTTTGCCGTTTTCTGTAAGGGGTGCTCGTACTGCTATGGTGTTATTATACCAGAAATTATTTTGCTGCTACTCGTATAAAAAGAACGAAAAGTAAATATTTTTCAACTTTCAAGTACTCTTGTTTCATGATGACCGAAGGGGCCCCTTTAAACCTATGACGAACGGCCACTATGTGGGAAGCGCAACTCCCTTTAACGCGACAGCGGCCTCCCAATTCCCAATGGACATCGCGTTCGAGTAGAGCGGGAGACCTCCGATATGCTATTTTAGATATGGTACATCAGAGTATCGCATAATATCGATAACACTCATAAACGTCACGTAGAAGTCCGACGAGCATCCATCTCGAGATGCTCGTCTATAAGGGGTTGTGTGTATGAGGTATGGGGGGGGCGTGTACATGTGCGGCGGTACACGAACGGAAGCAAACGGACAACAAACGGTTCTGAAAAGTGCCATAGCGTGGATTTACTTAACGAATTCTACATATATATAGAGGTTTGTCGCCGTCCTTCGTCCCTCGTTCGCGTTGGGATTCCCACCGTGCGACACGTACACTGGACCGATTCAGACACGCTCGGGACCGATCGACGCCCGCTATTTACGCGCACTGTCCTCTACTGCTCGTGTCCAAAGCCGTGCCGATATCGGAGAGCTAGGCGGTAGTGACTGTCCTGACTAACTGGTTGCCAGTGCGCAATCTACCTGGTTGCCAGAGTGCGCAAGTTGTCACGGGGATTTTCCTGGCGGGATTGAACCTTATCCAGCCGCGCTCTCAAGCAGCAAGGCAACAGCAGCAGTACGTAGTACAGCAGTAGTTAGTACACATGCACCAGGAGTAGCAACGAGCACCACACATCGACCACCGTCACCACGACCCCACCAGCCAAGCAGTAGGAGCACCATAAACTTGTTTTTCTTAATGGCTGGTGGTCATTGCTGGTGGCGCGGTCCTGTCATTTGTGATGTCGTGGTGATAGTGATGGTGATGGTGGTCGTGTGCTTGCTCGGTAGTGGCGATGGTGGCTCTAGTCATAATTGTTACCCCTAAACCAACTCCACGTTTCAGCACCAAATACCTGCAATCCCCACCATCACCGGCACCACCATCCACCAGGAGCAGCAGAAGCTTCTTGCTCGTGGCGGCAGGTGTTTGTGGTTATGTAGCGGTCTATGCGTGTTATGTTGTCTGAGCTTTGTGGCAGTCGGTGCTCGCCAGCGACGTACCAGTACTTCTGTATTACGACGTACTTGCTGTAGGTTACCTTTTGAGTACTGCACTAAACATAAACAAGCATCCAAGTCTAATTCCAAGCGCTTTATCCCCAAAAGGCGACTGCAGTATTAAAGTCGGTTGCTCGACAGCGACGTGCTGCTAAGATATTGTAGTGCGACGTACTTGCTGCTGTTAACCTTTTTAGTAATACACTCTTCTTTCTTTCTTTTCTTCTTTTTTTGATCCCATCTATGATCTTCGCACTTCTGTCCCTCTCCCTCCACAGTCGTAACTCAGATCCAGAGTCACCAAGCAAGGCTCTTCTCCCTCCTCTCCACTACGATTCGTGCCTTGATTTTTATCGCGCAGAGGGTTCAGCATTCCCAACGCTCGTCGATTTTCATCGAATTGTTGCTACCTCACGCTCTCGCGCTTTCCGCTAGTCAAGACATTTTGTTTGCGAGAAACAGTCCCTACTAGCACGCAATCGGGGGGGCTCGATCCCACGACCTTGGCTCTAACAGACACGATATTCACCTGTCATTCCACAGTGGACGCCGGCTGTACATAAACAACCATTTTACTCTAACTTTACATGTTGTATTAATTCCACCGGGGACGTCGGCTGTACATAAACAATAATTTTACTCTAACTTTAATTACTAAACAGGTAATTAGTACAACACATGATATAATATAGGGTACGTATGATATGTACCAGTGTGAGAACAGGAAGAAGACTACAAGCATACTACCCCCACCGATCAGTCACCCATTCTACAAGGGTTTTTCGTCGACGCGCATCGCTTAACAAGAAATCTTGTTGGCGGATATGTCTTGGTGATGGTGGGACAACCATCCCAGGAACCAACCGACCGACCCACCCAGTAACTCTCTCACCCACAACCCACACCCACCAACCAACCTTAACTTGCCCATAAAACATACAAGGTTTCTGCGCTGACATAAATCGCTTAAAATGCAAAACGATCCAACCAATGACGATCGCAGGAACACAACACGAAGAGAAGAACCGCCAACGCAACGCAGTGGCTTCATGCAGTGAAGAGTTTGAACGCTTGAAGACGTCTGCCACGCTCCTCATTCCCACTCTTCTTTTATTTTGAATGCAACAAACAAACACATTCAGAAAAAAGGTGCCGTGAAGAGAGCGCACAAATCGGAGGGCGAGACGCGACACTCGCTCCTAGAAAGGCCGAAGTGAAAAACAAATCTGAGCTTTGGCATGTCGCCTGTTGTGTACGTGTCAAGAAAGCAAGAACACCAAATAAATGGAGTATTGTGGATAAAGATTAGCGGGAAGTAGACATAGAAGGAAGTTAGACATTGCGCATAGGTTTCCTTTGTTTCCGTGGTTTTCTGCTTTCGGGAATGTTATGAGTGATCAACGTTGAAGCTCATGCTGCACATTGTTGAAGATGGCAAAGATGATGACAATAATAATAATCAAACATAATAAAGGTTTAAGCCAAAATCAGGTATACCTGATCACTTTCATGCCAAAAACAGGTACACCCTAAACCCAAGTACCAACCACACGCTAGGACACCTGTCATTGCCCAGTCTCACACAGCTCTCACATCGTACCTGAGTTTGGCATAAAATGGTCAGGTACCCCAAGGGCGTAAAAAAAAAAGAGAAAACGACACCACACTCGTAGGAAGGTCAGAATGAAAAACAAACCGGATCGCTGTGTTCACAGGACGAAATGAGCGAAAACCATTTTTTTTCGTTTTTTGTCCCTTTTTTTTCACTTGATTTTAGAGACCCCCCCTATTTTTTTTTCGCTGGTGCGGGG
>MEHQ01004052.1:11515-43389 GCA_008828725.1 Saccharina japonica | reverse complement strand
CCCCGACGGCCTGGCCGGCGGCTCTGTTGCCGGTGCCGGAATTCCCGCCTACGAGTTGGAGAGCTACATGAGCAAGCGCATGACCAAGAAGGTCGAGGATAACTGGGGCGACTTGACGAGGTAGGAAGGGAGGGGACGGGGAGGGGGGTGGGGGTGTACTCATATAGTGCACGGCCGTAGTCGTATGACCATAGACCCTCGCATCCCTACAATGCCGGGACGGAGCACGTTGGGTTTTCACCAACCAGGCAGGGGGGGGGAGGAGGGGGGATTAAAAAAGTTGACTTATTGTTTCCTGGGATCACAACGGTCCGGTTCTTCCCTCCAATATAGGGAGGGGGGGGTAGTGGGGTGTCTGGGATCAGATCGTAGTTGGGTGTCTGGGATCCAGATGCGCGCATACCTTTGGGTACCCCTGGATTCTGTCTACTTTGTCTACATTTCAACTGACTTTGGCGCATTTTGAGCCCATCAGAGGCCGTCTTCTATACGATGCACAGCGAAAGAACTTCGTTTCGCCGTGTGCAAGCGGTCCCTCGAGGATGGTCGAGGCTTTAGAGCTGGCAACGGTGGAGGGCGCCGTAAGTACTCGTCTTGCCGTGGCGCAAGAGGCATCTCACTGGTGTAATCCTCACATCGTGATATTACAGTAGTCCAGCCTTTTCCCTAAATGGTATTGGTATGAGGCTACTCCGGACGAGGCCGCTTTCCGCTTTCCCCAATTATGTATTGCTGCTTGCTGACACGGTACGGAAAGCGAGCAGTTCAATATCAGATTACCTCGATGTTTTGTTCGTGTGCTATCAATGTGGCTACGTTATGTACATACTACCTGGTAAAACAATACAGAAGTGCTCGTCGTAAGAGTGAGTGTTGTCACGAAATCAATGAAAGCATCCAAGAACAAATGAATACATGAAGGGCCATTCAAAAACCATGAATATTAAGAGTAGGGTTTTAGAGGCCTCACGTTTATTCCTGATATTCAGGCTCAGGAACAAAACTACCCCTGGTAAAGTTTATGGCTTTTCCTGGACAAGGCACCGCTCGTGGCGCGCGATTTTTACTTGGTTTTAGTGTGTACCTGCTTTGGGGTCAAAATGAATCAGGTATACCTTATTTTGGCTTTTGCTCAAAATATAACGTGTTTTTCGGCTTTTGTTTCACTTGATTTTAGTATACCCAGACAATTGTCTGGGTCCTGATAATAGTGTGAGGACGTGTGGCGCTCGTTTTTTTCTGTTGTATGCCCCTTAAAACGATAGAAAAAAACGAAACGAAAACAAGTAGTCCACATCTTACACATCACACAAAATAATCAAAGTGGAAGCAGCAGACGTATAATACGCACCTGGTAGAAGAGTACGTATAACTCTCACTTGCTTTTTGCCTTGTTTCTGCATTTGTTTGTTTGCTTTCCCAGGCTTTCCCCCCCTCTGTCCTATGGGGGTATCTTTCTCCTTTTTGTCGTGTTGGCTTCGCCCGTGTTTGTTGTCTTCGCATTAAACCCGGTATTTCTACCCAACCACACCATCAGTACATCCAGTCAGTGTCTTTCCTGATTCTTAATCCAGACGTATGTATGTCCTCTTGGGGACGTATATATGCTTCCCTTCTATCAAATATTTACCAGGGTATACGCAGCAAGCAGCGATTCCTATTACTAATAATAGCGTAATTTTGGTATTCGATTTCATTTCATACAGTACCGGCCCGCTCATAAGAAACCAGAAATCGGTCTTAGGCTGACTTTCTTATTTTAGAAAGGGTTGTGTCCAACACTAACTTCAGTATATTAACTGTCGACCTTCTTATTTCCCCCGTAATGTTTAGGCTGAGTTTTTTGTAGGGCGCTTTCTGATGAGAGGGCCGGTAGTGTAGTACGTTTTTCAGAATGATGGTGTTTTTTGTCATATTTTTCTGCTTTGGCTTGTATCGTTGTGTTTTCGTATACCCGGCACGTCGGCAAGTCACTTGCTTACCCATTCATCGGCTTGTGTCGTTGTTTTCGTTCTTCTCTGTCTCTCACAGCAGTTTGTGACAGGAATCGGAACAGACACTGACTGGGTGTACTGCTGTAGTAGTGATGTATATACACCAATAATACGTCGTAGTTTGTTTGCTTTCTGGCTACGAAGAAATAACGTATTTAAGTGTGAAGACAACACACGCACAACCCGTTGCACGCCCAATCGAACTACTCGTTCTCGTACTGCTACTACTACTACTACTACTACTACTACTGCTGCTGTACCACACCAACCATGCTTGAAAAAGAAGAGTTTCGATTATTATGGATGCACAAAACCTACAGATTTCGTTATTTTTACTACAGCAGTAGTAACAGTATTTGGTCCTATTTACTATTTACTACGATATGGTGCCCCGTAATCCTAATATTCTAGGGGCCCCTTCGGCCGAAACAAAAAAGAGTGCTTGAGTCTTTTGCGAAAAACATGTTTCGTCTTTTTTACAGCTGCAGCAAAAAACAATACTTTAATCAAGTGATCTTTGATGCCCACTTTATCATAGCAACTTAGAGTGGAGCAAAAGCAAACACAAAGAAAAAAACATTTTTTCTACCACACATTCAAAGCACGCTTACCCCTACGCCGCAATGCCCGGCACCGTCTTCTTACGTCGCAGGCTGGCATACTGTAGTACAACTCGTACGTGCGCCGTGCTTGTCGACGTGGCCACAGCGATTCGCGGCTGCTCTACGTACGAGTATTGCAGCAGTACGGTTGCTACTTTTAGTATTTGCTGAGATTGTATCGTCCATCCTCGCTCTGGTCTCCTACTCGTATCGTATGATACGTACGTCGCCTTCTGTTACCGTGCGCGACGAAAACACCACTGCTTTAGAAACGGACGGGGTCTCTGAAGGCCCCTAAATAACATCCGCTCCTCCTGCCGCTGCTCGTGTTCAAATCCGTCCCGAGGTCGCGAAGCTTGGTCATGTTGCATGGCCTACTTACCAGGTACCAAAGGTGGTCCTGAGGAAGACAAGCATACGTATTCCACCCCATACCAGGTACCAGGTAGCAGTACCAGAGAGCACCAACAACCGTCTTCAAGTCAAGCATCGCCACCACCACCACCACCACCAGCTCAGTACCAGCAGCAGCAGAAACGTGTCGCTGGTGGTGGTGGTGGTGTTGGTGGTTGTGTTTGCAGGTAAAACCAAATTTCGATCACTCTCCAAGGGATGGCAAGAAATAGACCATTTTGTCGAATGCGGCGCAATACTCCTAATGTGATACCAGGTATCATACGACCAGGCTAGACCGTGCCGCGAGACACCATCATAGCTCTTCGACGATACATCACGTTCAGAGCGATGCTCAGGTGACATGCTCACGTGACATTCTCATGAGCCTGCACCATGCTGTCATCACGCTGTGTGTGCACGTACGTACGCATAATGTGATAACTACGTAGGCTGCTGCAGCAGTACAACGACCACACTGCTGCCGTACGTATACCCAGGAACACGATCAGCGCATTCCCGTCTTCCCGGGGACGTAATGAACCCCTCCCAGGGGAGGGAGGGGAAATATGTCATCCCCTACGTAGCAAAATATTTACTGCTGTCTGTGCACGTACGCCGTATGAAAAGTACGTATGTATATACGGACGTACATATCAGCTGTTTTATCTACGTACTATCATGGCAGTGCTCGTAAATCCGCCCTCCAGGGCGGATTTATGATATCTGCCCCGCTTTTTTTCAACTTTTTTTAGCGCGGATTTACGCGCGGTGCTATAATACCATGATACAGAGTACAGTGTCGTATGTATCAGATGGTACGTATGGTACGTGCGTTCAATGTGCCTACTGCCGGTCGCCCCGGTGGTCTAACAGGTAGCCACGAAACCTGTTAGCGTTGGGTCGGGGGTTCGATTCTCCTCGTATGGAGATGTTTATTCTCAAAATGACACCAACTGTCGAGAGGGCATATTATAGCGTGGGTAAGCACTATTCGACGAAAGTTGGCGAGGGAAAAGTGCTGAAATATTTTCGCGATAAAGAGCAAGGCAAGCACCGTAGTGAGGGAGGAGGGAGAAGAGCCTACTTTGTGACCCCGGATCTGAGTTACGGCTAGGAAGGAGAGAGAAAGGAAGGGCGAAGGTAATAAATGGGATGGACAAAAAAAAAAAAAAAATGTACGACGTACGTACGTACCACAGCCAGCAATCAATGCTGCAGAGTAGTATTTGTGCCCTATTTCGTGATATGTTTCACGAAAAAATCGGTATGCATGCATGCACGAGTCAATAATGATTTCGATCATCAGCACAGCCCGTTTCGCGAGCGATTTTGCAAGCACCTTTCGCGAAGACCGCGAGACAGCCGACAACAACAAACAACGTGCTCTCAGGA
Organism: Saccharina japonica; assembly: GCA_008828725.1. Taxonomy (NCBI): domain Eukaryota; class Phaeophyceae; order Laminariales; family Laminariaceae; genus Saccharina; species Saccharina japonica. The sequence goes on along the minus strand of MEHQ01004052.1, from coordinate 39,005 downwards.
AGCAGCCAACCCCCCCTGGCCACATCTATTATAAATAGGTTTTCCATCAAACAACCCGCACATCGTTTCTATTTCGTTCACCATATATTTGTTTTCCTACTAGTATGAGTAATCGTAGTCAATTTGTTCCTATTTATTCCCACGTACATATTATTTTCAATTTAAACCTCCATCATATCCATTACTACTTGTTTTAATGGCCCTACCGCCGTGGGGGCGGTACCCCGACACGGGACGCCCGGCCGGACACATTGGTTGAGGTTTGGGCTCGATCCGAGCTCTGTGGCTCGCGTGGCGGGCGCTCAAAGTTTTTTTTTCGGCGGGAGTAGATAAGACGATTTCCCGGGTTTCGCTGCGTGAGGCCCTGTTTGTGTTCAGTCGTGCGTTTTTTTGCGTTTCTTGCCGAGAGCACGGGGAGCACACACGAACAACAGCACCACCACAGAGGGCGTGTTACAAACAGTACAACCTCAATGTTACAACTCTGCTGCCCAGCAGCAGCAGCAGCAGCAGCAGCAGCAGCCATTGCATCATGCATGCGCGTGCCTCAGATCCGTGCTGTACCGTGACGAATTGCTTTTGTCGAAGCCTGCGATGTTCCGAGTCATGGTATCATACCTGCAGATCGATGCTCATGTACGAATCTCTCAGCTGTCCAGAAATGTAAGAAACCTTTTTCATTAAAACTATATATAAACTGTCGTTACTTTTCCGGGCAGAGTGATACAACACTGTGCGCCTCGAAGGCAGATTTGTTTTGTGCTCTGTTGTTGCTACGAGTAGGTTTGCTTTCATAGGAGCCAGCAATCCGTCACCAAACGACACCACCACCACCACTCTTCTACCCGCTGCTGCTGTTGATCTTGCTGTAGTGCTGTGGCTAGCTGTGTCTATCGGAGCCTACCGTCCATAATCCACACCATCTATCTACCCTTTTCTGTTCTGCTGCTGTGTGTGTAACAGAGCCACGCCCACTCTGACCGGAAATTAATGACCGCTTTTGAATACCACGATATATCACACAACATGCAACGAACACAAGCAACGCCACAGCCCCGGCTAGAATCACAAGCAGCAGACTTGACTGTGGCGGATCCACCGTATACTGCTGTGGCTATTAATTATTAATAGTGGTTGCTTCATCGCAGCAGGCTTGCATCCGTCATGAGGCACCACCATCTTTCTCTCTTCTGCTGCTGTTCTGTTGTTGCTTGCTGCTGTGCTTGCATCATGTATGTGCGACCTGTCGTGTCTGACGCGGGCCACCACAAATAATCGTGTAGTACAGGAAAATGTATCTTTGAAAGTATAGGCAAACGGTCACCATGCACGATTTTATGCTTGAAGGCTTGAGTTCGATCCTTGGCGATGACTCTGGATACTTTTTTTTGTATTGTACGTAACCCAGACCCCCATAATATAAGACAGGAAGCACACAAAAACTAAGTGGATTTCTTTGGCAGGTATACAATATGATATGCGTATGATACAATAAATATCGCATGCTGTTGCTTTGATATTAATAGTAGGCTTTCGATTCGCCCTTGCGCCACTCCCCGAGGCACGTCCCGGAGGGGAACCTTGTATATATATAGTTTGCTCGGTTTGGTATCTATTAATAGGAGGTATTGAGGGCCTTGGGTCTTCAAGGGAGGGCAGGCATTGCTGCGTTTGCACCACGAAACGAAAGTGTGCTCAGCAGCAAGAATCTGTGTCGTTTCGGGGCTCATGTTTCCGTGCCACACTCTACTACGTACTCTAGCACCGTGAACAATACACATATTATAATTATATATATGAATAGGTGTATATGGTAAGCATAAACATGTACACGACCGGCGTCCCCGGTGGAATGACAGAGGGGAATCTCGTCCCTGTTAGAGTCAAGGTCGTGGGTTCGAGCCCCCCGAGTGAATGCTTATATATATATATCTATATATGTTAGAAAAATTTAAAAAAAAACGCAGCTGTGAGATCGAGGATTTTATCGAAACTCATCTTTGCAACCTGGAATGTATAATATATATATTATACGTATGATATGATATGTATATATAATATCATACGTCGTAGCAGGTCGTAGGGCCTTTTTCTCGCAAAAATATATGTTGACTACTATTAACACCACGCGGAAAACGCGAGAGCGTCCCTTCTCTCTTCTCTATATTTGGTAATATACTAACATGAAATAGTATAAATAGTACTCGTAACTAATATTCGGGGCAAGCGCTCGTTTCTAGCTCCTCCACACTCCCCACTACGTACGGTGCCTTTTGATTTTGTTTCGAGAGATAACTTCAGCCCTGTATTTCCCTCGTCGTCTCGCATCGAATTGCATGAACTTGAGGGTATCAAGTAGGGTCGTCGTGGTCTCGCCCTATATACCCCCGCAGCCAACCACAGCAGCAGCGCGCAAAATGGCTGCGAGTACCTTTACCTTGCGAAGGCTTCCATACGTCCATCAGCAGGTGACGACTAGAGGTGGGCACCTAGAGGGAAAATTGAAAAACCGAAAACCGGCCAAGGAGGCGTTATTCTCAAAACCAAAAACCGGTTTAAACCGGTTTTTTTCAGCCGGTTTAAACCGGTTAACCGAAAACCGGTTTAAACCGGATGGCAACATGAAACGCCTCCAAACCATTGAACATAACGGTATGTATGCGTCCAGTACATTCTGTGTACGTGGATTCCGAGCCACTGTTCGCGTACTAATAGAACACGAGGTGGTATGGTACAACAACAGCACAACAGCACATCATATTTTACGGGGTGACGTGAGTTTCAGATACAAGTCATTAAATATACGACATTTCTGCCACAGGTACAACAACACTGATTGCTGCTGCTGCAGTGCGATTTTCGCGGGCAGTCGAGAGCGCAGCAGATCTACGATCGACAGGGTAAGGCACTGCATATACATACACATACCACACACTCAAACCAAATAATTTTCGGCCTGCACACAAAGAGCAAGTGAAAACATCTAATTTTTGGCCCGCACACTAAAAACCAAGTCAAGTTAGACCCCTCGAACAAAAACCAAGTCAATTTCGATGACACAAAATCAAGTTAGTTTTTACCCTAAAACTAAAATCAAGTCAATGTCGATCCCAATTAAAAACCCAAGGCAAATTCGATGCCCCGACACTAAAACCAAGTATTTTTCGGCCCTGACACAAAAAACAGTCAATTTCCATCCATACACTAAAATCAAGTCATTTTCGGCCCTGACACTAAAAACCAAATCCCCGCACAAAACTCAAGCCAATTACTATCCCCGCACAAAAGCAATTATATTTCAATCCCCCACACAAAAAACAAGTTACAATTTCAACTCCAACGCTAAAACCAAGTCAATTTCGATCTCTATTCTAAAACCAAGACAATTTCGATACCCCCACACTAAAACCAAGTCATTTTCAACCACCTACACTAAAACGAAGTATTTTTCGACCCGCACACAAAAACCAAGTCAAATCGTATACTCTAATGGTATGGGCTTGGAAGGCTGGTAATTACCTCATATCATAGGTAATTGGTCTGTTTTCGTATAACTTGGATGGCATTCGTATTCGGGGTATTTGCAAGATCGGAGGGCTATACGTACTTGAAGCCCGTCCCGGGGCAGATGTCATCTGGCTTGGGGATTCATAAAAGCTGCTTCTCTTCTACGCTTGATTCTACGGAAAGTGAGTAACACCAAGAATGCTTAATAGACAAACCTGCAAGGGGATACTCGGTGTCTACCCAGTCATATAACACGTGGCAATACCTACACTGAAATCAAGTCAATTTATATCCCCCGCACAAAAAATAATCGTTCTCGACCCACACGCATTTACCAAGTCATTCAGACACTAGAACCAAGTCATTTTCGACCCGCACTATATTACTACTGCTGTACGTAGCGGTGTAATCAGTCAAGAGTCGGTTCGAGTCTGTTTAAACCGGTTTTCGGTTAACCGGTTTAAACCGGCCGAAAAAACCGTGGTTTTTTTTCCCAAAAACCGTCTACTCGGGCACGCCTGCTGGGTTTCCAAAAACCGGTTTAAACCGGTTTTTTTCTTAAAGGTGCCCACCTCTAGTGACGACATTCATCATGACCCACTATCGAGAGATTTACTACTGTACGTATATATATATATATATATATACTTCAAGTATATATAGGGCCCGCCGAGAAAAAACATGAAATATGTTCGTAAGGTAGGTGCTATCCTGGACGGAAAAAGAACCAACCTGTCAAATCTGATTTACCGAACGATCGTGCACTATACTAACGGTCAATGCGAGGGTACTGTAGATCTATAGATGCCTGTTGGTATGACCCAAATCAGTATAGTTTGACGTTTGCCACCAAGATAAGTTATACCTGGTATGGTATACGTATTATACGAGTAGACGTAAGGCATAAAAATAAACTACGTTTTCACATGCCGCAAGTAGATCAGAAAATCCCCAAAAGAAGATTACCACGAGAAGGCCGCGGCTTGTTTGTGTCGCTGGGCTTCCGTTTTTCCTTCCGTCGCAAGAGCCACCACCATCTCAAACCAAGGCGTCTGCAGAGCCTTCGTATGTGTACAGCAAGCAGTAGTACAGTAGAAGTGCTCCTTGAACTATCGCACCCAACGGTACCTGCCACGCCGTCCCTTTTACTTGCCTGTTGTGCCTCAGTCTACACTGTTTTCACACAAAACATACAATACTGTACTGCAACAACAGGTACTGCTGTACTCGTATATATATTTCCGTGGCGGCTCAACCGCTCCCGCTCACTCACCTGTCGATCCAGCACGGTGTCGGGCTGTTCGAAAAACCATTTCCCGCTCGCATGATCGGTGATGGCGATCATGCGAATCCCGGGGTGCGCCTTGAAGATGGGAGCACCGTCGTTGGCCTCCTTGTGCTTCTTGAAAAACGCGCCGGGAGTGGCAGCCCACTCACCGGCTTCGGTGAGCGGCGTCATTGAGTACCACGGGTAGTGCTTGCCCGGGGGCTCGAGGATCTCTCCGGTCGAGCCTTGGGCCATCTTTATATCCGTCGAACCGCGTTCTGCTTGGTCCGCGGGGCAAACCGTGGAGGCAAAAGTGCGGGCGAGGAACGAAGTGGCTAGTACCGCTGATGCAGTTACGGGCACTCGAAAGCCGAAGGCGCCGCGGTTCAGGGTTGATGCCATTAGAAGAGCAGAGAAGGAAAGGGTTTTGGCTAGCATGACAATGTTGATATTGTGGCACAGGAGGCAAGTCAGGTTGTCGTTGTGTTGGGTTGTGGTGTGGGAGGTAGTAACGTGATGGTTGGTGGTTTTATTGTGCACGCATTATATTATGATGGCGGTATGCGTCTCCGCTTTCTATCGTATGAACTTATTATTATGTACGTATGATGTATGACATAATGACATCTTATATACGGTGCGGGGTTTGGTTTCGGTCGATTGCACATATATCGGATAGTAGACGCAGGGGAGGATAATGATATTTGTGGTGATGATATTTGTGGTATTCGACGAATTGTGTCAGTTTTTTCATTCTGAGTGGATAATGCCCTGCACATTGTCGGAACGCATATAATACAATACAGGGCAAATGGCAAAATCAGGTATACCTGATCCATTTGAGCCAAAATCAGGTATATACTAAAACCATGTAAAAAACGCACGCCAGGAACGGTGTTTTTCAGGAATGTTCGGCTATGAGAAGTATTTTTACATATATAATATTTGAATTTGCGCCTGCACAGCAGAATGGTAGTGGATGTGTGTGTCCTCCAAACTCTTACTATATATATACGAGTACTAATATCTGTTGTGTTCTCCCATTGATATCGTGATCGCACTCACTGTTACTAAGAGTATTTCTGTATTGTTGTGTATACCAGGTATGTATGTATGTGTATACTCGTAGTAGCCACATTGATAGCATAAGATCAAAACATCGAGCTAATTTGAGACTAAATTGTTTGCTTTCCGTACCGTGTCATCAAGCAGCCGTACGTAATATAATACAACAGGTGCATGGTGCTGTATGCGCGCGTATAATGTGTTCTGTATGTCGTTGTGGCGGGTCGTATAATACAGTACAGGACACCTAATGAGAAACAGGAAAGCTGTCCCAGGCTGGATTTTTATCAGAGAGAGGGTGCTTTCTACACTAATTTCAAGATGACGAATATCAATTTTCCTATTTTCCTCTAAATATCAGCCTGGCTTTCTTATTATCCTGTTTCTTCTTAGGTGTCATGTACTACTGTATGTACGTGTGATGTGGTGGTGTCTTCGTGTCGAGCGTATAGGTGACCGTGCACGTATGGCCTCTGATTGGTTCAAAATGCGCTAAAAGGAGTTGAAAGCTAGACAAAGTAGACAAATCCAGGTGTACCTGGCAGGACTATTTCATGCCAACATCAGGTATGATGTGAGGCTGGCCAATGACAGGTGTCCGAGCGTGTATTTTGCACCTGGTTTTAGCTAGAACCCTGTAATATACTACTATGTCCCTAAATATAAGTATCGGGTATATACTTATATGTTATCAAAACGGTAAGTATATATTGGGACATAGTGTTATTGGATACCAGTATAGGATATCATCTTTTCTGCTCGATGTTCCTTCGTATGCCTTCGCTCTGGGACGGAGATGTGGTGTGTGCAGGCCCCTACACGGGAGCCGTGGGTATTCCACACTGCCGCCTTCCCCGCAGAGACAGCGTATCGTATAATATTGATATGATTCGTAAGTAAGCTGATCTCATATATATGATGTTTTGTCTCAGAAAAACGTACCTGATACGATTTGTCGCAGTTTTACAGTTATTTATTATATAATACGCTTCTTCGGTAGTGTGATGGTGGTGACGTTTGGGATCTTCGCGACTACGTCTGTTTCGGTGTGCCTCGCGGGGAACCGGCCCTACCGTGCGCCACCCGACCCCGGTCGGAGCCGCACCCGCGCCCCGGCCGCCCCACGCGTCAGCCCTCGGTGACCCCGGCGACACAGAACGGGCGCCATCGCCGAACTCGGCGAGCGGGGGTTAGGGGAAGGCGGCCTCCCGGGGACTGCTCGCTCCGTCCCCTGGAACGGGGCAGATCCGCGGGAGGGGAGGGGTTCACAGCGTATTCGGAGGTCTGTCCCGCCCGGGGTCTAACCCAACACTAACATAAAGTTAAAATATCCACACTGATTTCAAGATATATATTTCCCCCGCTAACTTCGAGACATTTTTTTCCATACTAAAATCAAGATATTTTTTGTTTTCAAAGAGTCCTCGAAAAATGAAAATATGAATCTCCGGAACTTCGGTCATAATCGAAATCGGCCTAAAACTGCTCGAGTGAACGGTTTTTGTACAAATTTTCAAGGTTGTGTTCTGTAGGGTATCTTGAAAAAAACATACCCGGGGTATTTACCCGGGTAGTACCCGACAAATAACTTTTGTAAGTTCTGTACGCCCCGTGTCAAAATACCCGGAACTTCTGTGAGTTCTGTAACACTTTCTTCATACCCGTACCCGGAACTTCTGTGAGTTCTGTACGACATCCATACCCGTACTTGGAACTTCTGTATGTTATGTACGCTCCGTGCTCTACAATACCCGGAGTAAGGGTAATTTTTTTTATACCCGCATGGAACTTCTGTGAGTTATGTACGCCTGTGTCACAATACCCGGAAGTTATATACGAGTCGTGTAATACTTTCATACCCATACCCTGAACTTCTGGAAGTTCTGTGACACTCCAATACCCGTACCCTAAATCCACAAACCCTACAAAACATAACCATATATCTACATTGTGTACTGTTTCTACGTATAAGGAATAAGAACGGTGTTCAGTATTGAAACGGGTGGCGCATCGTCAATGGTAAAGTGAATAAGGGAAGACAACATGTGAGTACGCCCCCCCCAACGCCCCTCCAACACCCCGCCTCGTTGCTGTACGAGCAATTCCGCCGTAGGGGTACCACTTTTAGGCTCAACATTTTTAGACCAGTTGTGCTGCTTTCGTGAGTAACCACTGAATACTACTATTATTTTACTGGTATACGAAGTAGTTCTTTTTGGACTACCGCATTGGAAGGTGTTGTTGGGTTGCGCGAGCGAATGTTTCCGAAAACGTGTTTCGGGTGAGATATTGAGCTCCTCATGTGAGGAGCTCAGAAAGTTCTGCTGCCCCCCTACCGTGGGATGGCTCGTACCTACATGCGACCGCTCACCCCCAGCTGCGCCATAAACGACATGAGTAACCCCCCGCCTCCCCGTGCCCCTTTTCCCCGATTTTGTGGAAACAGTTTCGTATATTGCCATATTGGAGGAAATACCGTAGCACTGTCTAACATCGATGCCGACGTTTTTTCCCTAGGCGGTGGCGCCGCCGCCTACGAGGTCCAGCACGGTCGCATACCCACGCGGGGGCTCTTGACTCAGCAGTCGGACCTTACCTTGGAGAACGACACGAGCAAGGACGAGATTCTCGCCCCAACCCCAACTCGCTCGTGGACAAGGCCCTGGCCGACTCGCGCTCCATCAACTGGGAGCTGTTCGATACGGAGGCTTTCTCCTTCGAGTTCCAAAACAAAGAAGAGGGGGCGGAAGGGCGGGGGTACCCATGTTGTGCATGGCCGCAGTCGTATGACTATAGACCTTCCAATCTCTACAATGGAGGGGGGGGCGTTGTGTACTTAATTTTCATCCATGGCCGTAGTCGTATGACCATAGACCCTCGCATCCCTACAATGCCGGGACGGAGAATGTCGATTTTCACCGACTAGGCAGACATTGATTGCCTGCACCAAGCGCGGCGGGGTGTGTGGGGGGGGGTTAGCGCTGCATGCATTTAGTTAGAACAACGCTCGACCAACAGCAAGGTCATAGGAAATAACAAACCATACAGGCGGTTGATGACAGGGGCTACAGGTCCCTTGGTAAACGTGGACACTCTTCGCTGTTTTAGCCAACCTGCCGGAAACTATGGTGTTTTTGTAGGGGACTCGTTGTTTGTGCGTCGGCGGCGACGCCCAGAGTCGATTGTTTTTTGTTAATCCCAGTTCCTTTGCTTTACCAGTTAGTTATACGTAGTTCAATTGCACGAGATATATATATATATATATACCAGGAACGATAGACGCATGCTACGATAGAGGTGCACCGTTTTGTTTCCTGAGCTCCTCACTTAAGGAGCGTCCTACCTCACCGAAAAAAATGATTTTGGAGGAAAAAAAAAGTGCTGCCGGATGCGAAATCTCATGGCCGAAGTATACCCTGAAACATTTATTCGTCACAAAAAATGAAAGTCCGACGATTTTTGGTTAAGGAGGAGCCCGATCGTTCAGAAAACGATTCAGCCAAAAAGTGCTACCTCCGACCGTAGCACGTAAGTCATAATATACCAGGACGGGTGCCACGATGGAAGCAGCACTTTAAGGATGAAACGGTTTCTGAGAGACGGCGCTCTTTAAAACTTTTAGAACTGCAGTCCCGTTTTGGGGACAAACCACTCTAACTCTAAGTGATTTGTCCCCAAAACGCGACTCCAGTCCTGTAAGGGTTAAACCGGAATTCGTCGGAATTTCATTCTTGTGTATAACGTGTATACTACGATAGAGGTGCACCTTATTTTTTTCTGAGCTCCTCACTTAGGGAGCGCCATACCTCACCGAAAAAAATGATTTTTGGAGGAAAACAAAAGTGCTGCCGGATGATAAATATCATGACCGAAGTATACTCTGAAACATTATTCGTCACAAAAAATGAAAGTCCGACGAATTTGGGTTAAGGAGCCCGATCGTTCAGAAAACGATTCGGCCTAAAAGTGCTACCTCTACCGTAGCACGCGTCGTCATGTGATTACTCTTATGTACTGCACACGCAGGCCCACGGGATCGCTCACCGGGTATATATCACTTATATTTTCCTCCCAAATCAGTTTTTGGGGAGAGGTCTGGAGAGCTCCTCAAGTAAACTTGAGTGACCATACCACCCTCCGAAACAACATCGGGACGTACGTGTGCTACGGTAGAGGTAGCACTTTTTAGCTGAACCGGTTTCTGAACGATCGGGCTCCTCCTTATAACCACAAAAATCGTCGAACTTGAATTGTTTGCGACGAGTAATGTTTCAGGGTATACTTCGGTCATGAGATTTCGCATCCGGCAGCACTTTGTTTTTTTTTTTTCCTCCAAAATCATTTTTTTCGGTGAGGTAGGACGCTCCTTAAGTGAGGAGCTCAGGAAAAAAAACGGTGCACCTCCTATCGTAGAATGCGTCATGGTGCACCTCTACCGTGGCAAGCGTCCCAGTTACTACAGCAGCAGTGTTAATGTGGCTCAGTTTTCAAGAAATATTCAGCAACCGCTACACGGCGCGTTGGTAACTACTGTAACTCTGCCCAATGCGGTATGTAAGGAGAGCAGCCCACTTGATGATAAGCATTTGTGTATTTTGCCTTTCGGTTCGGAGCCTTCTGGCTCCCAGAGTAATTGGTTGCCGTCCTCTAGTTTTGCACGACATCGTTTTGCTGGGCAGCCGCGCGGAGGCGTAGCGAACGAGTGGAAGGGGGGGGGGGGGGTCAGGGGAACCAATCAAGGCACAGCGGAGTAAACGAAGCAGCAGCAATATAGCCGGCAGGTGTGCGGTAAAGTTCGAGCCGGCGGGGGGGGTTCGGGTAAGGGTTCATCGAGTATATAGGTTGATAAAACTCTCGTTGTTTTCATTGTTGCCCTTGTTGTGGTGGTTGTTGTTTTTGTTTATGTCTTTGTTGTAATCTGGGGACAATTTGTTTTGTGTTTGCGGATATTCGTTGTTCATTTTTTTTTCTTGGTTGCTTTTCTGTTGTTGGGCGGGAGAGGGGGAGCAACCTTACATCTGTTCCGTAGTACCTCCAGCCAAACGACACAATGGGGGGCTCGCACGTGGTACCAGTAAGAGTTTCCACGCCAGCTACCGGTTATCAAGTGTCACGGTATAAAGGCGCCTTGCATGGCCAGTGCAAAACCATCCGCATGTGTCCGCCGTTTCCTCGGCCGACGCTCTCAGCAGACAGACGCACCAAGCTTGTCGGGTGTAAGATACCGATCGGATGGAAGACGACGGAGAAGATGAAGCTCAACCGGCGGAGTAGACTTTGTGAGGGGACTAGTTTTGGTTTCCGTGGTGACGTTTCGCTGTTTCAGTTTTTTTTTGAGTGATCAACGATGAAGCTCACGATACACATTGTCGGATGGCAAGAATGGCGATACTCATGTTGTGGGACATTCGGGATGTAGAGTATGATTGGATGGAAGACGATTGGATGCTATGTATTCTGATTATTGGAGGAAGAACGGTTGGATCTAGGTGATTTAGAAGGACCTGGATGGAAGAAGGGTGAAACCATGTGCTTGGAGGGACCAATATCTCGCGGACTACCAGGTAGATTATTTGGTGGGTCATTGATCGGACGCAGTATCCTGGGAGAGATACTGATTGGCCGGACCATAACTGTATGTAGGGTCCAAGGCTGGTAGCCGACACGTTGGTGGTCCGCTTGCGACTTTCGAGACGCTTCTGCCCCCGAACTCAGACGGGTCGGTGCGTGGGGTTGGGGTGGGTATTGCTGAATTATTTGTCAAAGATCGCGCGAGACGTTATCGTTGCCCTCAAACATTTATGAGACACACGAGGTTACGTGGGGAGTAACACCAGTAGGCAGACGCCGTTTCCCGTAATGTTCTCTCCGGCTTGGGGTCAGGGATTGGGTCTGCGCCCGTACCTTGATCCCACTAGGAATATCTTCCTAACTCGCAAACAGCGAACAGGTCGGCCCCTGGAAGCTCTTACCAGACGACCAGTTTATAGTTCTCCTACGTACAGTACTGCTGTACATACTCATACTTTACAGCAGTACAAATAGACACCAAATATACTGTATTAATAGTTTCTCGTTTAACTGGAAGTATAGACTCCAAAACAGCAGCAGCAGCACTACTACTACTACTACATTCCAGCTGGCATAAATACCATACACATCGTAGAGAGCACATCCCAGACCGTGCTTGAGCATTTCAATCGAAGTGATTGCATTACATGCCAAGAGGGAACTGCGAAGGTATAGCATAAGGTGCTTTTACGTAAGGTCAGGGTCGAACAGAAGGCTTACGGCGCCCTCGAGGATTCTGCAGGTTGCCAACAGGCCGAGACATTGATAAGCGATGCCGAGCACTCGGGGAAACGATCAGAAAGTGTGTTTAACTCACACAGCAAATATTATCCACGTGAAGACCATTACATTAACACGACCAACATCCAGTAGAAGTTCCTTCGACCAGGAAGATACCACTGTACCCACGCTGTACCTGGTCGAGAACCTGTCGCTCATCACGCTCAGGATACTTGGAATTAGCGAACCAACCGATGTTTCGAGTTCTCGCTAGTCGCTATGAGGCGACATCCACAATCGGCGTGTCGCGTATTTCAATAAACCAACAGATTTCGCATAAATCATAATTGGGTTTTAGGTAAAACTTACAAAACTCCGGAACTAAGGGATCTCATAACACGTTCAGGGCCACAACCCTGTCGCAGCGCGCGTCTAATGTTGCCATTTCTGTATCACCCTAAGTTCCACATCTACCTTGGAAACTCGGGGATGTACCCCGGGTGTCCCCTGATGACCACTAACCCCCAATCGTATAGAGCGTCCAGTGTATATACCAGTATGTACCCATCCATCCGGGGCACTCTCCTCTCTCAGAGATGACTGATACCCATCCCCTACAGCCTCCCTTATTGCTTTTCACAGTCGCTTCAAATGGCAGCGTTCATCAAATCACCCCCCCCCTCCCTAGCTGCTATTGTCTCCTCGATTACGTATCACCCCTGTTTTACACGGTAAGACCCCACCCAATAAGAATACAACAACAATATCCGGCGAGACAGCGGGGGAGAGTTGTATACATGGTATTTGGTATTTGGTATTTGCTTTTTTATATAGGGCCTTGCCCATTGAGGCGCATCTCGCGACTTGACGCGTCTTTTTCCAACTGCACGCAGCTGACACATGTTTGACTCTAATAGTCTCCAACCACAGAGCTCCCCCCCCCCGCCNNCCCCCCCCCCTTTCCCACCGGCTTCTCCCCTACCTGGTATATGTCACCGTTGTTTCGCACGGTAAGCCCCCACCCAACCACGTTAGTGTGCTCCATGATTAGGCAACCGCACAGCTTGAGAGCAGAGCCACGTGATTCTTTCTTTTTTTATATGGCGGTGCGCACTGAACCGTGTCTTACGTTTTGATCCATGTTGGTAAAATCGCCAACATATAGTTTAGCCCCCCCCCCCCTCCATGCACGTGTTCTGATATTTATCCCCGTGGGACCACCCAGCCGATCGTTCTAGTCGTACTCCCACCCATTTCCCCCCGACCAGACAGCGGAAGAGCGTAGGCGTTTCCCAAACCCCGACCTCGAAAAGCATGGTGGGGCTGAAGGTGTAGAGAGTACTCCGTGTGCAGGCACGGAGGCATGCCAAGAAGGCGAAGAGGACACCTACGCATCGTATGCCGAACACTCTCTGCAACTTGACCGAGACCTTAGGCTCTACGAAAAAACGGCCCACACGCGCCACCCAATTGTATCTAAACGCCTACATGCAGTGCACATCGCGAATCAAATAAGACACCACCCCATATGTATACGTGCATAGTACCAACTAAGATTGCAAACACATTACGGTACTGTAGTGATACCCCGCAGTATTGCGGTATTGCAAAGTCATGGGGCATTCTCGCCCAGTTGCCAGTTGATTGAGGAGCCCACCGGCAGTCGTACAATCTTGGCACACAAATCAACCCTCCTCTCAACCGTAACAAGGTACGTAATACCTTGACAGCAATTTTCCCACCAAGCTGGGTCATGTCGCGTGCCCGCTACTGCTGCGCCCGCACTTGGTATCCAATCTTCTTCGAGGAGAACACAGCCGCGGAGAAAAAGAGCCCGAAAGCGAAGGCCACACTCACTCGTATGTCGCTGGTTTGGTTTTCCCATCTACTTGCGAGGCATACAGACCAACGTCGCCGGTTCGGTGTGTTTATTTATCTACCTTCCGCCCGAAGTCTTTCGCCAACTTGCGCAAAGTCGCTGCAGCTCGGCCTTCTCATCTTCGTGTGACGCGTACTCCTAGGTCCACATCATTGCCGATTCGAGTTTTCCATCTACTTGCGAGGCGTAATCGAAGTGAAGGCCCTGCCACCGGGTCCGACTTTCCCAAGGTAAATGTCAGGATCGACGATGGAGGCGTTCGGCAGCTCCCACGTGTATTCCTGAACCCAACTGTTGACAAACACCAGTCGATACATAGAAAACCCAGAAACCGAATTCGGCAGAATTTGAGAGGAGGAATAGTTAGCGGATCAGGGCGCGGACGCGAGAGGAGGGGGGTGGGGGGTAGGTGGCATGGTATGCTGTGAATAATGAGGGGGGGGGGAAGAGGTGGGTTGGGCTGGAGGGTGGAGGTGAGTACGTATCTATATGCCGAATCGTGTCTAGGCAGTATTTTTATACGTGTGTTTTATCCATATCGAATCAGCACGAGGGCGATGTTGTCTCGAGTATTTTATCAGTATGACACCAGGTGCATGTGATATTCTGTGATACATCTCGCGATTGCTTGGCATGCAGCGATGTATGTACGACGTGAGCGGCAACATACGTTCGAGAGAAAGCTTGTTACTACTCGTAGTAGTAATAGTTAAGCACGATTCACAATATCACGGACCTAATGATCTCACCAACAATGCTGCATACACCGGACAGATAAGATTTGCATACATACATCGGACATTTCAGATATGCATACATACAACCGCAGATACTATATGCTTACATACATCGAACACATCAGATCTGCATACATACATCGGTCACATCAGACCTGCCAACATTAGACCGGTCAGATCTGGGTACATCAGGGAGATCCGATCTGCATGAACACATCGGACCGATCCGATCTGAATGCTTACGTCGGTCCGAGTAGATCTGCCAACATTGGACCGATCAGATCTGCGTACATCGGAGAGATCAGATCTGCATAATATCTGATCCCGCTTTCTGATCTACTGTGGATCTTCCAGGGACTAAACATATGTGTATCCACGATCTGTATGATCTAGCTCAGGTTGCTTCAGGGTGGGAACACTATAACGTGCATGACCTATCACGTGTTTCCCATAGAATGCATTCTGTACTCCATGCAGATCAGATCATGTGCAACCTCCGGCGAGGGCCGATTTACAATCTGGACCACGTAGATGATCTGCAGATATATCGTTAGCTGTCCGGCAGGTGCTATAGAGTAGACCACACCCCACTCCCATGTCCGTGCCTATCACGCCACCACCAAATATTGTAATAGCTATATATATGACTTCCCCCTAGAGTCAGGTTGGTGTGAGTTATGGTGCTTCCCACATTCGAGTTAACCACCCCCCACCCCAGTACATCTACTGTAGATGCTACCCGTGTCCCCTCCCATGATACCCCCATGATAATGCAACTCACCGTCCGTAGAAAACCTTCATGACTCCCTCCAAAGCGCCGACAGAGTGTGCGGGGCAACCCCACGGCTGACCATCAACAGTTTCTACCTTGGCAGGGTTGGCGAAAGCATAGGCGAACACCTTCACGAAATGCACAAGAAAAACAGTTTAGGAATTAACACGGGTGGACGGTGGTGGCGGTGGCGTAGCGGGAGGGAGGGGGGGCGTAATTATTTGTTTGTTTCTCCCTTGGCTTTGTCTAATGAATATTGAGCACGCATCATGTACTCCTAATCTAGACACCTTCGAACAGGTAGGGGCTCATAAACGTTGTTTCCATAACCTACGCAAGAGGGGGTACTCATGTCGTGCACGGCCGTAGACGTATTACCATAGACCCTCGCATCCCTAGAATGCCGAGGGGGGGCATGGCGGGTTGTTACCCACCAGGCAGACATTGCTTTCACTAAGCGCGAAGCACAGTGAGGTATTGGGCGAGTCGCATGGTGGGGGGGGGTGTACTCGATATTCATGCATGCCCGTAGTCGTATGACAATAGACCCTTGCAAGGGGGCGAACTCATGTGTTGCTTGTCTTAGCCATTTGACCATTGACGGGGGTGAGGTCGGGGGGGGGGGGGGGGGAAGATAAAANGGGGGGGGTGGGGAAGATAAACAACTACGGCTAAATGGGATGGCAATGGATGTAGCTAGGAATTGTTGTTGGAACAAGAGGTTTGGCGGGTAGGAGTGGCATGCACGTTCGAGTGCTCCAAAGCATTCGAAACCGACTGACGAGTGTTTTGGCAAACTGTTTCTGACTGTGGTTATTACTGACTACTTTACTTCCCATTTTCAACTGACGATTACGGACTATTACTGACTATTGCTGATTAACATTGGCCGTTTCTGACAATTGATGACTTTTACTCACGTAGTGCTGACTATTGCAGATTCTTACTGACTATTACTGATTAGTGCTGACCATTCCTGACCATTACGGAGTTTTACATACTGTTTCTCTCTATTTATGCTCTCGTATTACTGACTACTATTGAATGTTACTGGCTATTACTGACCACAGTTGGCTGTTTCTGACTATTTTACTGACTGCTACTGGCTAAAACTGACTATTACTGACTGTTACTTACTATTGCTGACCATCACCGACGATGAGTGACACCTACCGACTATTTCTGACTATTACTATACTCCTCAACTGAGTAACCACCCCCAATGGCACCGAAGGCCCGTCTGTGTGTTTCCAATGCCATTCGTAGTAAACCTAGTGTATAAAAGGGATTGTCGAAAGATGGTGCCACGTACGCTAGGGGGGGTAGCCTTTATGCCCGTTGTTTTCAGCCGCTCAGAGTCAGCACATGACCAAGTAACCACCTTAACTGTTCTCGCCGTCTCTTTAAAATTCCAAGGTCATATTTTTGGCATCATGCCCCCCGCCATGGGAGTGTTTGTTGCGTGAAAAAAATGAAAGCTCAATATTTGGGTGTGGTACACAGCCGCTGTCTCACCCTATTGGCGTACACCCGGTAGTTATAATGGGGGCATATAGTATATACCCCCCTATATACCGTGGTCAGTTTTGACTTGAAAGCAATGTTTAGTTCCTCGGGTTGAGGAGCCCCAGAACATTTCAGGTTGCACGTTTTGTCTCGTTGTGTTCTGACCGAGGTGATAAATACCCCTCTAAGGGTGGTGGCTTACTGTCGGACCTCCTCACGCAAGAGGTGGGGAGCTCAACATCTCACTTGAATCATGACTACGAACAACGTTGATTCCGTACCCGGCCGACATTTGAAGGAGTTATTAATAGTCTTAAAAAATAGTTGTTAAAGCAAAGTCACACTGTACCGGTCAGAAAGGTATCGCGCCTAAGTGTGCAAACAAAAAAAACAAAAGTATGACCCCCCTTTAACGCAGCACCAGTCTTCGGCAAACCGTTCCCACGGCAGAGGTTGCACGTTTTGCCTCATTCGGTTTTGACCGGATTAGGGTCCCCAACTAAGCAGCTACCGGTTCTCAGTGTGATCATTTTATTTGTATACTCGTTTTAGGACAGTATCGCACACAAATGGCGGCTCCGCCGATGCTGCGGGAACAAACCTACTTGTAAGTTATGTGTCAGGTGCATTAGATGGTACTGCTCAAGGTCCCCGTGTGAAGGAAGGTCAGACAATATGCCACCACCCTTACTGTGGCGTGCAGTGCTCCGTGACGGGGTTTTTCATCGGGGGAGCTACACCCGATATCGTCGCAATACAATTATGTAATTGAGCTTTACACCACTCGATTTGTTGTAGGCCTACACTGTAAGCTGTGGGTGTGCTCAATGGGACTGCTGTACTTTATGTTTTGGTGCAAGGCAGTGTTTCGTCGAGAGAGGCAGAGAGAGCTGCTCCCAAATGACGACCGTCAGCAAATGTAGGTGCTATATATTTTATAGGTGTTACCAAAACAATCAACCCGGAGGATAAACTGAAAGCGTAAAGAGGGCAGGTACACGCGTTGATACCGTAGTAGAGAGGAGCGCCGAACGTGTTCTCTGACATTCCTCGCGAGGGGGGGAGCTATGTCCCTTGGACGCATGCTACGATAGAGGTGCACCATGCTTTTTGTGAGCTCCTAACTTGAGGAGCTCCATACCTCACCGACAAACTAGTTTTGGAAGAGAAAAAAAGGTGCTACCCGATGAACAATTCCATGAGCTGAGTTTAGTATGAAAAATATTACAACACAAGAATGAAATTCGGACGATTTGGGGTTAAGGAGCTCGATCATTCGGGAAATATTTCAGCCAAACCGTGCTACCTCTACCGTAGCACCCGTCCTTGTGAAAAACAATTCTAGCCTAGCTCCGAAATATAAACGATCAAATGGGCTTGCACGTAATATTACGATACAATGGCGGCATAGGGAAGGACTGTGAATGTAAGCGGTATGGAGGGGAAGGGAGGGGGGACGCGTGCTACGGTAGGAGGTAGCACTTTTTGACTGCACCGTTTTCTGAACGATCGGGCTTCTTAACCCAAATTCGTCGGACTTTCATTTTTTTTGTGACGAATAATGTTTCAGAGTATACTTCGGTCATGAGATTTCGCGTCCGGCATAACTTTTTATTTTCCTCCGAAATCATTTTTTCGGTGAGGTATGACGCTCCTTAAGTGAGGAGCTCAGAAAAAACATGGTGCACCTCTATCATAGCATGCGTCGGGGGTCAGTGCGGATGGAAGTGCTGGTGAATATCGGACTGGTCGGTATATGAGGGATTGATGGCTTGGATATAGGGTTTGGTGGGGGAGTGGATATGTGTGTGTTGGGTGGGTTTGGTGAGGGCACATAGGCTTGTGGTGGCGAGAGCATGGGCGGGTGGGTTGGTTGGTGTGCGGCGGATGGGTAAGGGGGTGGGTGGTATATAGGCTGTGCTTGGTCTGTAGGTTCGGGGATGGGTAGCTGGAGCCGGATGGAATCCCATTTGCACCAGCTTCCAGCGATGCTCAGAATGTCCCGGCGCCTGTGAGGATGCGAGTAGGAACCAACACATATAACGGGATACCAAGTAATGACGACAGGAACACCAACCACAGGGGGGCTAAAAAGGCCGCATGTCCGACGCTCACATCTTTCTTGAGGTCGGGGTTTCCCACAAAACGCCTAGGGTTGAACTCCCGGGCATCGGAGCCGAACTTGATCTCGTCGATGTGGACCAGAGGGTGGTGGCAGCACAGCATGTCTCCCTTCCTCACCTGCATGATGGGCGTGGAAATAACACGACAGACCCCGCGCGTGGAAGACACGTCAAATGCCGGAACACGACGACATGAACTAACGGATGATCTCATTCGAAATGGCGGATCTATTGACCGACCGTGAGCACAAAACAATGCAACCATAAAACAAACAAAGCTAAGCCAATACTCGTCTAGATCAAACCCACCAAACGAAAAACAAACTCCAACAACTACAACACACGAATGGACCCGTCTTTTGGAGTTCCAAGACGAAGACGTGTGCCTCGACGAGGGGGTATATAGCACAGCACTTGTTTTGTTTGGCCCAAGTTTGGCCCAAATACGCCTGACCGATCGATGCTTCCCTTAACCCAAATATGGTGGGAACATGATGTTTTAGTGACTCTGTTTACGGTATCTATATACGACTATAGGTGTACATACAGTTGTACAACGGTTGGCAATTCTAGAGTTTCTCCAACAAACATTTTGTGTGTGACTTACTAAACCTCGTACATATATATATATAGCTCCTACAAGGTGGAGGGCTTGAACTACTTCTGCTGCGGCATGCGCGTCACCGGCCGCCCGGAAGCGGCAAGAGGCGTGCAATCGAGGTGCTCGTCAGGCCCCGGACAATAACGCAAGCAAACCAAACCGACGATGGCCCCGTTTGTTACTATTTCCCCTCTTATTCCACCTAAACTCACTCCCAATCCATCGTACTCAAACCTAAACCGAATTCCCAGATGCCCATCAAAATTTCACTTCCATCCTGTTTCTCCCTGCCGCCACCGACCCACCCATCTTCTATCCATTTAGAAATCACTTATCTGTAGTGTTCACGCTGCACGCTGCCCTTCGACAAAGTATACATATATCCTACGTGTTCCAGCCCGCCGAAAGAAATCGAATACCCTCCAGTGAACAATGTCACAGCAGCTTGCTTCCTTACACCACTCTAAACAAACAAAACCTTCCCCTCGTTTTCGTCCGATACCATCCCATCCCATCCCATCCCATCCCCCTTCCCATCCTATCCCATTTCATCCCATCCCATCCCATCCCACCCCATCCCATCCCATCCCATCCCATCCCATATCATCCCATCCCATCCCATCCCATCCCATCCCATCCCATCCCATCCCATCCCATCCCATCCCATCCCGTCCCATCCCATCCCATCCCATCCCATCCACTAAAACACCCACGGCCACCTTACCCCCTATCTACCTTCCCGAGACATGGTCGGGCACGCA
Organism: Saccharina japonica; assembly: GCA_008828725.1. Classification (NCBI taxonomy): domain Eukaryota; class Phaeophyceae; order Laminariales; family Laminariaceae; genus Saccharina; species Saccharina japonica. Next base: position 18,496 of record MEHQ01004052.1, on the reverse strand, counting down.
CCTGGTACCGGTCACCGTTGCTGGTGGGGATAACGAGGTCCATCTTGGCCGACTGCGTAAGGGACAACACATATGCAGATTTTGGCAGCGACGGTTAAAAGCCAATGATTTGTTAGATTTACTCCGTGCCGGTTTGGGAAAAACAATACAGGTTAGACGGCCAAGGCTTCGGTACGGAGATTGAAACCCGTTTTCACTTCGAACCGCGTTTGGGCCACACTGGCACGATCCGTTTTGTACCTCACTTCAAAACGGGCTGGAAAATATCTGTGGTTTGGTTACAGCAGTTGAACACAAAACTATGCACCAAGGCCAGGGCAAATCGCAAACTCGAAACGCATAAAGGAAATAGTTCACGGATGCCGGCAAAGGCCGTCGATGTGGGCAAGGGCGGGAACGAGGAGGACAGCGGGGAGCACAACGAGGACGACCAAGAGCAGAGGGGGGGGGGGTGTACTCGATATCATGCACGTGGCGTCGACGAGGGAAGAAAGTGCTGAAAGCTTCTCGCGATAAAAAAGTAAGGCACGTATATACCGTAGTGAGGAGGGGGGAGAAGAGCCTGCTTAGTGACCCCGGTTCTGAGCTACGACTAAAGAGGTTGGGAAAGAGAAAAGAAGGGCGAAGATAATGAATGAGATGGGCAAGAAGAGTACAAATGGCCGTAGTCGTATGACCATATAACCTCGCATCCCTATATGTACAATGCCGGGACGGAGGAAGTCGGGCTTTCACCGACTAGGCAGATATTGCATAGCATCAAGCGCGAAGCGAAAAGTGAGGTGCTCATCGAGAATCATGAAGGGTTTGAGCTGCATCCTACTGAGCACCGGTTGTGAGGCGGGCTGGCACATGGTTGACATCGTCAATGAGTTGTTCTAGGTTCCGATATGGCCACTTCCATAGACGAGTAGAGCAATGGGGGGGGGGTACTTCATGTTCAGGCATGGCCGTAGTCGTGTCACCATAGACCCTCACATCCCTACAATGCCGGGACGGGAGCATGTTGGGTTTTCACCGACCAGGCAGACATTGCTAGCACCAAGCGCGAAGCGAAACGTGAGGTGTTCGGCGAGTCGCATGAAGCGTGAGCTGCATCCTACTAAGAACCGCGTGTGAGGCGGACTTGCATATGGACGACGGCTTCAATGAGGGGGGGGGGGTTGGAGGAACGCGTACCTTAAAGAAGAAAGGCGGGGTAGGGCACATGCGAAGGACCTCCCAGTGAAGGCTGTCCAGCAGGGGGAACTGGTTCACGTCGGACACGGACTTCATGGTTAGATCCTGCTCCACGCCAACGGTGGTCGTGGCGGTTGTGTTGTATCGCAGCGTTCGTAGTGGTGGTTGTCATCGTGTCGATATGGTGGTGGTGGTGGTGGTGGTGATGGTGGTGGTGGTGGTTGGAAGAGGTAGTCGTGGTGGTGGTGGTTGGGATTTGGAAATCGGCAGTTGGTGGCAAACCACACAGACAGAGGCAGCGCGGTGGGGGGGAGGGGTGGGAGGATCAAAAAGGTGTATTGTAAACCGTATCTGATGGCAAGCGTAGCGATTCATGCACACCTTGCACACCATACGGGATAACCCGAATCTTCCCAATCACGTCATGTCCTGGTACGTTAACATAACGTGAATTGTTGCACACAGTTACATACAAGTACGTGTCAGCCACACCATATCAATTATGCACGTTTCCAATACACGACCGAACATATCATGACCGCAGGTATTGCTCCAACACATAATATAAACGTGCCACACTCAGTGCCTCGTAGGTAAAAATTCAACATATAGTTTACTATGAGATTAAGTTCACCCCCCCCCCTACTCGCCTTTTAGTTGTGAGTGGACAGCACGTGCGTAGCTGAATTTTAATGCGTGCATGTACATCTTATATTCCTGGTCCAACGTTGCATGTTGACGTCAGGCGCACTAATATAAGACGATGCACACTTTTCGCAAAAACAGAACCACAATATTTTACGTAGAGCGTTCGCTTGAACACAAATTTGGTATTCGTGCACCGTATCGGTACACAGCAGTAGTATCCACACCCATGTACAGCATATTCCTGCGAATACCACACCATTCCTGTCGGCAAGTACCAGGTTCCAGGTATTCATATCCTGTGATATACGAAGGATACAGCTTTCTGTCGATTAGGTTTGTCTACACCTTGGTGTTCTTCGTTCGGAGGCATGCTCAAGAGTGATCACAGTTGATGATAAAACCCATAACAAGTCCATATATTTGAAAACAAAATCATGCAAAACACAATAAAAATCACGCATCATGCAGCACAAACTACTGGGCGGCAAAACACAGCATATATATAGAGCACATTGAAAAAAAACGAAAGCTGTAAAATCAACGGTTCTGTCGAATCTCATCTTTGCACGCTGCATGAAAAAAAAAGAAGTAAACATCAAACAATATCATACAGCACAAATCGGGCATATATATATGATGCTCACCTTCCCATCGAGCTCCTTGCGCAGGTCGTCCGCGAAGTCCGGGTGGAGGGTCAGAGCGCCGATCGCCGCCTCCATGTTATTGGCGAACGCGGTGGAAGACTGGAAGCCGGTGGTGAACATGAACGTCCGCTCGACATCGTCGATAGGCACCTGGCTGGCGCAAGGTCGGTACGAGAGGTCCCTTCCACGTGTGACTCATGCTGCACGTGGTAGAGGTTCACGATGTACTTTATGAGAGTTGTCACTTTCAAGAGTACCTCTATACTTCACCCAAAAACTGTTTTTCGAGGGAAATAATGGGCTATGCAACATGGTCTCGTAGATATACAATTCACGAGCCATCCCTCGGTAGGGATACCACTTTTAGGCTCAATGTTTTCTGACCGGTTGTGCTCCTCACGTGACTAACCACCGGAATACTCGTGCTGTCATTATTTGACTGATATATTTGTTTTTGGACTGCCGCATTGGAAGGTTTGGTCGGGTTGCGCGAGCGAATGTTTCCGAAGTCATGTTTCGGGTGAGACATTGAGCTGCTCACGTGAGTAGCTCAGAAAATTATGCTGCGCCCCTACCGCGGGATGACTCTCACAACTATTGCAACATAATACTGAGATTACGACGGCTTTGGGTTAAGGAACCGTTTCAGCCAAACCGTGCTGCCTCACTCATAGCATGGGTCGTGTGGTTGCACGACGCATGCCACAATAGAGGTGCGCCATGATTTTTCTGGGCTCCTAACTTAAGGAGATCCATACGTCGCCGAAAATAGGTTTTGCAGGAAAATATTAATGAGCTACCCGATCAGCAATCCCAAGGCCTGAGTCTGGGATGAAAAAAATTACAACACAAGAACGAATGTCCGACTGCAACAGTAGTTCGGGTTAAGGGCCCATATTAACGAGTACAAAATAAATTCAATTTGGAAAAATAAATCCAAATACGCTTTTCATTGGTCAACACACGCACCAGCACCAAATATTAGGATTTTAGGGTATAATCTTGGGTGGTGGTGCGGGTTCTGACCAATGAAAAGCGAATTTGAATTTTATTTTTGCCAAATTGAATTTATTTAATACTCGTTAATTCGGGCCCTAAGGATGCCCGACAATTCAGAAACAAAATCAGCCAAAAGGTGCTACGTACCTCTATCGTAGCATGCGTCACACTGGCGTATGTAGTGTGGGCGGATTGAATGACCCGTCAGTATATACCGTATCTGACGACAGTAGTGTGTATGTAGAACACGCCCCCTCTGGAATGGATGAACGGTAGCCCTTCCAGAACTCCAAAACTTGTTCCACACTAATTCCAAGTATATCTATGACCCCCAAAACATGAGACCGGTTCTTAAGGGAGAAAAACTGAAATTTCCGTGAACAAAAATCAGGTCGGGGCACAAAAAAACGCAACCGGCGGCTTTCGGAAGTTGTTGTGGAGATTGTTCCCGTAGACGCGTTGCTTGGCGTTTAAAATCCCACCGGTGGGTCGAGGAAATCGGCTCTGAATTACGTCAAAAAGGGGGGGGGGACGCATGCTACGATAGATGTAGCACTTTTGGGCTGAAAATGTTTCTGAATAATCGGTCGCCTTATATATAACCAAAACTCGTCGGTCTTTGATTTTAGGGCCCATATTAACAAGTATGAAATAAATTCAATTTGGAAAAATAAAAATTCAAAAATTCGCTTCACATTGGTCAACATACGCACCAGTACCAAAGATTAGGATCTTGGGGTATAATCTTTGGGTGGTAGTGCGGGTTCTGACCAATGCAAAGCGTTTTTTTTTTTTTTTTTCCAAATTCATTTTTTTTTTCTTCGTTAAAACGGGCCCTTATTTTGTGTTTCAATATTTTTCGTAGTATAGCTACAGTACAATAGGCCCAATAATTGTTCATTGGGTGGCACTGTTCCCCCCTACAAATGCAGTTTTAGTGGTGGTGTGGCATAGAGCTCCCGACGCATGCTACGATAGAGGTGCACCATGTGTTTTTCTGAGCTCCTCACTTAAGGAGCGTCATCCCTCACCGAAAAAATGATTTTGAAGGAAAATAAAAAGTGCTGCCGGATGAGAAATCTCATGACCGAAGTATACTCTTAAACATTTTTCGTCACAAAACATGAAAGTCCGACGAATTTGGGTTAAGGAGCCCGATCGTTCAGAAAACGATTCAGCCAAAAAGTGCTACCTCTACCGTAGCACGCGTCTCCTCAGGTAACTACCCTCGGGAGCAGTCCCACGGTAAGGGTACCATTTTTTGGACCCATATTTTCTGACCGGCTTTGAGCTCCTTGACGCGAGTAACCACCGGATACTATTAATATTTTACTGGTACCTTTTTGTAGGGACTACCGCATTGGAAGCGTTGGTCGGGTTGCGCGAAGGAATGTCTCCGTTATCGTGTTTGGGTTGAGATATTGAGCTCCTCGTGTGAGGAGCTCAGACAAATTATGCTACGCCCCTACCGTGGGGGACGAGTCACGGGAAAAAAAGTGTTGCACCTCTACCCGTAGCATGCGTCTCGGGGGTGTGTCAATTAACTGCCATGTCAGAAGATACACGGGTGTATGCGGGGCGGCATGTCAGTAGGAGTGTGGTGCCGGCATGCCATGTCACACGGGGGTATCACGTAGTTGATCCATAAAACACATTTTGGACTGCCGAGGCTGTGCTCGAACTGGGGACCTACGCAACATCGTTTATGTTGTGTACGTACAGTTTCGGTGTATTATAGTGTGGTTCGAAGGCGGGAACTATTTTGATTCACACTAAAAATCGAGTACCAAATTACGAAAGGACGCATCTTACGATCGGATGCGTACGTAGCACCTGCTCTTGGCTGACACGTTTTCCGACTGATCGGGACTCCTTACACCCGATATCGTCGGACTCTAACAACCATTTTATACTTGACCCATTCAGAACTGAAAAACTTATCCCACACTAATTCCAAGTAGTTTTCCCCAAAAACGGGGGACCAGTTCCTACCCTTATAGGACTGGAGTCCCGTTTTGGGGCCCAAATTACTTAGAATTAGAGTCGTTTGTCCCCAGAACGGGAGTCCAGTCCTAGAAGGGTTAAGGACATGGTATTGTCCACCGGGTATAGACGCATGCTACGACAGAGGTGCACCCCTGTTTTTTCTGGAGCTCCTTACTTGAAGAGCTCTACACCCCACCCCAAACTGATCATTAAGGGAGGAAAAGTAAAAGTGCTATAATATGCGAACCGATTGAACATCCCATGGCCGAAGCAAACAAGGAACAATATTGCAACAAACTAATGATGAAAGTCTGCCGAGTTCGGGTTAAGGAGCTCGACCATTCAGAAACCATTTTCAGCCAAAAAGTGCTACGATCTCTATCATAGCACGCGTCTAGACTCGTACGATAGCACTCGTAGTTTCCTCCAAACTCAGTTTTTACTTACTATTAGTGTATAAGTCCTCGAGTAAGGAGCCTCAAATGAAGGTATGGCGAACCTCTATCGTACATACAAGGGGGCCAATAGTAAATAGGGCCGAAGATTGTTACAGTAGTATAGTAAAAGTACGTAAACATTCAGGTTTTGGAGAGTATCGGCGGTTCTATTTACGATTCCCCCGGCAATCGCCTTCTTCTTGCGGCCGAAACGCGTATGGCAGACATCTGTCCCCATCCTTACAGGCAAGTATTTAACGAAACTCCTTGCACCTCCAGACGCGCGTTCACGACGACCTCTCGATCTTCGTCCGCCTAACGTTCCCATACGACTGCCGTGGTTCTGTTTAAGGGGGTAGACAGCAACAAATCAACGCCTACGCAACGTTGAACCCGGCAATCTCTCGTCCGGTCAGCTCGTGGGAGGCTCCAACTCCCTAAACCGTTTTAATGTGACAGTGAACGCCATACCCTACTCATGGAGCTTCGGTCCACAGTGGCGAAACACTGTTGTTTCATTGGTGACGCGACGATTTCTGCGCAATAACGTTTGCTGCTAGCCCTACCGTAGAGCTATGAACCGATCCCGCCGCATTTCAGCCGTTTCATGCGTTTCGTACGCACCCTATCCCTTATGCACTTGCCGGCAATAGTATACGAAAACTTTCCTCCATACATACCCTCATATTAAAGTAGTACATTTTTCCAAAAACAAAACAAAACAAGCCAACAATGTTCACTCGTAAAGCAAATAGTTGTTCACGGCACCACAGCAGTCACAGTACGTACATTGTTTTTCGCCATAATCTCCTGGTACGTAGGCCACATCTTGGACTCGCGGATGGAAGCGGACAGGACCTCGACGGAGGCCTTCTGCGCCGAGGTCACCCCCCCCTTAATTTGGGCGATGTAGGCCGCGGCGTTGGCTATGGGAGTGTCGACCGTCAGCTTAAGCAGTCTGGATCGTCCATGCACCCATCATCAAATGTATCCACACCATGCGCCGACAGGGAGGAGGGGAGACGAGGGGGGGGAAGGGGAAGGGTGAGGAGGCGAAATGAGGGGAGGGGAGCGGAGAGGCGGGCGGG
>MEHQ01003681.1:66933-87944 GCA_008828725.1 Saccharina japonica | reverse complement strand
CGCTCGCCTGCGCTCGCAAGAATTGAGGGGGCGAGTCACATAGAGGAGGTACTTGCTACAGTTGTACAGCTGGCTGGTGGTCACAAGGTAGTTTGGGTGTCGGCGCCCCTCGTACGTATCAGTATTGGGCAGTACGGCAGTACCTGGTATCGATGTGTGATTATTGTAGACGGTGCCGCCCCATCTCAAATCAAGCTGATGAGGGCGACTACGACGTGGATGTACGGGGATGGTACACATTAATTTGAAAAAAAAACACAGCTGTGAGATCGAGGATTTGGTCGAAATTAATCTTTGCTATCATACGTATATAGCTGAGTGGGATACTTCGATCGCGCGTACTTACTGGTTATATAATATTACACTCGCGCGATCGAAGTATTACACTCAGCTAGCAAAGATGAGCTTCGACGAAATCCTCGAGCTCATCACAGCTGTTGTTTTTTATTATTTTTGTAATAATATGCATCCCCTTCAGAACCGGCCCCGCATATTTGGGGACAAACTACTTGGAGTTAGTGTGGGACAAGTATTGCAGTTCTCGAAGGGTGAAGTATCACCAACAACGTCTGAGATTCAGGTGTGTACTATTATTAACATGAATAGTACCTGGTATTATTTACTATTCAAGTGTATGAACGAACGTGGCGGAATGACGGGATGTTCGGATGGTTGGACGTCTCACGTTTTTTTTATGAAATTTTACATTTACCGTTCATCGGCCGCGCGACAGCCAGACAGTAGTAGACAGAGTCTTGAATCACGGACCAACAAATTGAAATTGTGTTCAACAGGACAGCAGCATGTTTGAGTCCGTACGCGTATTTATACGAGTATGCGCGTCGTGTTTTTTTTTTTCATTTTATTTTTCTCATCCCATTATTTATTATTACCTTCGCCGCCCTCTTCTTTTCTCTCTCCCTCTTTCAGTAGTCGTAACTCAGATCCACGGTCACTAAAGTAGGTTCTTCTCCCCCCTCCCAACTATTAACCCCTTAACCCTTTTAGAACTGCAGTCCCGTTTTGGGGACAAACCACTCTAATTCTAAGTGATTTGTCCCCAAAACGGGACTCCAGTCCTACAAGGGTTAAGAACTGGTCCCACATGTTTGGGGACAAACTACTTGGAATAAGTGGGGGATAATGTTTTCTAGGTTCTTCTTCTCCTCCCTCCCAACTATTAATTTAAAAAAAATAAAAAAAACAACAGCTGTGAGCTCGAGGATTTATATATAAATAGTACGTGCCTTGAACTGGTATTATACTACATTATTACGCGCCGGTATTCTATACCTCGTATATTATATACACCCGACCCTCATCTGCCCACACTACGTACAACAGACCCGAAGACACCTTACCTGCAGTGACATGTATCAGTCGTACGAACAGCAGTGAGCAAAGCTACAACAATGTGAGCGCGTAATAGCCTATCATATGTATGTATGTGTGAACGGACGCCGGTATATAACCAGTAACCACAACCCACAAAATGAGAGTTGTTCAATACCAGTACTTCTTCAGAAACATGGTTGATACAGCAGTACGCGACAGATAGATGTAAAGAACTGTCTATGGGGTACGACCCTCCAAAACCCTTTTTGGAGGGTCTACAGCAGTATATATAGCCCATAACAGGTTGAGAATCTCTTATTTTTGGCCAGACTGGAATTCTTACTACGTAAGAGTGTGCTCCCCACTATTTTCAGTACACAAAGAGGTCGCATTCTTATTTTCCCCTCAAAATCTCAGTCTCAAATTCTTAATTATCAGATTCTTAACATCTGTCACGTACTGTACACACTGCTGTGTACGAGGCGGGCATAGCTAACCCCAAGCCTAAGCCAATCAGACCAGCCCTAACTCTGACACTAAGCCAATCAGATGAAATCTCGAATAAGCTCTACGTACTGCCACAACGAGCGCAAGGCACAGCAAGCAGCAGCACCTATACCTGCGAAATACGTAGCAAAAAGGCCAGCATGCGAAAACATGGATTGAGGGAGACGAAGATGAGTACACTGCTGAAGTACCGTAGGAGGGTCGTCCGTTCTGTCTTCCCAGAATCTGTCTGGTCTACAGCAGCAGCAGCAGTGTATTCTGCGTTGTCGCTCTCAGCGTTCTCTCGCTTTGCGAACTCGAAGTCTGTCAAGACATAGACGATAGGCAAGAACCAACTTCAAACTTTACAGAAGGGCCTGACAAGAAGCTGATGTTTCATGTTTACCTGGTGGTGCGTGATGGTGTATGATACCAATTATATCATACAGACAGGTACCTGGTGCTACGTATTGTTGTGCGAACGGACAGAAAGAAACCACACAACGAACAGAAGCAGCACATTAATAGTAGTATCGTAGCAGTGAACAAGTGCTATACGTGTACGTACTCGTACTGCTGTACGTACTCGTTTCGGTAAAAGAGGCCCCGTACAGCAGCAGCAGTCAACGTCACAATCTCAAGCATGTAGTATATGTGTGTGTAAGGCACACCAGGCCCACGCACGCGTGCTCACCTGCTCCTTGGCCTGCCGCGCCGCCTCGACATCACCACCACCCGCAACACCCCCTCCAGACGGAGCCCCGCAGCAGCCAATGCCCCTTGCTGACCTGCCAATGAGAGCCATCTCCACCTCGGCAGTAATGCCAAGCTCCTCGTCATCGCAGTGAGGGAGATCGTCGTTCCCCTCTGCAACAAAACCCATCAGTTATTAGCCTTGACCCAGCGGGGATCCCAGCAGCAGCGCACACCCGAGGAGGCGAAGGGCTGCCGCTGGATGTTTGCTGCAGCCGTGTTTCCCCTACTGCTGTGTGGTGCAGGCCAAGAGCGCTTGAACCCCCCTGGCACTCAGTGGAGCTGGGAGAGAGGGTGTGTGAGAGAGAGGGAAACGGAGCAGCAGAGGTCCCTGGTATGCTGTTTGATGGTACACTTTTTCCGCGTTTTCTGCGAACCAGCCACGCACGCGGTGATGACCGGCTGTTTTTTTTGTAGAGAAGTACAGCAGTAGTAGGTCTCACAGCAGCACCAGTGGCACGAGAAGTACACGCAGTGCGTGGACGGGAACGCTTAGGCCGAAGAAAATGCGAGCCTAGCCTTCACCTCTCCCTTCCCTCAGGTGCTGTGGAGCTCTGTGGTGTGGCTACTACTACGTAGGGTGCGGAGTGCTGTGAGACCTGACGAAACATTTTCATCATTTTATGCGGCGCAATCATAGCAGATCCGAGGGAAAATCTTGGGAAAAAAACGGTGGAGGTTTGCATGCCACATGGAAGGCTGTGGCTGCACGGGGGCAGGGGTCAGGGAACACGGCAGTTTTTTCTCTCGGAGACACACGCACGCGCGCGCGGGCACTACACACTGGATGCTGATCAGAGATCAGACGCAAGCTTGATGCTGCAGTCATCAGCGACGTGGGCTACGGAGCAGAGGTCATCGTGTAAAAGTGTTGTCGTAGAAGAGAAAGAAGTGCTGTCTGTTGGCTGTAGCTTGGCGTCTGGATGTATCCAACATGTTGTCTGTTGGATACTGCTTCTTGCGGGTATCTTTGTCTGGATACAGCAGGAGCGCTGGATACCAAGCGACAAATGACCCTCCGGCTGTCCGGTGCGAATTTATTTGCTGTGCATAACCCGTAACCGTTACGAGTTACTTGTATTAATAGTACAGCAGCACTTGTATGCACGATTTTCGAGTACGTACCGCACTCGGAGTAAAGCAAGTGTTGAAACGCACCCTACGAGTACAAACAAGGCAGCCGGCGTACTGCTGTACGTACAAGCAGTAGTATATACGTAAAACCGCTTCTCTCCCCCCAGCAGTGGTACATCGTACCACAGGTTGGTCTACGCATATATATACCCGTACCACGAGGTATTATTATCTGGTGTACGAACGAGTACAGAAAAAAAACTTGCCTATTTGGCACACGCCGCGTCGATAAAGCTTCGCGGTGTGGGGCGTATCTACGAGAGGTTCAGTGAGTACGCCCGATCGCCCACCACCCAATAATAAAAACCACTCTCCACTCACACTGCTCGCACCCTTGGTTGTTAGTATGCGGTACCGCGCCTTTGGATCTACACAGCACAAGGCAAACGAGAGAGACGCTCCGCGCTACAACAACATGTCATCATGAACGGGCAAAACGTCAGCATTGCATTGCTATACTACGACCAAGGGTGGCAGTGCTTATAGGCCGGTTGAATGTTACCCCAAAAATTGTCTGCTACCAACGAATGCCAATCGCAATAATATCTACACGACGAGTGCAGGACGAGTGTCGCATATTTGGTATATATATGCGGGGCCTTGGCGGGGCCCATAAATAAGTGTTTGGTATTTAGTATGGAAATTGGCTAAAGAAAAACGTGCCCGTCGTCGGGTCAATTGAGATCGAGGATTTTGTCGAAACTCGTCATCTTTGCGAGGTGCGTGTAACACTTCGATCGCACGGGCTACCTAAGAGTTGTAAATGCACATGAAGACACATATATATATAAAAAAACACATCAGCCTGCATCATCAGCTGTGAAATCGAGGATTTCGTCGAAACTCATCTTTGTATACGTAAATATACCTGGTACGAGCACGAGTAGTATAGACTTCGTATTTCGTAGAACGTGCATGCGCGTGTTGGCGCATGGCATAGCGTAGAGCGCGACAGTTCGAGAAACGCGTGGTCGGCTGAGCACTGCAGCAGCGCCTCTCCCATATATGCCAACTCGTGCGTGCCGCTCGTCGACCGGCCCGACAAATCGTTTTTTGTTGTTGTCCATTTTTAACTGTCCAGCGCTTGACCCCTTTGGGACTCAGATATACCGACAGCAAATATGGTGATATACCGACAGTAATACCGACAAAAGCAAACTGACAAGAACGTGAATACTCGTATTCGTCTATCGTAATATCAACCGTCCTCTAGTCCATGGTGTGAGCGCACTGTGCAAGTAGTATAATGCATGCATGCAGCACGCGTGTCGTACAACTCCTTGCGTTGAGAAAACTTCGGATGTTGTATCTTTGGTGTGGTACTCCTTCCCACTGGCCATGCACGACGTGAGTACACCCCCTCACCAGAAGCCAGGGTTTCCATTGCTTCATATGGCCAACATCGTCGCTTTTTTTCGACAAATCTGAAATTCCCCCTGCCTTTACGTCTCTTACAGGGGGCTACCAGGTACAGTATACCATAACAACACAAAATCGGGCAAAAAAAAAAACACGGCAACCTGATAGCTCTATATCCTATGAGAGTGCTGGCTCGGTAGTGAACGCATCAGGGGTCAGCAAATCCGAGCTACCAATCAAAACCGACCAACCCAATCCGCTCGTTCGCCTTGACCGAAAGCGACGCCATCTTGGATGACGTCACGTGCCACCCAGGGACAAAGTTGTCGGGAGACAGGACTTTCAACCCTTGACAGGACAGCAGCTTTTTGCCTTGACATGCCGTGGGCTGACACCAAACTACTAGGCTTTAGTGTTGAACACTTCGGCCCTACACCCTTGACAGCGCATGTTTTGCCTTGCTTGACATGTCTCCCGACATCTTTGCCCAGGGATTTCCCACGCACAAGAAAATTCCTCTACCATACAATAATACACCAATCAAGAGAAAGCTGGTTGGCCCGAACGGCTGTACGAAACGAAACGCTGCCGCCGTGCTGAGCGAGAAGTTGATTCGACCACGCCGCGCTGGTTCCGGTTCGATAAAAAAACACTACGCCGACAGGTCTCTCCAGCCCTTCGTCGCCGGCTCTTCTAACAAGCGAAACTGCAAGCGCCGAAGCGGGGGGACAAAGTGAGGGGGGGTGACAGGCGACACAGACACAAACAGAGACGCGTGAGACGCGCGGGGCCAGAATGTCACCTCGACACGGCCATAACAAACAAAATTTCTGCATTTGTCACCTGTTAGAAATTATTTGTTTCCCCTGGTACTTTATTTGTTTGCCTCCCTCCGATCTGTTATCTTCGCCCTACTTCTTGGACACCCTCGCTTTCGTAACTTAGATTCGTGGACACATAGCGCTCGTGCCCCCCCCCTTCCCCCCGCCTGCACTACGGTGCATGCCTTCATTTCTATCGCGAAAATATTTAATTCAGCATTTTCTTCCCTTGTCGAATCGCGTCGAATTGTGCGTACACACGCTACTAGCCGCCAGGTTCAATCACCAGACCGCCTGGGGGCACCGTCTGGGTATCAACCAAAGCGGAGGGTACTGTTGACGAACTTTCGGTGGGTCCCCCTCTCCCTCTACCTCTCGTTTACCGCACATTTTAGGTGGCTGCGTATGAAACCAAGGAAGGAAGTACAGCAGCAGCAGCAGCAGCAGCAGTAGCAGCAGTCGCAGTGGCATGACAAATCAATCGCCATTGGCACTTCTGCTCTTCCTTGATATTCCGCAAGGACAACATGACAACGTAAAAAAAAATACAAAAACAAAATCGAGTAAAAATCGACCTTTTTAAAAAAAAGAAGAGGAAAAAAAAACGCGAAGGGAGGTCGAGCACTCCATGCCTCGTACTGAACATATACACACGTACCCAACGACAGGGAGGGGAATATGATATCATAAGAGGAGACCGGCCTTTTAGGGCGCGTCAAGACCTGTTTAGGTGTTAGTTCTTTACACTAATTTTAGTGTAGGGGGCGGCCAGTCAAGGGGTAAAACCGCGGTTTCCTGACGAAGCTGTACACTCTCAAATGCAAATACTTAAAAACGTAAGCATGAAATCCATAACTCCCAAATTATCAGCACATGTCACGTATATACTGTGTGGCCGTGTTGTACATTTACCGCCACTTTTCTCACCGTCGCGAGGGTCTCCAGGCGACTGCGCTGCTTCCCTATCCCTGCCATGAGGAGTTCCAACGCGTCGCGCATCAATTCGGCGCGACTGATTACAGCGCCCGACACCTCCACAGCGAAGTGCTCCCCCACCCGAGCCGTTTTTTTCCAGTCGCGTATCTTGGCGAGCACTTCCGTTGCCTGTACATCACACGGGAAACAAAACAAAAAACGTGGGCGGAGAAACATGAAACACGTAAATGCGGAAAAGTGAAACGGCTGGCCGGGACCGGATAACGCCTCTGGAGCAAAGCCATCGTAAGCGGAAAACGTGAAACGGCTGGTCCGGGCCAACTACGAATGAAGTGAAACGGTTGGCCCTGGGCCGAATAACGCCTCTGAGGCAAACCCATCGCAAGCGGAAAACGTGAAACAGCTGGTCCGGGCCGACTACGAAAGCCTCTGAAGCAAACCCCCCAGTCACAGAAAAAAGAGCTGAACTATTGCTGGTGTACAGGTATACAAGAACGAAATGGAAATACCAGAAAACAGGGCTTGCAAAAAGCCGAGACGAGAAAGGCAGGTGGGACTGCTGCGCCAATTTCTGTGCGTCTCGTACCATGCCACACGGAGAGCACGTATCATTTTCAGGGGCTGTTTCGAGGTAGGTTCGCCGCGTAACGCGATAGACCATACGTGGGAGGAGCCCGGTGACTCGCCGCAATGATGCCATATGCGGGGATAGTGGCAGTCATCGGCAGGCCGGACAAAAGCAACGAACAAAAACAAGAAACACACACACAAAAAAAGAGTGATGGCTGGGCATTGATCAATAGGAACAAAAGCACAGAGAGCAAAAAAAAAAACGCGCCACGTACTGCTGTACTAGAGAGTGATGGCACCAGCACGCGCCACAAAAACGAAAAAAAAAACGGACGGTGGGGGAGGGCAAGCAAAATGTATATATGTTTTGCTCACTTGGCGCTCCGTCTTTTTGCCGGCTGCCCTCGTCTCCTCTACGTCCAGCAACCCTTGCTTCTGAGTTGGCCACAACAGAGCAGAAACAAAGAGCACCAAGCAAGGCGCCCCCCACGATGGCGGCGATAGCATAAAGAGGGGGGGGCGGGGACGTCAACCTTGAAACATCGCAGTACGACACGGGACAGGCGAGTAGACGTGCACCCCACCTTCGCATATCGCTACCGACTGAAACTCGATTGAATGATACAATACGTTCGGTTCGCCTCCAGGGGACCAGCGGGCGACGAATATACCCGCAGTGCGCCAAGTATGTACTGTACACACACCACCGCCGAGTTACGCTCAACCACGACGGCACCTGTACTCTTCCGAAGCAGCGAGCTACGCTAGGCAGCGAGATGCATGCATCCTTCGCGCGGAATAAACAAAAAGAACACTTAAGTAAAACGATACATATTTCCGCGCTCTCCACGCTCTCGTCGGACAGTCGGCTTCGAAAGCCTATGACACGTAAGCCTTTGTTTTTTCGCTGTTCTCACCCTCAAAAGTCGGTGAACGCCCGTCGTGGCCACGGCCCGTTCGTGCGAGGCTAACGCCCTCCGCACGACATCCTGCGTATTGCGGTGGCTATCCTATTGAAATAATATAAAAAAATGAGGGGAAAAAGGGAAAGGGGGGGAGTGGGAAGGGGGCGCGAGAGACGATGAAACCCATACAGGATGATTAAGGGGATGCTCCGGATTGGTGGCGGGATCCAATGCGGCGGCACTTGCGGTCGACGACATCGAGAGACGAGCTGACGCGGGAGGGTTCACTGGCCGAAGGCTCGGGCTACAAGAACAGTGACAAGGCTGGGGGGTTCAAGATGGCACATCGCGGCACTGGTGTCCCGCGGCTTCGCTGACCGAAACAGACACCCCGAGAGTTTCGGCGGACCGGCCACCACCACCGTTACCGTTCGCACAGCCCATGTCACGCCCCGACCCCGACCGGCCCAACGGTGGCGCCCCGGTGGCAATACAAACTACTCTGTCCGGAAACATAAGTACCGTTTTTGACATTCCTGATACATTTAAAATCCTTGTATTTCCGAGCAGAGCCGTACTATTTTTTCGTTCCATGTGGCCAGTTCTCTCACAAGCACATATGTATATACCACTATCTCCAGAAATACAAGTATCGTTTGGTACTTATAGCAGAATAAAAAAAATCCGTACTGGTACGTATATACCTGGTATATTTACGGACAGGGTGGTACCAGATATTGGGTACTGCATTGAGAACTGAAGAATCGATTTTCTTTTCTTTTCTTTCCTTTCCTTCTGGTCAATTCACGCTCCTATTACACCGTAAGCAAACCCGAGAAAAGCCACCCGAGGCAAAACAGGATGCGAGGTGTAAAAAAAGTCCCGCTACCACCGCACACGTCCAACACAACTACGTACCCGGATAAACTGAACCCATCGCGGCGTGGCCTCCACTGTCTCTATCGACGCGTACGGAGGCGCTATTTTCAGCCGTGGAAGGTCGTCGGCATCACCACCACTACCACCACCGCCGCCGCCGCCATCATCGGCCCTCGGAGGGGGCGACCTTGCTTTGGCTGAGGGAGGCTTCTTGAATTATTCAGGCACGCATTAAGGCGGCGGTCATTCCGGACGGGAAAATGAGAAAAACAAAGAAAAGAGGACAAAGGACAAGTCAGGAAACAGCAAAAACAAAGGCAGACATCGGGTGAGACAAGACATGCATTAAGGCGACCATTCCAGACGGGGAAAATACCACAACACAAACAAAACAACCAAAACGACAAGGGGACAGGAAGGAAACAGAAACAAAAAAAAAACGAAAAACAGATGGCGGACGAGACAGAGAGCGTTTTTCTTTTCTTTGTTTTCTTGTTTTGTTTTGCTGCGAACCAAAAGTTGCCGCGAGTATCAATTGCCGCGAGTATGAAAACATTTGTCTTTTGAGTTCCACGTTGGTGCCACCGAGCTACAATATAGGGTATCTTCCTTGTTGTGGACACGCTTTGTTCCTGGAAAAACGTTACCTACACAACAGAGAAAGCGGCAAGTACCCTACGAGATGCACCCAAATTTAGCGGCGAACCACCAATACGGGGGAACAAAGCAATCAGAACCAAATACGCCCAGTAAAAATACTTGAATATATAGTTTTTGGTCTGTGATAAATCCTGATTACTACGAGTACGGTCTCCCGGAATAGGTTAACTAGAAGGATACATTGGATGTCGCCGCATATCCCGACAGTACGTACAGTAGTATTCTCTCCGGGATATATTGCAGGAACGAGCACGCACATTCTCTGGCCGTACTTTTTGCCCCTGCCATGCGTCCCGGAGAGTGCTGCTGTAGAAAAAACACAGCGTCATCCAATGTATTCTTGTAACCTACCCAGTGTGCCTGTTTATCGCTACATTTAGGTGCATCTCGTATACATAGGATATGCGTGTTTGACTAAACTCCGTCGACTTTCCAGCCATTTTTTGAAATAGCAAAGAAGACGATAGTGGACAAACCCACTTGACCTCTTAAGAACCGGTCCCCCGTTTTTGGGGAAGAAAAAACTTGGAATTAAATTGGGATAAGTTTTGCAGTTCTGTTGGCGTAACACGAGGCTCATAACCAGTCGGAATTTTGTAGATATGCCGTATGAGTATGTGTGGTGCCTGTGTGTAGCTGCCAGCAGGGACGGATCCAAGTGCCGCTGTAGAACAGACGTCTGCGTATGTGTGAGTAATACCACAGTTAGCTGCAGTTCAAGGTAAGTAGGACCTGGTGTTCGCGAAAGCACCACGTCTTACGTCTTCACCCCACTTAACTTCGAACACACAATTAAATTCGATGATACCGGCGGTGAACCCTCGCCTACTCAGGGAAGGCGGACGAAGGACTGAGGTCGACATCCACCCAAGAACTGAACTCGTAAATATCTGATAGATATGATACGTTACACGGATAAATGCGGGGTAACCTGAGCCACGTGCGGTCTAACCTGAACGGAGGAGCTTCAACACATGTAGAGGATCTGTTGCAGCATAATACCTGAAAAGCAGGATACAGAAAACAGACAAGCCATACGTATACCCGCTATTGCAATACAATCGCGACTCCTTCTATGTTATCGTATGTACAAACTGCCGAACACTTCCCGTGCCGCAAACAAACGATGCAGCAAGCAAGCTTCCGCCTCCGGCATACACAGTATCTACCGGTACAGCAGAGGAAACAACAATGACACACATACGTACATACAAATGCATGCATCCACATACACATACACACATGCATACTATTAATAAGTACAACACACTATACACAGCACACATACACATACACATCAAACACAACACACATATACACAGCACACATACACATACACACATACACACACATACCAGGTACACACAATACACAAACAGCACACACGCACAAATACACACAAACACACCCCCATATCACATGCAACCAGCGAAACATCGTGTATATATATAGCGCGCGCCGTCATCTCCCAGCAAGCACAATACGCTATGAGTACGCAAAAAAACGCGGCTCAACCTCAGCCAAAAAAGGCGGCGCAACCTAAGCCAATGAGCTTCATTCAACACATGCACGAAGATGATCTGCTTTCTGCTTAATGCGAAATATTTGGCCGGTTCGACTAGGCCAAGCAAGCTAGCTTGAGGCTAGCTTTTTTAGCGCCAGAAGCTGACAGCAGGTGACGTACACTGAAAACATCACTCTGGACCGAAATATAAGAACCGTTTGGTCTTTATATTCACACCCTAACAGTCCTTATATTTGGTCCTTATATTTCCACCCCCAGGTGGCATATATCTGACAAGTGTCTCACCCCGATGAGATCCCCGATGAGTGATTCTTCCGCGATCTCCGCCAGCTCGTCCTCGTGGTCCACGAGGTACAGCTGTTCCAGCGACTTGAGGGTGCGGTAGCCTGACGACGACGCAAAGTTGGCGCCGCGTAGAGACATATATTGCGCCAGCGTCACGCGGGCCGGTATCTGCCGATGTTAGCAGGCATTCCCGCGTTGAGAGAATGAAGGGGGGAGTGGAGTGGAGTGGAGTGGAGTGGAGTGGGGGGGAGTGGAGTGGAGTGGAGCGAAATTGAAAGGACCGGTTAGGCCGTGCCCTTTTGCCCCCGCCCAGTCTTGGTGTTGTTTACGTGACGCTTTTTTCAATATTTTGTTGGTGCGGCAAGGTTATTTATGCTAAAACATTGCGCTGTTGCATTAGGCGTCCCCTGTCAACGGTTACGGTTAGAGGGTGAGGGTGAGGGTTAGGAATTGTCTTTTTTCGGCGCCGGCGAGGAAAATGGTTTAGAGCATGGGTTAAGATGCATCACCTGCCACGACCATGCGCCGCTCTAAGTGCTTGACCGCTGTCCGTTTATTTCGTGCTTGGCACGCACTCTTGTTCGTCGTGCTGTCGTCTTTTTATTTTCAGGATGCTGACGCGGCAACCACCGAGTCGTTCGAGTGGCTGAGCCAGCTAAGGTTCGACTTCAACCCCACCACCAAAGACCCCACGGAAGGCCTCACCGTTCGGATGGCCGACGCGCAATTCCAGTACGGTTTCGAGTACCTCGGCATCGGAGAGAGGCTTGTGCAGACGCCCCTCACAGACAGGTACGCCACCAAAACACTTTAAAGGTATCGAGGTCAACCGAACACTTCCCGGAACGCCGGTCACCTTTCATCTCGTAGGAGAGTCGTTCAAAGGATTGCGATACAACCAAGTAGCACCAGGGCTCGTGCGTGACGGATTAGCCAGGCACCAGGTAGGGGTTTGAGAAGGCTGTCATGCGCCCTACTGTAGATCAGGTTGCTGATTGTAGAGTCTCGCGTGGCGTTAGAGCCTAATCGTGCACATTGCTGACATCACCGAGCCTTGTGTATTTCGCTGGACGCAGGTGCTACCTGACCCTAACGCAGGCCCTGCATCTTCGCATGGGCGGCAACCCATTCGGCCCCGCCGGGACGGGCAAGACGGAGTCGGTGAAGGCCTTGGGTGCCCAGCTTGGGCGCTTCGTGCTGGTGTTCAATTGCGACGAGTCGTTCGACTATTCGGCCATGGGCAGGCTGTTTGCGGGACTTTGCCAGGTGGGTCGTTGGGCTGCGTGTAATAATCTAACACTTATTGGTGTGTTGTGGGACACGATTGCTGCATTTTTTTGTTTTTTTGGAGATGATAGTTTCGTCCACTACGTGACAATGACAATGCCCACAGTGTGTGCTTTTCTGCTGCATTTTTCTCTTCTGCCAGTGACGATGATGCCGTGGCCGTAATTGTTGCCTCTTGGTACCGTAATGATGCTCGCAGTCTGGTGGATTGTTGTATTTTCCTCTTGCACAAGGCTTTATGGTATATGTGTTGTCGGTCCACGTGCCTTTGTTTGGACAACCTCGCTGGCACCGAAAAATACTTAACATATTTGAACTATAAAGGTAGGGAAAGGGTGGAGTGAGCGAGTAGGTTCGTGCTGACTACTGCGTCCTTGTTACTGTCATTGCCANGAAGCCACAACGCCATTCGGAAAACGTTCCGGCCAAAAAGTGCTCTATACCTCTATCGTACCACGCGTCCCCGGCACACCTTTCGAAGGCGTTGCAGAACGGTCAGCTCTTTCGCGAGATTGTCCCGCACTTCCTTGCCTACGACGGCAGCCCTCGCCGCGTCCGTCCCCGCCATCTCCGCCAGGCTGAGGGACACCAAAGCTTCGATCCACAAGGGCGGCTTCATCGCGGGCGAGGCCGCCAACGCGGCACTCTCTTGGCACACGCCTTCTCCCCCCCTTCCCCCTTCTCCTCGTGGGGATCTCACCCTTACGTGAGAATCTCTCCGTTGACCACCGCTCGGGGAAATACCGGAGTGGGATCGAGCCCGCTGCCTCGGTGGGGGCAGGAGCGGCGGCGGCGGCGGCGGCGGCGGCAGCGGCAGCGGGGCACTCATCACAACGACCTCCCGCTCTCGCTTTTCCTCTTCCTCCTCTTTTTCTTCTTCCTGTCCCCTCTGCTGCGGTTGCTGTCGACGTCGATCTTGGCGTGGGTCGCGAGGTCGATGCTCGTGCGGTCGATCATGGCGTTGACCTCTAAGCAACGCCTCGGCTTTCTTCGATTTCGAGGCCATCGCTAGGGCTACCGCCGTCAGCCCTGGGGTCGCTAAAGACGCCGATGACCGAGCCCCTGCGACCGCCGCCAGGTGATCCGAAGCAGAGGAGGCTGATCTATTTCCAGTAGGCGTTTTCCTTAAAGCGGGGGCGGGAACTTTCCGTCCAGCCGGTACTGCTCTTGTTGCTGCCGCTGCTGCTTCATTTTCTTCAGCAAGCTAATGCGGGGTAATCGGGGGGTATTTGTTTCGTTCGGGACCACAGAATTTTCCACGGGCGTGAAGCGGGGTGGGCGCCGGGTGGGTGGGTGGGCGGGTGGGTAGGGTTAACGGTATACGGCCAGATACAATAGCATCGGTAAGGTGGCACTCTAGAGCGTGCATGCATGCGGTGTGGACAACAAAAATACAGGACACGCGTTAGCTGTTCTGCCGCAGATTGCTGCACCACGTGCATCAAACAGTGGTTACGAAGCAACGGCAGCAGCAACAGCTGAACGCAACGACTGGCCAGCGGTCACAGGGTCCATGCTCTCCCCCCCCCCCCTCTCTCCCTCCCCCACACGCACCAACGGGGGGCATACTTCGCACCAAGTATGTACGTACTTCTGGCGCGCGATCACGAGCGGCCTTTCCCTCAACAGAGCTACCGTGTATATTGCAAAGTGAAAATAAGCAGAGGTAGCCCTTGAGCGAGAGCAAGAACATGCCAACGACGGGTTGCGGCTAATGAAACAGGCGGAAGAACAGGAAGACCGACATACGTCACCGACCAGAAGCAGTAGGACCTGGCACGCAACTGTGGGCGGCCACCACGTGTTTTATTTCATTTTATTTTATTTTGAACCATCACTTTTTCGTTTCCGGCTCTCTAGACAAGCCGTGGTCACAGGTGTCTTCCCTTCTCCCCCCCCCCCGATACTTGTCTTCATGTTTATCGCGTTGAGGGTTCAGCACTCCCACTGCTCGCCGATTATCATCGAATTTCGCTAACTCACGCTGTCGCGCTTTTTGCGAGGATATATATATACTTGAGCAACTCACAGAAATCTGCCGGGTGAACTGTCGGGCGTCGGCCAGCGATGAGCAGGGCGGATGGGGAGAGACGCATTCGTAGCGAGAGACACTATGCCAAGTGAAAAAACAAAAAACACACAAACACACAAACAACATAGAATGTCGGTCACCTACCTGTCGAGCCGCGAGGAAGTCTAGCTGCTGCACGAGGTCGCCATGCATTGATGGGGCTGGTCGGGCGGGGGGCGCACTCGCAGAAGACGGCGACCGCCTCTGTCGGACAAGCAGCCAGCACGAACCACGCAGGAAAGCAGCAGCAGCAGCAGCAACACCAACAGCAGCAGCAACGACAGGTCAACACCACCGGGAGGACCGAGCAAAACACTGCCGGCAGCTACAAAAAATACTCGTACAACTATAGTAGTGTGGGTGAACCATCTGTCGTCGGCAAGGTGCGCAATTATAGTATCGTGGGTGAACCGTCCGTCGTCGTCAAGAGTGCGAGTAGCGCGGGTAGGGAGACGCGGAACGGAAGCAGTTGGAAGAGGAAAAAAAAAACGATATCAAAATACGGTCACCTGCCGAGCCGCGGGGAGGTCTAGCTGCTCCCCGATGTCGCCATGCATTGGCGGGGCTGGTCGCGCGGGCGCATCCGTAGGAGACGGTGACCGGCTCTGCCGTACAGCAGCGACGATCGCACGCGAAAGGGGCAGCAGGAGTGGCAGGGGCAGCAGCAGCAGCAGTGACAGCGGCAGCAGCAACAACAGCAACAACAGCAGCAGCAACAGCAGCAGCAATAGCAGCAGGTAAGCACCGACAGGAGGGCCGAACACGAAACTGCTGGCGCTATTATACTTCAGAAAAAACTAACGGCAAAGTGTTGGGTGAACCGTTTGCCGTCAGTTAGCTACAAGAAAGCACGGGTAGGGAGACGCGGGGCGGAACAGGTTTGCCAAAAACCAAAGTAAACTAACGCTCGGTCACCTGTTGATCTGCGAGGAAGTCTAGCTGCTCCCCGAGGTCTCCATGAAGTGGCGGGGCTGGGCGGCGGGGCACATCAGTAGGAGACGGTGACCGGTTCTGCCGTACAGCAACCAGCGCCAATCATACACAAAGGAGCAGCAGCAGCAGCGGCAGCAGGTTAGAACCACTGAGAGAGAGATCAACCGCAATGTACGGAGCCAATTTATGTGCCACTGTAAAAAAAAAAAAAAACGTTTAAACGCGTGGAAACCGTTGTTGCGGCAACATAGCAAGCAAGGGACTGATATGATACGGAGGCGCACATCCGCCAACACACTGTAAAAATGCAAATATCAATAGCAAACCTGTCGCCGTACCCTACTCAGAACGAGTCTGTCACCACACCCTATAGGTACAGAGAGAAGGCATCCAGGCTTCAAAAGCCAAAAACGATGCGAAACAGCACTACTAAAGTACGTACGGGTACGTACGTACACATCACGTCCGACGAAATCACTGAGAAATCTCGAGTGCAAAAAGTCACGATAAATACCACTTGTACGGCCGCCCCCAGGCAACACAAAACCATTTTATATGCAGCGCCCACCGACCAATTCCCGTGAGCAGACCGCACCATTTACCGTCAAGCCTTTGTATTACAAACCTATTACAAACCCCCCCCCCCCCCCCCCCTCCCCCCCTCTACTGAACGCCGCAAAGCTCATGGCAATACCCCCATGAACAACTGGTCTACACTGTTCCGTATTCCACGGTATGGACGGATAGATAAGCCGACATCTCTTCCCTTAGACGGCCCGTCAGGCGTCGCGACCTCCCCCGCAACGAGCTTGAAGAAACAGTTCGGGACCGGTTTGCCGAGACCCAAGCTGCAAAGCCGCCAGTTGGGCGCCATTTGGCAAATGCCTATATACGTGTACACCAATATGTGCAACTCCCTGCAAGCAAATCTAGCATAAAAGCAATGTTGCTGCACTACGAGTATATATAACCAACAAACACGGCCGCGCGTCCCCGGCTCCAAGAGACCGCGCCCCTTCGCGAGAGGCTTGCTCTTCACCAACGCCTGCACCTCGTGTTGTCGGCGACAGCGTGGCGTCCTCCCACCGCGCCCCCGTCACCACCATCGATACCACTATTCTTGCAAGCCATAGAGGCGCCCCCGGTATATACGAGTACACACAGAGCGGCCGGGAGGGGGCGGGGTGGGGCCTCCACTGCCTGCAATGCGCAGAAGCGGTATTTTTTGCTGGTCTGATTGGCCTGCCTGGAGGGTGGTGGGGGGGCGCTACTCTTTGTTGCCTTCTTGTCATTTGCCATGACCACGCTCCCCTTTCGAGACGGAGGAAAGGAGGGGGGTCGCGGGGTTGTACTTCATTTTTCATGCATGCCGTAGTCGGTTATGACCATAGACCTCGCATCCCTACAATGCCGGGACGCGAGCATGTCCGCGCGTTCACCAGGACCAGCCAGACATTTCTATTGGGCGGGGAGAGCGTACTCAAGTCATGCCAT
This sequence comes from Saccharina japonica, assembly GCA_008828725.1. Taxonomy (NCBI): domain Eukaryota; class Phaeophyceae; order Laminariales; family Laminariaceae; genus Saccharina; species Saccharina japonica. The sequence continues at coordinate 70,511 of MEHQ01003681.1, read as the reverse complement.
GGCCCGTAGTCTTATGACATTACGACATTGCGTAGTGGGGCCGGCGGCGGGGCCGAGGTGGGGGGGGGGGGGTACTCATTTGTTGCTTGCCTTAGTCATTCGACCATTGACCACGCATCCCTTTTGAGACGGAGCATTGCTAGGGGGGGGTTCCACCGCAATGGCCCAGAGGCGTTATTTGTATCTGATGTTGATTGGCTAAGTGTTGCGCGCTGCCTATATGATACATAATACGTCAGAGACGTGGTCACGCCTTGATAGTCAACACATGATGGAGATTTTGCGCTTGGCTCCTAAAACCGATTCTCCGACGCGAATCCTAACGCTAACGCCAACCCTGTGCTAGGGACTAGGGATAAATACTTGGATGCTGTGCTTGGTAAAACTCTAGGTTGATTCGGTCCGCTTGGATGCTGTGCTTGGAAATACTCTATAGGTTGATTCCGCCGGCTCGGGACGCTGTGGCTTGGAAAGGCTGTACTCGAAGGGGTTGATTGAACCGGTTACAAATACCTCTTAAGCCAATCAGACTGCGTAAAGAGCTACCTTAGGAATATCCATTATCAACACGTGAATACTACTGATGCGTCGTGCTGTCACGCACGCCTGTTCGCCCGGCTGCCTGCCATTAAGCCCATACATGGCATTCGTTGTGGTCGCCTCAGCTCTTGCCTCCATCAGCCAAGCGTGTCGTCGAAACGTCGAATCCGTGTGCACAAAGCCAAAGCGCAATGGAAACCCGACGGAAAGGAGGTTACCCAGCACAAAAACGAAACGATCGTACATATATACGTACATACTGGTACCAGGTATTTTGATCACAAACAAAACGAAAGCGTGTGTCGTGTGCCTGGTAGCTAATTACCTAGGGAGCAGCAGGGCAAACGCCTATCGTTGTCGTGTTCTACACAATGTTCATAACAACGTAAAACGAAAGCGTGTGACGTGTACACACTCTTTTACCTGTTCCTCGCGGGAGCGCTTCCGTGTGACGGGTCTGTTGGCCGCTGGTTCCGCATCCGCCGTCGCCGTCGCGTGTCCCCGCAGCAGGGAGTGCGAGAACTGCTTTCCCAAGATTCGACACACACAGAGAGAAGAAGGAAACACGAGATATACGCGCGCACACCGACAAGGCAAATGGGAACGAGCGCATATGATTAACTTACTAAAAAAATCTCCAATGTTTCGTTTAATGGCGTCGATGAGGTTGTATGCTGTGTGCCGTGAGCGTTCCATCGTGTCGTCTCGTGTTTTTTTTTGTTTGTCCAGCGACACACACGCGGGAGGCATCGAAAGAGACAACGCGTGTCCCCCCCTTAAAATGACACCGGCAAACGCGAAGCACCACGCGGATACATATATAGCGATGATGCTGCTGCTGCGCGGACCGTTGTTGCAGGCCCATGACTACTCACTCGGTAAGGAAAAAAAAAAACACAAACGTTTTTCAGGACAGCGCTTGCACCGCTTTCTTGTCGCAACGTCTCAGCTCTAAAAGACGCATGCTACGATAGAGGTGCACCATGTTTTATTCTGGAGCCCCTTACTTGAGCTAGCTCTATACCCCACCCCAAACTGGTTTTGCAGGAAATAAAAAGTGCTATCTGATGAACAATCCTATGGCCAAAGGACACACGGAACTAAGACTGCAACAAAACAATGACAGCAGTGTCCCCCCATTGTGGGTTCAGGAGCTCGATTACTCAGAAACTATTTCAGCCAAAAAGTGCTACGTATCTCTATCGTATATAGCACGCATCTCAAAGGTCACAATCAGTCCCTGACCGGGTGGTCACGGGTATGGCTATATATGCTGCGCGGGCAGGCGGCAAGGAAGGAGTTACGTTCGAGTGCGGTTACCGTGTGCTTGCGTGCCATCGCTCACCGGGTTGATGGCCGACTGCACGCAGCGGTAAACAACAAACTAAAAAGCATTACGAAGAAAAATCACACAAGCAGCCGGTCGCACCGGACTCTGAGATTCCCGGTTCCCTTCCCGCCATATGGCCCGCGAGTGGCAACAGCCATCAACGGCCAACACGATCGCTGCAGCAGTGCACGAACAAAAAAACTACATCTTGGTCGTGAAGCATGAGCCTTATCGGATTAGAAAAAAAAAAACTCGTCCTTCCCCTCCCCCCAAAACAAAAAACAAAATGAAGGACATTGATAAAGAGGGGCGCAAGCCGTGAAACCGACGCCACGCCACGGCGGGAAGCCACAACTTTTCTTCTGCCGCAGAACCGCGATGAGCAGCTTCGCCGCTACGCGCCCCGCTACTCCAAAACGCATCAAGTCTCCCGCCAAGGTAGAGCACGCACAGAACCAACCAACTGACCAATTAGCCGACCTACTAACCGACCAACCAACCATCTAGCCAACCAAACAACCAACAAACCAGCTAACCAACTACTGTAACTGATCAACCAACCAACTAGTCAACCAACCAACCAACTAACCAACATATCAACCAACCAACCAACCAACCAACCAATCAACTAACCACGCATTAACTTCCAACTCTGGGGGAGCGCGCGCGGCACATGCATACATACAGCGGCGCCCCCCGCTGCCGCACACCTGTTGCCGCTTGCTGCCTGTGGCACTTGTCGGCGCCCTTCGCACAGGAGACGCGCTGAAGTGTCCACCGACGCCCCGCTGTGCCTTTCGCTCGAACACCAACTCTGTGGGATAGGGAAGATTCTGCAGCATTTCCCGGATGTCGTCGTAGTCCACGCCGCGTATGTCCTCGTCGCTAAAAGAGAGAGATGGAGACGGGAGGAGGGGGGGGCAGCGAAGAGGCGTGGGGGAGTAACAAAAAAGTAGAGCTGTTAGTCGGCAAGATTCACGGCTAATAACTAATCGGTAGGTGCCGCGTTAGCCAACGGACTGACTTAAGTTGGCGAGTCAGTTGGCGAAACCAGCTGATGGCCAGCCGACTTGTCGAAATCAAGTCAAGCGAGCCAAATAAACCCTCCTCGGTCGAGGGGGCCCCGTTCCTCCCCCAACATGTGTCCACCACTACTGCTACTACTACTGCTGTTACTACTACTACTACTACTACTAGTACTACTACTACTACTACTACTACTACTACTACTACTGCTACTGCTACTGCTACTGCTACTACTACTACTACTATCTACTATATACTACTACTACTACTACTACTTACTACTACTACTACTACTACTACCCCTACTACTAATACCACTACTCCTCCTACTACTACACTTATGTGCGCGTGTGTGGGCGCGTTGCTCTCTGCCCTTACCCAATATACGCCAGCCGATCCTCTTGCCGCAAGCCCATCCTCTCTGCAAGACCGGCATCTACGCGGGAGACGCGCACCCCTGTCTCCGTTTTCGCCTGGCACAGACAAGCAGAGAAACAAGCGAAGAACCAAAACATATACAAGGTATATTAAATATATATGTGTGCCCTTTTTTCATCGCGAAAAGCACGAGAGCGCGAGTTAGCAAAATTCGATGGAAATCGACGACCCGTGCTAACAATGCTGAATTAACCCTGTGTGTGATAAAAATGGAAGACAAGTGCCATGGGGGGGGGGGGGGGGG
>MEHQ01003681.1:0-65942 GCA_008828725.1 Saccharina japonica | reverse complement strand
CACCCACCCACCCTCGTTCATGAGTAGATCCCTCGTTCATGAGTAGGTTTTCACGTACGAGTATTTGCTATAATTTCCAGGTAACGCTGCCGCGCTGAAGGCCCCTCGGCCGCGGCACCCTCACCGCGGGTGGCGTATCCACGGGTGAGGACCCCATGCCGGCGCAGAGGGCCTCATCCAATCCAACCCACTGCGTAAGTGATCCGTAGCAGAGAGAAGAAATATATGTACCACATAACTACAGTTAGTTTCGTAGTTGCGAGTTGGGGAGTTCTGCGTCTTTGTATCTGACTGGCGGGTATTATGCTTGACTTTCGCCACGCAACTTTAAATGTCTACCAGGTAGTCTTGAACTCCAGGCAACTCAAAGCCGTGGTTACTGGTATTGGGGCTAATGGTCGTACACAAGCAAGTGAGCTCCTTTGAAACGGGGAATGGATTGTGCGCTGTCTTCCCGTGCGACCGTCAAAGAAACGAGAGCTACGTGGAATTGTCAAGCACCAGGTATTACACAATAAGAGTCTTCACATCGTTACAGCGGTCAAAACAGACGAACAAGGCAAGCCAAGACAACACAAGGCTTGAAAAGTCGGACAACAACATCAACGCAAAAAAAAATTACCTGGTATTTCTGTAATCGTACCCCCGTCATGCATTCTTCATATATACGAGCACCCGTAGTAGCCTATTAGCGAATGACGTACCTGGTATGCGAAAGCTTTGTCTACAGACTCTTAGGGGTACGTTGCAAAAACTGACGTCCTTTGCTCCATGAGAGCAAACAAGTTAATGATAGAGTGCTGGAGATGGCAGTGACGCGGTACAGAGTAGGAAGCGCTATAATATGATGTGACTCAAGGGCTCGTCGTAGGGGTTTATGTGCATATTTCGAATACCAGGTATCATAAGCGGCTTCTACTCTACCCTTGACAGGAAACCCGCGTGCAGCAGGATATTTGTGATTGTCGTCAACTGCTGTACTTATTGTGCACAATGGTTGACATGGAGAGATATGGCAGTTTGGATACGTGAGCGGTTTACCATCGGCCGTCGTAGAACCTCGGTGGTCGTAGATTCGACTTCGGCCACCGTGAAGGGGGTCTCTATTTTTCGGCGTCGAACATTTGTAGTACATAGCACTTGCAACACTTCATGCAACACCCATATCATGACTTGATGAACGATCTCATAGCTGAGGTGCAATATGTCGGAGGGACTGGCTGGCGCTGCATTTCCTGTCGCCGCTACGTAGCTAGAATACGACAAACGAGGATGCTGCCGTCGTCTATATACCTTCAACGTGAGTCTCACCGTTCCCCGCGCAAGAACAAAGAGCACGCTAACGACCAACTACCGGTGAGAGCAAGTAGCTGACCAGCCTACCTCAGCGCTGAAGTCGAGCTCTAGACCGATAGGCTCGCGCTCTTCCAGAGGTATAACGATGCGAATCGGCTGCTGCGCCCGCTCCTGGCCTTCTTCTTGTCGTTGTTGGCGAGGCCGATGCGGCTGCGGCCGAGAAAAAGGTGGTGTTGACATTTCTCCCGCCCTATCGCGATGCAGAATGCAGAATTTGAGAGCTATTCCCGGGTATATATAGATCTACGAGGCCAAATAAAGCTGCACCACGCTCTATTTTACATGGGCTTCTTCTATAGAAGTACAGTAGCACCTATGTAGAAGAACCACAGCATTCAAATATCGTACGACGCTCTTGTCACGGCTATCTACAGACAGTAGTGTAGCAAGTATCTCCAGCGCGGAGGGTCATGTGCTATGGGCTATGACTGTCATAGCCCATAGGTCATGTGTTCGAAATAAAGGAGTTTAATACGAAATGAAGGCGTTTTGTTACGCGGGGTGTATTTATGTGTTCCCCTCTGAGGCACGTGCACATCGAGAAGAGGAAGCAACAGCAGTGCAAGTATAGTCACAGTTACCGCTCTTGCTGGCCAGCTGTTGTGCTCGTTCGGCCGACAGTTTGTCCTTCTGTGGAGATGTCGAAAGCTATGGCCTCCAGGGTGTACCAAGTCGCCATGATGCGGCAACCTGCGATGCATCGAAGGTGGGCAAATTTGAAAACGCTGACTCGAACCTCGACACCGAGTCGACACACCCATCATGGTGTACAGCAACACTCAAGCAGATTCGATGTTGGGCATGGCCCACTGCCTCCTCCCTCAAGTGACTCTAGTGCGACACGGTCAGTAATCCACGCTCTTGTAGGTCAGGGCTAAATATTCACTGGTGACGCTGGGCTGACTGTGCTGCCAGCCATGTGCTGCCAGCCATGTTTTCGCTCGTTGCACAAAGCACTGCTACGTACACCAGCAGTACGCACGAGTACGTGCACATACGTACGTATCGGAGATAAGAGAGCCTACGTACGTACAGCCTACCACGTACCACCTGGTACAAAGCAGCAGGCCGTCGACTGCAGCATGCGCGCGTCGCTCGAGTTGTAATGTGGCAACTACAGGTTTTGACTGCTAGAGTCTGTAAACCGCAACTCGTCATTTCGTCGTTCCCAGTTCCCAGCAATTTTAGATTGCGCCGTACCAGTGTACAGGTATCATACGTAGTGCTTGGCCGCACGTCGAATTGCTCAGCGGCCTTCTCAGCAAGAACGCCAAATTCCCACCTTATCCCAGTTCCCCCCCATACCATACGGCGAAGACACACAACATCGGCGTAACAGCACATGTGGAAGTAAAGGCAACTTTGGTATCAACATCAAGCTAACCGAGGGGTTTCCATTTTTTAAGCCGTTCGCCCCCAAGAAATGAAGAAAAACACCGCCACCGCCACAATATATAAAGGGGTGTCTCAGCAAGAACTCGCCTGCACTTTAGGCTTTTGGCGGCTGATGGACCGAACCTGCCACTATTTAAAATATCGATAAACACCCCGCCTCCTCCTCCTCTTCCTCCTCCTCCCGGCTGATGAAGCCAACTTTCCACTACATATGATATATATATCGAACAACACCCCGCCCCCTCCTCCTCCTCCTCCTCCTCTTTCTCCTCCCGGCTGATGGAGCCAACTTCCCACTACATATATCGAACAACACCCCGCCCCGTCCTCCTTCTACTCCTCCTGCTCCTCCTCCTCCCGGCTGATGGATCCAACCTGACACTAAATATATCGAACAACAACCCGCCTCCTCCTGCCCCCCCTCCTCCTCCTCCTGCTCCCGGCTGATGGATCCAACCTGTCACGAATACATCGAACAACACCCCGCTTCCCCCTCCCCCTCCTCCTCCTCATTAGCACAATCCTCCTCCTCCTCCTCCTCATTACCACCATCCTCAGATTCACCCCCATGCTTATCGTCATCGCCATCCTCATCAGCATCCTCACCCCTCCGCCCCCGCCCCCCCCCTGCCCAAACTCGCCGCATCCGCCGCCTCCTTACAGAACAACCCCGACGGTAACAGCAACAGCAGCGGCTGCCGCAGCAACGACAGCGACGGCGGTGGTAGCAACCAGGAGGGGGATCGCCACCGACATTGCCAAAGACAACAACCAGCAGCATCAGCAGAAGGAGGTGGGGGGCAACCATAACCAGAACCTGAACCAGGGGTGGGGGGGGGGGGGGGGCGGGGGCGGGGGGGGGGGGGGGGCGGGGGCGGGGGGGGGGGGGGGGCGGGGGCGGGGGGGGGGGGGGGGCGGGGGCGGGGGGGGGGGGGGGGCGTACTCATTTGTTGCTTGCCTTAGTCATTCGACCATTGACCACGCATCCCTTTCGAGACGGAGCACCGTTCCTGCTCCTAATAGAGACATCTCCAACATTTGGGTGCTCATTACGTTGTTTCCATATATTATAAAGAAAAGTTTTGCTAATCCTATGCCCTTCCTGTTTCGCCTCCTTTTGCCAGGGGGGGGGGGCAGATGCAGGGGAAGCGTCTCCTGTAGTGGACGAGGCCTCCGCGAGAAGAGAGGCGCTGTTGAAGCGGTACGGCGACAGAACGGCGTCCTCGGGCCCGGTCGCGATTAAGGTGGACCCCGCTGCGGCGGACGCGCAAAAGTCGGCCGGGGACGAGGCCAACCACAACGAGATCTGGGGAGACTGTGAGTTTTTTTGGGGGGGGGGTTGTCTCAGGGGTGGTTGTCGTTGTGCCCGCGCTTCGTACGTAGACGCGGGGAAGCTTATGAGCAGGACAGGAAAGGGCAAGGCGGATTTCCCACCACCACCGACTGCACGAGGAGCAGTAGAAACATATTTTTGTAGTCGGTACTCGAAGCATGTTTTTTTGTTTTTCCTTTTTAGAATGCTCTTGGTGATCCGTGATCCTGATCCTGATCCTGCTTGCCAACAGCCCGCCCGCTGCCGGGCAACCCAACCATGGGCGATGTATTCGTATTAATAGCGTGGTGTATATGCTGCAGGCAGCGCCATAGTCGGACAGATTGCTGCAGGGAACAAACGCGGCTAAAGCCGCCTCTGATGGCAACCCGGCGCTTGTAGTGACAATTTTGGACGAGTATTTGGTACTCGTTACGCGCTCCTCCTCTGAGATCGCCGATTATCCGCTCCGTGCGTACAAAATCGTGTTGTGCGTTGTGCAGTTGTGCGAAGGCGCTCGAAAAGCGTCCGAACCCCCCCCCCCCCCCGTTTCGTCCCGGCATTGTAGGGATGCGAGGGTCTATGGTCATACGACTATGGTCATGCATGACATGAGTACACCCCCCCTGCTCCGTCTCGAAAGAGATGCGTGGTCAATGGCCAAGTGACTAAGGCAAGCAACAAATGAGTACCACCCCCCCCGTCCCCCCCGGGGGGATGGTTTGACGGTGGTAGCCGTCCGTATAGCAGTAGGCGTGATTTTGAGGGCCCCATCTCCGTCCGAAGTTGCCGTGCTCGTAGATCATTCTTCATCTCCTTCCACCTCCCGACATGTTGATACTTTGATACTTTCATGATTTACGAAGCTTGCAGTGAAGGCTGTAGTCTACGTATAGACCTTGACTCAGATCACACGTCGTACAGGATCACGATCTAGATCATCTGGAACCCAATTTACCGTTATGAGGTGTTATGCAGGGCCTGTATAGTTCAGATCCAATCCAGGACACACGTGCTTAGATCATGCAGAATACCACAGCTGTCCGATTGTGTTCCCCTTAGTAAGGGATGTATATATATATACATCTATATATGTCCTTCTTGAGGTAAACATAAACCCGCACGTCGTAGTAAGCGCGATCGAAGTGTCACACACAGCTTGCAAAGATGGGCTTGGACGAAATCATTGATCATCTCACAGCTGACGTTTTTCTAGTTTTTCTAGAGAATATCTGGCTTCCACGCGGCAACATGAGCTCGGGCATACAGACCAGGAAATCTATCTGCCCTGAGACACCTAGATTATGAACCCATTCATAACTGAAAAACTTATCCCACACTAATTCCAGGTAGTTTGTCCCCCAATACGTGGGACCAGTTCTTAAGGGGTCAAGTGAGGAACGGTGGTCTGCCCAATGTGTGCAATGGTTGAAACATGCTACACCAGTACCAGTAGACGTTTGAGTTATATCCCTATATAAGCCCGATCGCCTGGGAAAAATATCGGAAATAAAAAAGATGTTCTCACATGAACTCATCGCCGAAAAATCTAGTCCGTGGTCACAGGGCAGGCTAAAAAAAAAACTGCGTGTAGTATGGAGTGGAATAATTAGTGCGGACTATCAACCATTTTGCCGAAGAGGGGCCAAGTCGTAAACGACCACTACTAGTACGTGTCAGCAACCGCTTCTTTCCGCAACCACCGTATCCCCCCCGCGGCGTACATACCATACCGCTGTATCTGGCGGTGCGTTCCTTTCCTTGCACACAAACATACTGATCAAACCTTCACTTATTTCCTTGCTTCACTTTTTCGTCGACGGGTGATTGATGTTGCAGTACCCGACGCATGCTACGTATGATAGAGGTGCACCATGTTTTTGCCTTCTAAGCGTGGTTACTTGAAGAGCTCTACACCTCACCCCAAAGTGATCATTAAGGGAGGAAAGTAAAAGTGCTATCCGATTTGAAAATCCCATGGCCGAAGCAAACAAGGAACAATATTACAGCAAAAGTATGACTTTGGGTTAAGGAGCTCGATCATTCAGAAATCATTTCAGCCAAAAAGTACTATCTCTATCGTAGCACGCGTCACCTCTTTTACTACGGGGTACTCTAATTTCAAGTAATTTGTCCCCCCAAAACAAGGGTCAAGGTTGGCCCTTTTTCTACCACTGTAAATATTACCCTACCCTAGTTCCGAGTAGTTTTCCCACTGAAATAATGGGTGCGGGTAGTTGTAAAGAGGGTTTTAAGTCTATGTAAAGGAGGGTGACTACAGCAGTACTGCAGTGTTTATGTTGGCTATATACGAGCTAACGCGCGTCCTTATCCTTGCTCTTACGTTCCGTTGCGATAAACAGACGTGAACTACATGGAGCACCAGCGAAAAAAGGGGTGGAAGACTTGAGGATTTAAATGGAACGCAACGCGAGGGGGGTGCGGCAGAGCTCTCATACCAATGGGCAGACCCATACGCGAAAGCAATTGACGAGTGGCTCGGTGGCGGGAACGACCGTTTCACACGCGGCGTGTTGATATACACGATACACGATTGTTACAAACGCGGCGTGTTTACGTACTCGGCCGTCACTAACGCGGTGTGTTCACGTACACGACCGTTACAAACGCGGCGTGTTTACGTGCTCGACCGTTACTAACGCGGCATGCTTTACGTACACGAAAGAGAGGTTCGGCTGTGAGAGTAGCCGTCCGTTGCTGTGTCACTGTCTCCTTGGTTTTTGGGCCGAGGGTTTTGGCCGTGCGTTCCTCTGGGTGAGGCGCGGCGACTGCTCGCGTAAGCGTCATGTTGCTGCTTCATTGGGACGTGGGGCAGTGAAGTTAGTGGCGCTAGACTGCTGTGTGCAGTGTGGATTGTTACCGTGCACCAGTACCGCTGGGTAATAAACACGGCGCGCTTGCTTGCGCCGCTAGGAATGTAATGTAAATACGGTGATGATGAGGTGCATCGCTTTTTTTGCAACCTCGTGGAGCCAAAAGTTTTTTTTGACGGTCGTTTTGTCGCGGCCTCTTATTCTTGGTGTGCCGCGTCGTGACCCCTCACGGCGCTCGTCAAATTTTGAACGTGAAATCTACAGTAGCATCATGTGTATGATGCTTGACAGTTTGGAGTCGTCGATTTTTGGTACACAGATCAACCTTTCCCTAGGTTTTTACCCAACATGGGATTTCTATACCCAAAACTCCGAATGTTTCTGTCTGCCTTCCTGTATGTTTAATCCAGTATTTTCCAGTAAAATGCAGCAGCGATCAAACAAATAGTTCTGATTGTTAACCAATCAAAATGGTGTAAGCCGTCCAGGCGGTAAAAACCTGATCGATGTATCGAGGCAAAATCAAAATCCTGTCGTCAAATGGAGAGCTATCATAATCGCTCATTTTGGCTACGAACGGATGTCGCCAGCTGGATTCTACGATCCTTTAGTCTGATAAGCTTCTGTGGTTGTGAGATCATCAGGGCGCTACTATACTTCCTTCCGTAGGGACCGTGCCAACCGTTGCTGTGCATTCTTCGGATTCGTCACTGGTCGTTACTAACAGCGACCACAACAAGTAACTTGCACACGAACAGTCACCACACCCTGCCCGCATGATTTTGTAAAAAAAGTGGGTTTACAAACACACTAGAGTTTTCTCAAGACAAAACGAACGTGAATCGTCGCCCCACTACTGTAATACTGCTAGTGTCGCTGTACCAGGCATCATTCAGTAGCTCTACACGCCAGAAAACGAACCCTGAACTCGCCACTGCTGTGAGGTGCTGTTCCCAACATTAACTCATCGCCATAATCCAGTACGAACCTACGGCTGCTGCAGAGACGTTCGCACGGCAGGAGGGTTGGGACACCCGCTGCCGAACCAACAAGCGGGGCGCAGAAAATAAATCCAGAGGCTTCTACTGTAGCCGCTGATTGTCCCCCAAGAGGCTTTACGTAGCCGCTGCCTGTCCCTCTGGTGGGGCATTAAAAACATGAAATTCATCACGGGTGTTGCCTGCCGCTGCTGAACAAACACACCCGTTTTTTAGGCTTTCGCAAGTAACAGGTGTAGTATTGTCCCGGCACAGCAGTGTTGCCCATCGATCCACAAGACGGTTTCAACGCGCCTCTGGTATCGTGTAGTTTTTTGCCTCCTTGTCCGTACCCCCACCCTCATGGTTTCCATCCGCTTATTATGTGACGAACGCGCATACTGCTCCAAACAGCCCCGGTCGCCGTGAGGAAGGCCAAAAAAACTAACCCCACCAGCAGTGCTCCGATTAGTCCCAGCACTTTGTTAAACAGAAACGTTTGATTGGTCGAAAACTCGTGGTCGACCTATTGCGCCATCTAGGCTGCAGCCATTGCTCAGCGACGAAGCCCTGGCTTTGGCTTGTCTCTCTGCCTTCCTGGTTACCCCCATGTCATCTTCCACAGTGAATGCACAGCCCCCGACCCTAAAACACGCCACCTCACAGAGTACGATTGTACCTTAAGAGTACGATCGCGGGACGGTGGGCAGCACGCCGTCACCATTCCACCTCGAAAAGCAATCCACCCAACAACGTCCAATCAGAAGCGGCACTGCAACAGGTGTGCGTCATCCACTCAGTCGCCCCAACAAATTCAACCGGCGTGGATCTCCAACCTTTGCAAATACCAGGCATACAACGGGTTGAACCCAAAGATGCTATTACGGGGGACCTATGAGCAATCATAACCATTTTTTTTTTGGCTTGTAAACATGTATCTGGTAGGTGGGTACGTGGTTATTGGAACCACCGTGGGTTCTCACCACGATGGCCCCGCGAAACAGGCAACCGCGGTTTGACCCCTTCCTTGACTGACCGCCGACCTACACTAAAACCAGTATAGTAAGGCCAAAGGAGGTATTGACGCGCACAACAATACCGCCTCCCCCTACACAAAAACCAGTGTACACAGGGTCAACAGAGACTTCGTATTAGCCAAAAAAAAGACAGGCCTCCTTATACGTATTACATTATAGCACGTTTGGCTTTAATCACCGGCTCCAAAGTGAAACCGTCCGGCCGGGCCCGACCCAGCCCGATCCCGCCCCCCGCCTTAAAAACGCTCCGCCTTTTTTTATCACGGGAACATTGGCGCCATGTCGACGCCCTGCGTCTCCGGAAGGCCGAACATGACGTTCATGTTCTGTATCGCCTGCCCGCTGGCCCCCTTTACGAGGTTGTCCATGGACACGAGGATGATAGCTCTGCCGGGCAGCCGGTCCGGCACCACGTTCATGAAGACGTGATTGCTGTTTTCGAAGGCGGCGAGAGAATATGCGCCAACGCGTTCAACATCGACGAGCGAAAAACAACGGGGAACGAAGAAACGTATTAGTTAGGCGCGTGCGACGATATGGTCACCATGTTATGGCCAGAATAATTATGACTCGACTATTCCTGACTATATACTACCATGGTATTAGTATACTCCTCAACTGAGGAACTATCACCCGGTGTGAAAGTATCACCCAGTGTGATAGTATCACCCGGTGTGATAATGCCATATATATATCCCATCTTGTGTTGGACCATTATTTTCGCGTTAGCACCTAGGCCATGCATGGGATTGTCCATCGGTATTATTTAGGGTACACACTTCCTCGAAAGTCAGATTTTGGGTGAGGTATGGAGCTCTTCAAGTGGGCAGCCCCAAAACTGAGGAACTATCACCCGGTGTGACAGTATCACCCGGTGTGATAATGTCATATATATCCCATCTTGTGTTGGACCATTGTTTTCGCGTTAGCACCTAGGCCATGCATGGGATTGTCCATCGAGATTTAGGGTATACATTTCCTCAAAAGTCAGATTTTGGGTGAGGTATGGAGCGCTCTTCAAGAGAACAGCTTCAGAAAAAAAAAATGTGCTTCGTATTATCCCTACCGTTGCACTCGTCAATAGTATTATTGTCGACATGCTTGCCCTCGGACAACGTCCAGCTCAAAATCTCGATCCCTCATGGCCAGGAGGAAGAATTACAAATCAATGAGAGCGACAAAAACAAAAACAAAAATAGCATGAAACAAAAAAAAAAAACAATAATTAAAATCCGAAAACCCGCGCTCTAGCAAAAAACACGTTCGGCGATCGTGACAAGGCTGTCTGTGCTCTCTCTGCGCACCTTCCTCGGACATGCCGGGTGTGGGGTACCGCCGCTCCTGGGAGCACCGTCACGAAACGCTCCCCGTCGTACGCTTTCTCTAGGGCGGCCTTCGCGTCCTCCACCGTGCTACCGTCCGACAGCTTGACGTAGATTGTCTGCAGACGCAGGACGATAAGACGCAGTGAAATTACGGAGAGAGAACGGAGGGAGGGAGGGAGGGAGAGAGGGAAGGAGGGAGGCCGAAAAGAAGGTTAACGTTTCACAAATCCTCACAATAAGCGCAGAGACAGTTCACACCAAAAGAGTGTGGGAACGACACGATGAGATGGATAATAATTGCAACTCTTGGGGGGGTCTAGTGTGGGAACGACAAGATCACATGAGCAGCAACACTTGGGTCTACATTGTCAACACTGACAGGAAACCTCAGGCCGACGTACCTGATTCCGCATTATAGTGAAAACCGTCATGTCTCAGCGTGAGACCTTTGTCAAAGAAGAGCAGCGTCAACGTAAACTGGTAGCTCATCCTTATGTTTGGGTGATGCAGCTACCGGACGTGTCATCATAAATAAGATCGACAGCCTAGGGCGAGCGTACAGAGGACCGCACGATGCCCCGGCCCCTGCCACGAGGAAAGCTGGGACTGTCACTCCGACAGGTACCGTACACACCACGCTGTTCCGGCCATAGGGACGCACGACCGGGTTCAATCGTCACCGATAAGGTTCGGCAAGCATTTTCCATCCAATTATCTGTGCCAAAGACCAGCAATCCTCTCGGGGGGAGGTGGGGCGAGGCCAAAGATGTCGACACACTAATAAATAGGTACATAAGGGCTCAAGAGCAACACAATGTCATGACACAAGACTAGCAGAACAATTCGATCCCCCCCCCTCCCCCCCCCGCCCCCCCCTCTCCATCCACCCCGCCTGAAAAAGTTCAGCGCCCTCCTAAACAAAGAGAACAAGCACCTCTAGGATCCCCCTGGACATGGGCATCAGGTGCGGCGTGAAGTTGACCACCACCTCCGCGCCGCAGGCCTCTCCGAGTCCCTGCTCGATCTCCGGCGCGTGCCGGTGGGAGCCCACACCGTACGCGTTGATCCCGTCGGCGATCTGAGTCAGCGCCGGAACATACATAGTATTCAACAAGAGTGGCATAGCGCGGCGAACGTTTGAGGGTCAGTCACAGTACCGAGGGTCTATTTATGACGCGCCCGTAGCATCAAACACCACTCGTAACACCGGGTCTATACGTAGCACCGAACACTCGTACAGAACTCGAGACATTCCGCATATCGTGCAAATCAGATCGCGTCCACATTTCGTGATCTAGGTTATTTCGGGGCAGATAGATCCTCTGATCTATGCGCGATCTATATATCATGTTTGCGCCAGGTGGGATCTGTATGATCTGTATGATCTGTATGACACAGCTCTTGCGCACATGTTTGCCAGGTGGGATCGATCTGTATGATATGTATGACACAGCTCTTGCGCACATATTTGCCGGGTGGGATCGATCTGTATGATGAAGGGAAATATATATCCTGATCTATGCACGACCTACAGCAGATAATATTTGAGCCGGGTGGAATCTTCATGATCTGCATGACACAGCTCTTGCTCGCATGTTTGCCGGGTGGGATCGATCCGCATGATGAAGGCTCTCGCCTACCATCCCATATCGGCGTGTATGATCTAGGTCATCTACTGTAGGTCGTGATCTAGATCGTCGTCTGTGTGGTGTGCGTGGAACACTCGTAAACTCCAAACACTACACATAACACTCTGACATCTTCGCGTGGCAGCGAGCGAGCGAGTCTGTCCGGAACTACCTCCTCGGAGTTGCACACGTGTCCCGGTGGCCTTTTCACATGCGTTCGTTGTTCGGGGTTTGGGGATGCTAGCCGCCGCGATTTCTCGCCCCACACAACTACCGATCATAATCGGGACCAAAACGAACGCCGCACGGCTGTTGCTTTATCTCTCCCCTCGGTGGCCCCGTTTTGGCCGAGGACTGCTCTGCCATCTAACGGGCTGTTTCTCAAAACAGAATTGGCAACGTTGCGGCACGTTCGGGCTGCGCGTTCTTACATAGGGGCTGACAAACAACGTTTGTCTGTTTTTGTCTACGTAAAACCCCGTCACCACCGCAGTAGCTCAACGGAAGCCTCGCCACGCGGTAAGGTTTAGAGCTGCCTTTCATTAGTGTGTAGCTGTATACTTCGAAGTATGTGTACAGGTGGAACACAAACGGGTGGGGCATCACATCACTGCCGTACGTACCAAAATGTGCAGAATAATAGTGGCGGCCGCTCGCAGGCCAACCCAAAAACCCAAAACCCACACACCTCGCAGTAAAGGGTGCCCTGCTTGGGCGCGCGCCCGGCGCCCGTAGTTCCCGACTTAGCGTCGATGATGATGTCGTCCGTGAGGATTAGACCGGCCTTGATGAGAGCTATCAGGGGGAGCTGCGCCGCCGTCGGGTAGCAGCCCGGGTTGGCCACGAGCCGCGCGTTTCGCACCTCGTCCCTGGCAAGCTCAGTCAGGCCGTACACGGCCTCCGCCTGCAAAGCGGGGGCCTTGTGCTCGCCGCCGTACCACTGTTGGCGGGGGGCGGGGGTGGGGGGAGGGGACGCGGCAACAAAATGGACAACGAGTCAGCGAACGAAAAAAAAACAAAAACGAAACGAAACGAAACAAAACGAAGTGAAACAATACGAAACACAGCAGAGGCGACATTCTTGTATAAAGTGGTGCTCCTGGTCGGAAACATAAAAGAGAGTGCGTTTTTTTTTTTGGGGGGGGGGGGGGGGGTGAGACCAATCGCTCAGCAATCCCATCTCCCGTCGAGTAGTAGGCATCGAGTTGCGCTTGCTTAGTACGGTGTTCCACGCTAACTATAAACTGGACGCCATCGGCGTTGATCTTATACGAAGCATACAGGACGCTCACTGCCTGTCTCTTATACACATCTGGGTTGGGGTGTTTGGGGTGGCTATCCAATCGCAACTATTTATTTTCCGATCAGAATGGTAATGATGGCTCATCCCACGGTAGAGGTTGCATTTTGTTTTCGGCCTTCCGGAGCGATTTTTTTCTGGCCTGCTGAGCTTCTCAAGTGCAGCAGGTATCCGCTGGTATGACCAAATATACCGGTGGATTTTGGGGAGGGGACTATACATATAGCGCATAGAAATGTTGGTCGGTCGGGTTGGTTGGGCTCTCCCGAAAATCGGAATATAGTCCGAGCTCCGGTATTCGGCAGGGAAGCGCGTAGCGTAGCCTAGTCAAAACCCCCGCCCGCCCTCTCGCCTTGCCTTTCCTGGCACTCTTGATCGAGACTGACAACACTCAAGACAGAAAGCGGTACAAGAGCATTAGTACGTACTTGACGTGGTAAACTTGCTACTAGATACAGCAATACCCCTGTCGTACCCAAGCCACGCGAGTTCGAACGCGGTTTCGATTGTTACGGTGATGGCGGAATAAAACTAAAAAAAAAAAAACAGAAACTATGAAAAACCTTGACGTGTACGTTGTGTATGCAGTACCTTCGCGTATGTCGCGACGTCCTTCAGTCTGAAGTCCGCGGAGAGGTCGACGATCTGCAAGCGTGGCAGGGCCGGACGAAGGCAAATGTTCACAAAACTGGGGTGATAACACTGGGCTTTGCGCGAGCCATCCCCCATCCTAGGTAGACATTCACATCATAGCTCGAAATAGCAGGAATACGAGCGTTTTGTTTTGTTTTCAGAGACCGCAATCGATCGGGGATCGCGCGCCGGGCAGCTGCAGTATGATATGCGTGTGCGGTGGTGTTTGTTTTACACGGGCCTGAAAGAGCAACCGTTTCCGTTTACCGAACGCCGCTTGCTTGCAGTACGTAGTGCCTGCCTGTCCTGGCGGCTGTTAGCATAGCTCTAGAGCGCGCCCGTTGCCGAACGTCGCAGCGAGAAAAAAAAAAAAAAAACGTGCCATTTGTTCACGCGTTTTGGACCGCCAAATTCTCGCCGCACGAGGACAGACAGGGGGAAGAAAACCTGATCATGAAACAAAAACAAAAAAATTAAGCGCTTGGCGAAAAAACAAACGTATTTTTTAACAAATGCAAAGCTGAGTATCAACTACTATATCGTAGATTTAACTCACAAACACCATACTGTAAGATGAAACATAGAACAAGCGCGCCCAATGAGCGTGTCTAACGTATCACGCAGCTTGGAAAGTTGAGTGTCAACCGTTCAAATCGGTAGTACTCACAGCTGACGTATTTTGTACTGGTATATTTTATAAAAATGCGAGCTACGATACGATATACCCCTCTTGCCTTGACGTGCTGCGGCAGCTGCATGATGATCTCCTGCGTGGTCGCGTGCGGGAGGCAGCAAAAGACGCAGTCCACGTCCTTCCAGTCGTGGTCCTCGTGCTTGGTCAACTCCGGCAGTTCCTGCAGGATAAATACAAAGCAAGAACAACAACAACAACAACAATGAGTCAGAGACACACATCGAGAAAGGAGCAAGGTAAATGTTTTCGCCGCGGATGCCCACGCTGACGGAGGGGGCTATATATAGCCTTCAAAACCGCGCGGTGGTTCCCGTGCATCACCCTCACACACACGGTGACGAGTACACCAAGCCATCCTACCGTGTGACACACGCGGGTGATAAGATAGATAGCACACCCCCTGGGATGAATTTCAGAGACAATATTCTCCAAAAACCATGCAGAGGGAATGCATGCTACGGTAGAGGTGCACCGTGTTTATTTTGGGGCTACTCACTTGCGGAGCTCTATACTAATAGCAAGTAAACAAAACTGATTTTGGAGGAAAACTAAAGTGCCGCCCGACGAACAGTCCAATGCCCCAATAAGTGTAACTAAGTGTACAATTGATTTTTTTTTCGGCAACACAAGAATGGAAGTCCGACGATTTTGAGCTCAGGAGCCCGATCATTCAGAAAACGGATTTCAGCCTAAACGTGCCATACACCACTCTGTCCCGAAATATAAGCACCGTTTTTATTGAATATTAATGTAAAATTGTTGCTTGTATTTCGGAACAGAGTGGTATACTTCTATCGTAGCACGCGTCGGCTTGGGCCATGCCTTACAGGGGCGCCGCACACAAACGAAAATGGCGGGTTTGGGAACATGTCATACAAGGTCTTTTTTCCATAGACGCGTCGCTTGGCATTTGCACTCTCCCCGTATTCAAGAAAATCAGCTCCAAAATTCGTCCGAGGGGGTGTGTTATCCGATCACCCCCGGGTGATACGGTATACCTAGCGATGTTATGTACATACATACCTTTATCATTTTGTGTACGTACAGTATTCGCGCAAGTTCACGTCCATTTTTGCCGAATATCTAACAATACGTAGCTGTTTTTCCTCTCCCTCGTCAGCCTGGTGGTTGAAAACCCGGCGTGCTCCATCCCGTTATTTGTAGGGATGCGAGCGTCTATGGTCGTACGACTACAGCCATGCATGACATCAGTTACACCCCCCCCCCCTTCTTTCCCCTAGGCCAACATCGAGTGACACCGTCCGACTTCTGTAGGTTAACACGTACATATACAGTTTCGTCCTCACCCCTGGACTACAAGCTCCAGTTCCCCGTAAAATATAGAATGCCGTCATTTGTTTGGTATCGCGCTGAGACCAATCGCTCAGCAATCCCATCTCCCGTCGAGTAGTAGGCATCGAGTTGCGCTTGCTTAGTACGGTGTTCCACGCTAACTATAAACTGGACGCCATCGGCGTTGATCCTATACGAATTATACAGGACGCTCACTGCAGTCCTCGCCAGACGCACGACGTGTACCTCCGCATCATATAAACAAATCAACATATATACGAAGTACAAGGTTCCCCTTCGGGATTGCGGTTTGCCTCAAAATCCAGGGGGTGTCGCAAGCTAAAGAAAGGGGAGAACACAGCAGGCGTTTGTTCCCTCGTGCCAGCTAACACTCGTACAAAGCCACCGGGCAAGCATAAAGAACGCAAAAGAGCTCTTGAAAGCGAAAGAAAAAAAAAGAAGCCACCAGGCAAATAACCGGGCAGCAAGTAACACCGGCCAGTCCAAACGAGTGTACAGTTAGTTCTATATATATGTTGAATCTCCTTCTATCGACCATGGGACCATGGGTTTCATGACTGAGGAGGCTACGGCTGCTTCTAGGGGAAGCGACCGGCGTGATGCCGGTCGTGCCCAACGCACGGCCAGGAATTCACTTGAAACGCGCGTATCGTTATAGACAGAATCTCGGAATATCGGTATGCCTGCTGGTATCGATCAGTTTACGACCTGGTACGTATGGGTTTTCTTTTTCATGGTAAACGCTTCATTTATTTCGTACACCAAAGACATTTTGCTCGATGGTTTCGGAGTAGGGCGGACTAAAAGAGCGTGGTTGGAAACTGCTGTGGGGAAGTCATGACGTGTCAACAGTACTATATACAAGCGTCAGGTAAGGGTAAGGAGACACCGTCGTCGCGACACGGGCCGCGAGAAAGACCAGCCGAGCCGGCGGAGCGGTTTATCTTTTGTTTCTTAGGTTTTTCCTGACGGTTGAACTTTGTTATACGCCATGTATCAAGTTTTTTTTCAAGTTACAGCAGAGGTATTGGTTTTGTAGAGAGTTGCGGAAACATTGCCTGCGATACGTACAGTAGTCTATTCGGGTGGTCGCTGCTGCTGTTGCTAAAAGTTTCGCCGATAGCGTTATGCGTTATGCGTGAATGGTGAATAGTGAAGGAATAGTGAATAGGGGACCGCAGCAGCAGTTCCAAGCGCCAAGCGGTGGGTTGGGTCGAGCGTAAAGGTTTGAGGGTGCGCTGTCCGATATGGCAAGTTAAGGAGAAGGGATAAGCCTGGTAGACTTTATAGAGTTCGAGCGTTGATGTTTGTTTTCATCGTTCTCTGCACTGCGCACTACCACTCCGTCCGGAAATATAGTCCACGTCTGATGTACATATCATAATCCAAACGGGTATTATATCCTCGGCCATAGCCAAAGTGGTACAGCAGTATCTATACTTCGTATGTATGCATTCGGACGGCATGATTCATACATACGATGTGTACCACTACTCGTAAGGCCGCAAAGACCGTTGAGTTCGCAAAGGGGGAGTGCGATCGTTTTTCAGCGCTC
The DNA here is from genome assembly GCA_008828725.1 of Saccharina japonica. NCBI lineage: Eukaryota > Phaeophyceae > Laminariales > Laminariaceae > Saccharina > Saccharina japonica. The sequence goes on along the minus strand of MEHQ01003681.1, from coordinate 48,582 downwards.
GTTTTCTAGACAACGGCATACTGGTACAGTAGCACAGGACACCTACAGTAGCAAGAAACAGGCTAATAAGAAAGCCAGGCTGACATTTATAAAGGAAAATAAGAAAAATCGGGAGTCGTTATATTGAAATTAGTGTAGAAAGCACCCTCTCTCTCAAAATAAGAAATCTAGCCTGGACCAGATTTCCTGTTTCTTGTCATATAGGTGTCCTGTACTGCTGTAGGAGTGATAAAAGTCGAACAATGTATTTTCCGAAGGCTCTCGACCAGATATTTCCTAAAACGCCTTACTCGGTGTTCACAACCTTTTCGTTCTGGAAAAAAACGAGCGCTGAAAAAAACGATCGTACCCCTGTGCGAACTCAGCACTCTTTACGGTAGTGCACGTTGTCTACTGTACAACCAACCAGTATTTGTCTTGTGCGTCTTCTTCTGTATTTGTGCAATATGCTATTAATACTCGTAGGTGAAAAAATGTATCAGGGAGGTGAAAAATGGTACGACGACAGCACTACTACTCGAACCTGAGGTATAATAATCATCACGAGGGTCCAGGCGTAAGGACCCTGCCGAGGGGGTGCCGTACGTGAAATATGATAGGTAAGAATGTAAGAATGAACAAGAGCAGCAACAGCAACAACCATCAGCGGCAGCAACAACAGCAGCAGCAACAGCAGCACCAGCAGCACCAGCAACAACAGCAGCAGCAAGGGCCCTATGGGGTATATTGTGGAGGACAAGGTACGCAAATACCCGCCAATCTCCGACCACACATGCCAACAACGAAGATACGCTATACCAACGTCCGGTCTACGACATTCGTTCGCCATCAGCCATCGTTTTTTGTTTTGATAATCTTCATGATGGTTTTGACGTTCGGGAATACAAACCACGAACGAACACCAACCACGAACACAAGCATCCCCCAAAATTGACCAGAGGGATCGAAGGGTCCTCTACGTACGAGACTATTTTTTACTTTATGTTTTGTCCATCACATTCATTATCTTCGCCCTTCTTTTCTCTCTCCCTCTTTCGTCATAACTTAGATCCGGGGTCACCAAGTAGGCTCTTCGCCTCCCTCCTCACTACACGGTATATTACGTGCCTTGCATTTTTATCGCGATAATATTTTAGCACTTTCTCCCCTCGTCGACGACTCGTCGACTTGTGTCGAACGAATCACAGCAGTACCACTAGGTTATACCAGTGAAATCTCCTGCTCGCGAGATGCGAGGGAGGTGTAGTGGAGGCACCTCCTTGCCACAGCAGCAAGACATGAGACCGCGCTTCAAGGCCTCGGCTGAACCCTGAACCCGTCCGAGGTCCAAGACGAAGACAAGGCCGACATCATCAGAGGAGGCGACTTCCACGCATATTGGCGTCCAACGTCCAACGATGAGAGGTCCAAGAAAAGTCAATATCAACAGGACGATTGGAAAGAATTTGCTAAATTGCGGCCCTCGAATCATTTTGAGAAAGGAATCTGCTGGTATTATTCAATAGATTGATATCATATAATATAATACATAGATACTCGTACAGCAGTTACTACTTCTGCTGTTTAAGTACAGGACATCTATGAAACACTAAGAGACAGGAAAGCGGGTCGAGCCTGGATTTCTTATTCAAGAATAGGAAATCGTTCTACACTACTATTAATAACGTATAAATAGAACGACTGCCGAATTTATTATTTTCCTGTAACTCCCAGTCCCTGCGTTTCTTATTACTGCTCGTTTTGAAACTCGTACATACTGCTGTAGGTGTCCTGTACCCTGTACTCGGTACGTATCATGCACATATTAATGTAATCGTTGTTTGTACGGTTACGTTTGCACGCCGTACGTTCTAAAGTAAAAAAGTGGGAATCACCTTGGCGTAGCTGAACTGGGGGTACACATCCGAGAAGGGCTTCCCGGCCTGGGTGTTGCCCGTCAGCACCGCGATCTCCACGCCGCTGTGGCTCAGCAGCAGCCGGACCAGCTCGGCGCCCGTGTAACCGGAGGCGCCCAAGATCGCCACCCGCACCGGCTTGCTGCTGTCCCTCGCATCTGACGTCGCTGCCATCATCGTGCTTGTTGCTTCGTGCCGAAGACCTCGTTGACTCCTCGTGGTGGTGGTGGCTGCTTGCCATTGCTGTTTGTTATTCGCGGTAAAAGCCGAGGACAAGGGGTGTGTGCGTTATGTCGCGCCATAGAAGCAGAGTTTACGTATGTATGGCCTGATTGCGCGCGAGATGGTGTGAACGTGTAAACCCCGTCCAGCTCACGGCTTATTACAAGGCAAAATGCTCTGCTGTGCGATAGTAGGTACAGCAGTATCGCTGGGTGCATTTTACTGGTGCCACGAATGTTGGGGGACCGGGCAGACCGCGTGAGGTGCTGCTGCTGCTGCTGCTGTGTGGATTCCCTCTGGAGATGCTGACTCTGTGCAGCTATCAGACGACGTAAAACGCTGCGCGATGATACGTGCCGTGTTCTATCACGTAACCGCACAGCATCTTCGAATGGGAGTATTCACATCAGTAAAGCTCACTCGCGCGACCGCATTCAATATGTACTACGAGTACCGCAAAACAAGAAAGGTTTGACAACATGCATCAGCATGCTCTGTGCATGTTACCAAATCGCGAACCAGTTAACCAGAGGGCAGGAGGTAGAGGAGGGCGGGTCTGGTCGAAACGTCCCAACACCCACATCAACACCAACTTTTTCGTTTTTCTCACCCCAATTCTAGCTCCTGTCGTCATGAAGGCCCGGGCTCCTGATACGTAGAGCCCGACCAAAAGCGCTGCGCGGAGGCAAGATGAAGCCATCGCTGGTACCGAATGACCTCTCGCGAGGATAAGCGCTGGAAGTGGACTAGAGGCGCAACAGCCAGAGAATTACAAGGCGGTCTTCGCATACCACACGCATGCCACAGACGAGCCAGATCCAATCGCACCGCACCAGCATTTCCTCAAAGTTGCCCTCTAAAAGAACGCCATGCAGGTTTTACAAATCCGATCTTAAAACAAACTGAAAACTGACCAAACGAGACAAAACAGAGCCCAAGCCGAACCGGCCCAGCCCACGGATGGCGTGCCCAAACTTGCCCTGAGGGGACGACGCACCGAGGAGAAGTTGATAGGTGCGTCCAATAAAGTGCTTAAAACTGGCGTGTGTTTGCATGTTGGTTTGATTATCGCAAAGATACACCCGGGGCCGGATGAGAGACTTTAGCCTACCCGTAAACCGGTTCTGCGTGCTGCGTACAAAAAGCGAGACTGATAGTTCCGGCCAACAAAAACAAAAGGTGGGGTTGCGGAATCATCCGCAGCTTATCTGTGGCGATGCACTGCGACCGACCTCACCGAGTACGCTCTTCAGGACGGCCTGGGATCCAACGTATACGATGAGAGGTTCACGATGCTTACCGCTTGTTGTTCATGACAGTATTTATGTTGTGTCATGATGCTGGAAACATCGTCTGCTTGCTGTACGCGTACTCATCTCTTGCCCCTGCTTGACTAGGTACACCGGTCTACAAGATCAAGAAGGGGCAATCAGCAACCAAGCGGGGCGGCATCGTCGTTGCGCTCGCCTAGTCCAATGGAAGGCTTATCATGGGAGGAGAAGTATTTGCGCCTACGAGATGACCACACGTCTCTCACGCACAAGGCCAATGAGCAAGATGACACGATCCGCCGGTGAGACAGAATGTGTACGACTCTGTTCGGAATTTTAAGGATCATTTTTATATTTATGTTAATATTACAGAAGGCCTTATATTTACGGACATAGGGATAGTTGCGCAGAATATCGTCGGCCGTCCGCCGTCCGCCGTCCGCGTATACGTACGTACCCGTGGTATAGGATTATTGTTTTCCACATTTTTTTTCCCAGACCGGGGTCACGGAATATGTATCCCCTCCCATAGACTGAACGTCACGTTTGTGTTTGTTTACTATTAATATCATTTGTATACAGATATACCGGTAGTACCGCGCATCACAGGTCAAGCGCCCCCATCGATTATCGTTTTGCAACGCAGGATGGAAACGAGGCTTTGAGAGGTTGGCTTTTTGCTTACCGTTCGTTGGCGAACGTATCTTCCAAGTATCTTCAACCAACTTGTCTACCCGACGGTACAGCAGTATCACTCTGAGCGGAAATAAATATAAGAATCATTTTGTGTTGCTATGTACAGTACATACTAATGGTCCTTATATTTCCGACCAGGGTTGTCCGCATCAACGGTACAGGTATACTATACTGCTGCAGTACGTACTGGTATTAATAAGTACTTTTTATTCCAGTGGGTACCCCGAGTTAAGAGCACCCCGTGACTTGTCCTGTAGGCAATATTTAGCTTTTAGTATAGATGGGACAAGCCGTTTTGACCGCTCTTATCTCCAGAATGGTCTTATGTATTTTTTTGTCCATCCCATTTATTATCTGCGCCCTTCTTTTCTCTCTCCCTCTTTAGTCGTAACTTAGATCCGGGGTCACCAAGTAGGCTCTTCTCCCCCCTCCCCACTACGGTACATGCCTTGCATTTTTATCGCGAGGAGATTTCAGCATTTTCTTCCCTCGTCGACTTGCGTCGGATTCCGCCTACCCACGCCACGAAGGCGCTCTCAGCAATTGGTTCCTTTTTATTTTTTCAAATAAAGTCAAAATCTCATCACGGTGGGATCTGAACGCGGGTACCACTGCTAGTAGCCTTTGAAGCTGACCACTAGTCTACCGGAGCGTGGTGTTCTTAGCTCGGGGTGCCCACTGCTGTAAGTTGTTGCAAATACGCCAGCTGTGAGTACGACCGGCTGAGTAGTTGATACTCAACTTTTCAATCTTCGTGATACGTGCAGAGCCTATTGTGGACACGCTGACGGTTTGTATTATAGACCCCGACGTAGCAAACGCATAGACCAGGCGTTGTACTCGTACGTACACCTGGTACAGAAAAACGGATCTTGGATCGCACATTTTCTCGTGACCTTCGTAAGACGAGGATCATCAAGGGTGCCTAAATTTGTGAGGAGTAAATAATGCTGGTGTTTGTCTGTGGCAAGGACAACACCTGCAGGCATTTTTTGCCTGAATGTACACACTGACTGATGTGTACCTGGTTCGGAGACGAATTTGGGGAATGAGCAGATAGATACGGAAGATGAACAACAGTATACTGTTACGGGGGACCTATAGTAAATAGGACCTACGGTATACACAGAAACCTATATATTTACCTATTTTTATCAACAATATTTGGTCCTATTTACTCTGGTCCCTCGTACTAATCGCTTCCGAACGAAGCACACTCGTAACCGACAGGTTCAATCGAGAGTGTCTCGCGTAAAAAGCGATGGCACTCTACCGTACCGCTATCATACTGTAAGAAAGGGTCCTACTCTAATCCCAAGTAATTAATCCCCCATTACGTGGGCGGAATCCTGAAGGGGTTAACGCGGGGGAAAACTAACTACTGCGAAAAGTGAGGGAATTACCTACTGAGCTATAGGCGCAAAAAATCGAGCGATCACCCAGCCCAGGGTAATCCTTACAACCCCCCCCCCCTCTGAACGGCGGGATATTTGGGACGCCGGTACCGTATACGGCCGTACGCTGACCTATCCGCTTCGTTCCAATACCTGGGGAACTCGGGAGGCTTGTTTGTAGGGACGCACGCGCCAGCGTTTCTATGAAAGAAACGTTCGAATTGAGATTCGAATCCCCGTGTCCTCGACGACGTCAAATATGAGGGTGTTACCTACTGAGCTATAGGGGTAAAAATATCGATCGATTACCCCGCCCAGGGTAAGCCTTATAACATTAACCCATTTACTACAGTAGTGCACTGCACATCGACCTAAACCTGACTCTAATGCCAAGTGTTTCGCCCTCATAATGGGAGTGCACTCCTAAATGGGGGTTAACCCATTCAGAACTGAAAAACTTATTCTACACTAATTCCAAGTAGTTTGTCCCCAAACACGTGGGACCAGTTCTTGAGGAGTTAACACGTTTACAACCGCACTCCTTTCCACGTCATGGAGACAAAACAGCTTAGAATTATAAGTCGGATCACTCTTGCGGCTGTAAATATTTAACGCTTCCCGGGGGCGTGCGTACTCTTCCCCCCTCCGTCCGTCCGTCCTTTTCCACTACCATTAACAGCATGAACACAAAGCTGTCTCAGATTGAAAAGAGCCTGAAGCTCAAGTATCGTCTAGAGAACGTCGGCGACTCCACCGCCGGCAATGGGGGGGGGGGTGCCCCGACACGCGCTCCAGCGGCCGGTGGTAGCGGTGTGGCCGGCGTCGGCGTCGGCGGCGACGGTGGTGTTGGCTTCGGCCACCCGCGCAACAGGGAAAACGAGGAGCTCGTGCAGGAGTTGCATCGCTACAACGGCGTTCTCATGCGCGAGAACGGCGATCTGAAGACGAAGATCAAGGTGCGATGATACGTACTTGCTGTTGCACCCGTATTCTTGTTTGCTCTGCCGCCCCCGATCATTTCATGCGCTGACAGTGGGTTGGATGAGGCCCTCCTGCTCCGGAGCAGGAGAGTTTCGCCCGAGGGATACACCCCCGCGCTGGGCTCTCAGCGCGGCAGCAACCCTTGGAATGCGGCAGTACTGCAGGAGACAACGAGTCTAACGTACAGCAGCGTACGGTAGTTCGTGTTCATTCGCCCGGGAGGGTTATATACACCTGGTACCGCTATAATACTGGTACCTGTTTTACTATTTTTGCGAGAACGGGCACACCGTACTAATACAATATAGGTGCAAGTGGCTATTTCTAGTTGAAAAATGGTCGAAGAACGGACCCAGTTGATCAAATTCTTCGGCGGGTACACCTGCCATGTCTTTCTTTAGCAAAACCAAATTGTGATGCGGCTGTTCTGTGCGAGGCGCAGAGATCTCGGTGCTGGGTAGATAAGTTGGTCAATTGTTCGGCGGGTACCTCTGCCATGTCTTTCTTTTTTAGCAAACCAATTGTGATAGGGTTGCTCTATGCGGGGCGCAGAAACGTCGGTGCTGAGAACGGTCGCACGTTGTCCTATTACGATGGACCATAGTAAATAGGACCTACGCTACAAACAGAAATACATACTTCGTATTTACCTATTCCTACCAACAATATTAGGTCCTATTTACTGTGGTCCACCGTATTAGAGGTCGGCGGTTTCATGGTGTCACCTATACGAGAAAGGGTGATCGAGCGGGCGCCACCACCCTCGATCGAACTCGGCATGCACCCTACACGGGTCATTGTACTGACCGACCCTCCGCAATGCTCCTTCAAACTCTTACGTGTGAACACATCGATTCCTTGTGATAAACCTGGCCTAGAACTGCCCCGCTCGAACGATCCTGCGCAGACTCTCAACGACGCCTTGGCGAAGAAAAAGAAAGAGCTGGTCACGGCAAGGCTGGCGAGAACGAGGGCGGTGGGAGCCGGACCGGCAGGTCCCCGTAGCCCTTGCCCTGCGGCAAGAGCGGCCGGAATGCGAAGCCGCCACGTGCAGGTGACAACACAGTACCGATGACCTCGTTGTTGTTGTTGTTGTTGTTTTTTTTATCCTCCGGCGGATGGGTAAAAATAAAGCTTACGCCCTCCACACTTCCACGTCTTACTGCGTGTCGTGTGTCAGTTCACTCCATGTCCCCTCGGAAGTATCAGCCCTTGCTGCTTACTACTCCGAAGACTTGAGCATGTTGACCCGACCTGACCCCCGAAGGGGCCCGGTGCGGTGGGGATAGCCTTGTTGTCGTTGTTGTTGTGGTTGTTCTTTGTTCGACGCGTGCCACTTTTGGCTGTTTTTTCCTTCTTCTGAATGACGGAGTTCCTTAACCCCTTTCCGTCGGAATTTCATTCTTGTGTTGCGACGTGTTTCATTGTAAACGTACTCGCAGGCCTTGAGATTTCTCATCGGGTATATATATATATATTATTATCGGGTGTATATATATATATTAAAAATTAAAAAAACAACAGCTGTGAGCTCGAGGATTTCGTTGAAGCTCATCTTTGCTAGCTGAGTGTAATACTTCGATCGCGTACTTACGGATTTTATATGTCCTCATGTAGGGTGTACATCCCGTATGAGGGGGAAACAATCTGACGCTGTAGAATTCAGGAAGTGAGTATATATAGTACTGTTGATTATCCTCCCAAAATCAATTTTATGGGGTGATGGGGTATAGAGCTCCTCAATAAGTGACCGCCCTCAGAAGGCAGAAACATGGTGCACCTGCATGCAGGCTACCGTAAGCATGCGTCGTCCTTGTTAAGGTATGAATCATTACCCCTTCTCCGTAAGTCAGCGCTGACTTCAAAGTAGCCCCAAGGGTTACAGCCCCTTTGATCAAAGCTGCCGCCGTGATACCAAATGGTGGTCTCCGGCTCTTGCGGTAGCGGATGCTGCTCGCGTGACATTCTGAAAGTAAGATTGCGGTGCGTATCTGGCATTGCTTTTGTTGGAACAGGTTTTTATCTATAGCGGACCCTGTCCGACAGCGCTGCGTACTCGGGACTGTTTTAGATATTATGCGGTTTATCCTGTCCGACAGCACTGCGTACTCGTGACTGTTTTAGATATTATGCGGTTTATAAGCGGCATACAGTTGTACCGGCCTACAGACTCTACATGGTTGGCCCAGCAGAGAGCAAAGAAGGGAGATGGGGGGGGGCAAATGTAGCACTCTTTGATTGGGCACGCTGGGCCTGGCCATATAAACCGTGACCCCATTAAACAAAACCAAACGATCGTTTACAGCAAGCCGAAGGACTGCACGCCGGTACTCAGCCCAGGGATGGCGCAGGTGCTACAACCGTAGGGTAGCAGAGAAACTAGCGTATGCAATAGTCTCGTGTGGAGGTAGCCGCTTTATAATTCGACGAACACAGCAGTAGAAGACATTAACATAGTCGTCGCGTAGCTCTGAGACTGCCCTTGTTTGTCATGATGTAGTGGCGCCTGAACGAATCAGCATGTAAGAAGCCACCGACCCCTGTGTGATCGCGCGCGTTTGCTGCCCTCCAGCTGGGAAAGAAGCGCTCTGCCGATGACATGGACATGGGCTCAGTCCGCCAAAAGGAGGACCCCACAGCTCGCAAGGTAAATCGTGATCGGAACAGTTTTGATTCAAAGTTGGAAAAAAAACAAATAGACCTCAGCTGTGACGTCGAATTTGTCGTCGAAACTGACATTTGGAAGCTGCGTGTGATTGCTGTAACTGTACCTTAACCCCTTTAAGAACTGGTCCCACACATTTGGGAAAAAACTACTTGGAATTAGTGTGGGATATTTTGTTCAGTTCTGAATGGGTTAAGATATCCCTTTTATCGTGTTACAGATAGATCAGATAGATCAGACAGACCAGATAGATAATCGATTCCCACCTTGATGATCTAGATATTTCAGGGAAGATACAGTATAGTCCTGACCTGCTTGATCTAGCTCATGTTGCTGGGTAGGAGTATACATTGTGGGTAGCATCAGCAATATCCGTTTTACCCCGTCACATGATCCAGATACACTTAGGAAACCCGGGGATGTACTTAGGATGTCCCCTGGCGACCACAAAGCAATACATAGGATACTTTCCTACAGAAGGTACATCGTTTCGGTGGTACAGTAGCGATTCCGGCTGGGAGGCCTGCTCGATATTCACGCTACCCCAAGATTAGTCGAGTCAACTCCCTTTGCAAAAGGCGACAACGGTATTTAATGCTCAGCACGAAAAGTCTAGGTGGGAGGGGGGGGGGGGGTGGTAGGCTCCCGTCACATGTGCTCGTTTATAAGCAGGCATCCGAGGACTTTTATGGGAGCGCTTTTACGACATATTGACGCAGTTTTTTGTACAACCAAGAGTGGGATTCGCCATCTCGAAGAAGTGACGAATCCATTTTTTTGTTTTTTTTGTTTCCGTTACCGACGGAGTACTCACGGCTTTCCCTACCGAAACGTAGTGCTGGGGTATAGCAGCAGGACTTGAATATTGTTACTAAAAATAGGTTAAACTATAGTTTTGTTTGTGTATACCGTGGGTGCTGTTTACTGTTGTCCCCCGTAATCCGAATGCGGGCGGTTCGACACTACGAACTTGAAATTTATTGTGTGTGTTGGCTGTCCTTGAAATCTGGTCGTGCGAGCATGCCCCTTTGAAACGGTTTGATCTACGCCGTTTGTTCTTGTGTATCCGACACTCCTCTCTCGCATAAATATGCGATTCTGTTTGATTTTTTTCCCCTTTGGCCATGTCTCGGTGTTGCTAAAACAAACGCTACGCACGTATATTCACGATGTTATTCTAGCCGCCACTACTCGCTTCGCGCTTCTGTTTTTGCTACATGCCTTGCACATCGCCTAGTTGGCTGACACTGCCTGTAATTTGCCCGAAACAGCTCAGCGAACTGGTGGACAAGCTGCGGGAACGTGTTTCGAACGCTGAGACGCAACTCAAGGGGGTGCGAGCGGAGAATCAGCGGCTACGGCAGAGCAAGGTAACCCCCGAGATTTGTTTCGCGAGCAAAAACACCCTCAGAAAAGCCGTATTAATTTGTTTTTATCTTTTTTTCCAAATTTCCAATGTCCAAACTTTCAATATCGTCTCCTTGGGATGTTGGTAGAAAAAAAAACAAAAAAAAAACGTAGGCCTACATATATACCTGGCACGTATCAGGTAACTTTAGAAAAATGGAAATTTGAAAAACATGAAATTTGGATAACGTACATATATACGAAGTATTCAGCGAACAGGGCTTATAACGATACATGCACCTTGCTCGTCTTAACACCACAGGGCAGGAAAATGAGGCGGGAGATCGCTACCCGGCGGCTGCAGTGATCGCTTGGATTTTACGAATAAATTCCTCTGAAATTGCCGCAGTTTTGTTCGCATCAAGATCCCGACATGGAAAACGTTTCAGCAGCAGTTGAATATCCCGGGTACGCGTTAAATGTTCGCATTCGTGTAGTCCTTTGGGAGCCTGGCGTACACGCTGGCATCAGCTAACATGCAGTATAATTTCGTCGTCGCTTTGATTCGTGTATAGTTTGGGATTAATTAGGTGTCTCTCTGCTGCGATCAGCCGGAGACTCTCGCCTAGGGCTACCACCCCCGCGTTGATTTCGATCGCCATCAACGCGACACCTCGTCGCAGAGAGTACATCGTAGTTACCCCGGAAATATAGACACTACTGTACGTATCTAAGTTTACATTTTTGGGTGCCTGGTATGCATTCTGCCTAGCGAAGGCAGGTTCGACTCTGCTTCTCGCAGCCAGAGAACTCTTGTCGAATTGGCTCTCTCGAAAACATTGAAAACGAGCCCATCTCAACGCTTTTTGCATCTATAAACGCCCGCCGCAGGCCCCTTCCGCTATCGCTTAATTCGAAACGCGTCCCTCGCTCGAGTAAGAGTGCGGGTATCAAACTTGATAGCTATCGTCTTGACCGTTTCTGCCCGAACCCGCATCCTGGTAATCTGACTGTAATTTGAGAACGGGTGAAGAGGCGGCCCAAGCTCATCGGCAGCTATAGTTTACCCCCCGCCCCCCCCCCCACACACGCCTTCCCCCCCACNNCCCCCCCCCCCCCCCCCCCGTCCCCCGGTGGTGTGTGAAAACCTTCCTTAAAGCTTGATGCAGGGTGTGCCCCCGAGGACGCACACGAGCAAGCCATGGCTGCCGCGGCGGCCGCGCGCCGCGAACCTCCGAGCGGCCGAGATCGAGAGGAGGTGGAGAGCCTGCACAGGGAGCTGAGAGAGGCACAGGTCAGCAGCGCAACAGAAGACGTCTACCGTATGTATGAAGAGTGCGGGGGTAGGGAAGCGTAGCGTTTATCTTTGTATGACGAGTTCCTGTGGAAACACACATATATATATATATGTATATATATATACCGTACGTTCCACACATAGTAGTGAGGTGGGGTGAGGTAGGGGGGGGGGGGGGGGGGGGGGGGGGGGGGGGGGGGGGGGGGGACGCGTGCTACGATAGAGGTAAAGGTATACCTTTTTTTGGCTGAAACGTTTTCTGAACGACGACGCGCCTTAGCCCAAAATCGTCGGAATTTCATTATTTTTTTTTCATTCTTGTTTTGCCTTGGAAATGTTCATCGGGGAGCACTTTCTTATCCACTTTCATTTTCCCTTCAAACAATTATTTTTTGTTAAGGCGAGGTATAGTAAAGCTCCTCAAGTGACCACCCTTTTAAGGCTAAAATGGTGCACCTTTACCGTTCGTAGCATGCATCAGGGGGTTGTCGTTAAGGAGGGGCCAACGAGCCCCAACTTAGACGTGCAAGTAATAGGTGCACCCATTGTTTTTGCCTTATAAGGGTGGTCACTTGAGGAGCTCTCTATACCTCGCCCAAAACTGATTTTTGGAGGAAAACGAAAATGCTTTGTACCCGATGAACAATCCCATGGCCTACAGTAAGTATACAACCGAAAAAAAAATGCAACACGCGCATGAAATTCCGACGATTCGGGGTTAAGGAGCACCGTCACTCCGAAAACGTTTCAGCCAAAAAAAGGTATACCTATACAGTACCTCTATCGTAGCACGCGTCGACTGTCCACGTACCCCCCCCACCTCACCCCACCCGCACTACTATGTGTGGACGTACGGTATATATATATATAATATGATAATATGTATATGTGTTTCACAGGAACTCGTCATCAACAGATAAACGTACGCTTCCCTACCCCGCACTCTTCATACATACGGTAGACGTCTTCTGTTTGCGCTGCTGACCTGTTGCCTCTCTCAGCTCCCGTGTGCAGGCTCTCCACTCCTCTCGATCTCGGCCTCGAGGTTCGCGGCGCGCGGCCGCCGCGGCAGCCATGGCTTGCTCGTGTGCGTCCTCGGGGGCACACCTGCATCAAGCTTTAAGGAAGGTTTTCACACACCAACCGGGGACGGGGGGGGGGGCGGGGGCGCGGGAGGGGGCCGCAACGGGGGGGGGGGGGGGGCATCATTTGCTTGCCTTAACCATTAGATCCATTTGACCACGCATCCCTTTCGAGACGGTGCGCGTGCGCGGAGCGGGAGGGGTGTAGCAGCCATCGCTTGCTTACGCGTGCGTCCTGTACCGATCTTTGACGCAGGTTGTTGCACGCCCCGCCGCCCGGCGGCGGGGGTGGTGGGGGGGAAGGCGTGTGTGGTGGGGGGGGGGCGGGGGGTAAACTATAGCTGCCGATGAGCTTGGGCCGCCTCTTGGGGGGGGCAGGGGACGCGTGCTACGATAGAGGTAAAGGTATACCTTTTTTTGGCTGAAACGTTTTCTGAACGATGACGCGCCTTAGCCCAAAATCGTCGGAATTTCATTTTTTTTTTTCATTCTTGTTTTGCCTTGGAAATGTTCATCGGGGAGCACTTTCGTATCCACTTTCATTTTCCCTCCAAACAATTATTTTTTGTTAAGGCGAGGTATAGTAGAGCTCCTCAAGTGACCACCCTTTTAAGGCTAAAATGGTGCACCTTTACCGTTCGTAAGCATGCATCAGGGGGTTGTCGTTAAGGATGGGCCAACGAGCCCCAACTTAGACGTGCAAGTAATTTTGTATAAGCCTTGTACGTATCAGGCGGCGGGTTTTCCAAAATGCCTCGAAATCCCCCCCATGAAGTATTGTTGTCTAACTTGTTACTATCAACCTGTACACGGCCGTACGTAGCGTGGGTGATCGGCCTGTTTCTTGAAAACACACTGCAACCCAAAGGGTGGGTGATGTTCGTGCAGCATGTTCGCATGTACTGCTGGAGTTGTGTCGTTCCAGGAGCACGTTTTTGCCAAGGTCTATCACCGGGGGGGGGGGCGTACTCATTTGTTGTTTGCCTTAGTCATTTCAATGGATCACCGGGGGGGGAACAAAGTAATCAGAATCGACGAAGGACTAAATATAATGTAACAGACATCCCGTTATGTTTATGAGCGATATTTAGTTGTGAATACAATTACCGGTAGGCCCCCCTCCGTAATTACGACAACGGACTAAGCACATCGCCGAAACACTGTGCCCGAAACAAAATAAATAAAATATTCAACCATGGTTATTTTATGTATGAGTCAATTGTGCGTGGCATCATTTTTTTTTTGCGTTACGACCACCACAGGCCAAGGCGCAGCTCATCCAGGCTCGCTTCGAACACTTGGAAGCGAGGACTCTGGCGCAGGCTGACCTTCACGAGGGAAGCGTCGACAAGCTTCAAGAGACCAACAGACAGGTGAAAGTGAAACGCAGAAAACACTCATCACATTGTTTTCGGCGTGCAGGAGGCGGCGGAGCGAAGGACAAACCTTCAGTTGGCTGACCTTTCGTGGGCGGGCTGTCGGTATGCTTTGTTTGTGGTAGGCGGTAGTTTTTTTTTTCTTTCATCATCAAAGCCCGGGTCGTATCATTTTCATCACCGACTGCTCAAGGAGGAGCAGCATCCGGCCTTCCAGCGACGAGGCATACTGAATGATGCCTCGATACATCATACGAAACCCCACAATATATGAAACCCCTAGTATCCTCAAACCTGTATCAAGCTACCGCATACCACAAACAAACATGCTTATTTCACAAAAACAAAAGAAATGCGGGATTTCCCTTCTAACTAAACACGGCGGTGGGAAGCGTGGGAAGGCGTAGCGCTATTCGCACGGCGGGGCGGATCGACCCTGTTAAGTGTCCCTCATGTCGATCGATTCCACTGCTGCTGCTGCTGCTGCTGCTACTGCTGCTNTGTCAAAACAAAATAAATAAATAAAGGTGCGTACATGATGCTTTCGGGGTAGATAATTTTTCGATACTTTTTCAAGTTTTTCGAAAATCACTTCGGCAGTCTTTAGCCCAAACCAAAAACGGGTAAAACATATTTAGAGACGAACATGTAGTAAACTCTCGAATTCTACCACCCAACTGCCGTCTACTGCTTTAATACCTAAACATATTGATTCAACAATGCAACACGTTGTTGCTATTCCCCAACAGCACGAATTCCGCAGTAGCTATCGATGGAGAGCTTGCACAATCTACGTATTGCGGTTGACAGTTGACAGTGTTCATCGATAGGCACCTCGCACAATGTATTGTGGCTGGCGATGCTCATCGGTAGACACGCTTCACAATGTATTGTGGTGAACGACATCTATCTATCGATCGACAGTATCACCGCCAGTCTTTTGTCGCCGACAATAGTTATCGATAGATACATTCCACAGTCTATTGCCACCGACAATATCTATCGGTAGACACCTTCCACGGTCTATTGTCACCGACAATAGCTATCGATAGGCACCTCCCGCAGTCTATTGCCAATACATCATCGTTGTGTCTATTGTCCGGGGTGTGGCGGAAAAGGCTACGATAATAGCTAGGGTTGGGTACTGGCGCAGTACGTAGTACACGTACACTGACAGCATACTTTCACCTACACTGCTGCCTGAGAGCACGACGTGCTGCTGTTTAGACTACATAGTTTATACTTGTATTACATGTACAAATATTGGAACAGAACATGGAAACATTTTAGAACTGCACTATTAATAACTAGGTTACAGAGCCAATTATCTCAGTGTAATTTTAAGCCATTTGTCCAAAACGGATGATTGCGGCCCTAACAGGGTGTTAATGAATACCTGTAACCTCTAACCTGTAATCAGGTGTATACATAACAGAGGATATATGTACCAGGTACCACAGGATACCAGGTAAACAAGAGACAAGAGAAGGAGGAGAGAGGGAGGGAGAGACGGGGACTTGCGCACGATGGGCGACTTCTTGTCTCCCGCTGTCAACCCAGACCCATACCGTATGTATGTGTGTATATGTAACACGTGAGATAATATGATAGAAGTATGATTATATCATGATATGATAACGCACCCCCGCGGACGAATTTCTAACTGGATTTTCTCGACAGCAGGGGAAGTGCAAACGGCTACGGCTATTATGTTACAACAAGTATCAAATATCTCGCTCCGCAGCCACCGTTTTTGTTGTGTACGGTATGATATGCCGGTATGCCCCCCTACTGTAGTTAAAAGAGAAAATCGGCAAGGAAATTCGTCCCAGGGGCGGGAGTTTTCTTTACGTGTAGAGTGTGTTTCTCTTGTTCGTTCTTGCCTGGTGGCTTCGTGAGTACGAGCATGATATATACCGGTAGCTGGCACGAGGATCGAACGCCTGCTGTGTTTCTCCTTTATTTTCAGCTTGCGACACCCTTAATTCAAAACTACAGCTGTGAGATTTACGTATGTATGTATATCTATGTACATATTAGGAAAAATCATAAAAATACCTCAGCTGTGAAATCAATTTTTTCCTCACAACTCATGTTTGTACCATAGTTTTGGAGAAAATCGGCTCGGAAAATCGTCCGATGGGGTTGTGTAATTTTCTACGTGACGTCAGTATAGGGGTGCGACGGACGGAAAATGCCGTTACCGACGGCAATTTTGAGAGGAAATGCTCGTGACCCTAACTACTATACTCATACCAACGGGAGGATTTTTAATAGGACGCGTTGCGACACTCCAAGCGTGGCGAGAAAGGTGACGCCATGTTGGTCGTGGAAGGTGTTAAGGTTTGGTGTGGACACACGTCGGCCGTATGCGACGACGCCGTGACACCTGCTTGTTTTTTGTTTGGCGACCGACCCACCCCCGTCACTCCCCGTCTCTGACCCGGAATATGATACACGGCAAAAACAAAATGCCCCCGTTAGCGGTCATTAACACGTGGCGTAAATCGACCTTCTTCTGGGCGCATTTTCGCGTTGTTACATCCATTCTTGCTACCCTTTTTTAGCCGGGAAAACGCGGTGCCTACTCGTAACTTGATGTATATACGTATGGCACAGGTTACCAGGCTGTGCGAGAGTCCATTCATCTCCCAGGCGTTCCGCGAGCAAGAGCGTTCGGAGCGCGTCCTCGAGCTGGAGCAGGGCGGGCGAGCGGCTCAGCTTAAGATCGACCACTTGCAGGTTCGCATGCATGCAATGGTTGGTTGGTTGGTACGATCAGATTGAAAGTTTTTGCGTGGGTTGATTGGAAGTTCTTGGGATGCTTGGTTGAAGGTTCTTGGATGTTTGGAAGTTATTACGAGTATAGGGTTGAAAAGTTTTTTGCATAGTTGAAGGCTCTTGCATGGTTGAAAAATCTTGCACGGTTGAAAGTTACGGCAGAGTTGATTTTTTTTGGCATAGTTTTGAAGGTTCCTTGCATGGTTTAAAGGTCCTGTACTGTTGAAACTTATTTCATGGTTGAAAAACTCTGCATGGTTGGCAGGTTGAAAGCACTCCCTGTCACCGCACTCGCGGGGAAGTACCAGTAGCAACTCCTCCCAATATGGGAGCACTTACGGTCGTCTGATGCTGTGAACTAAAACGAAACCTCTGGGTGGTTTATTCCGCTCGCTACTATCCCCCTTCCGTCGCTGAATGGAGCGCTGACTTTTTTTACGGATAAAACACATATTACTGTCCTTCAGTTCGCGGCATCTCTCCGCTTAATGTGTCGTACCCTTTTGTCGCGTGATGGCGAAAAACGGGTGGCTGCATCAATCGATAGCTTAGCGACAAAACAACATGCAGTACGCGACAGCATTTAAGAATATACCATTTTGACCTAAGGCTCGCGGCTGACTGTGATGTCAACGTTGAGCATAGGCTCTTCAATGCTGTTGTATACCTGGTAGTATTTAGAGTCGTATTCCTCGCTGGTTACAAAGTTCTCAACTGTATATATTCTTAGATTTAAGAAACACTCAGCCTGAAATCATTAACTCCCTAATTATGAAGGCATGTCGCGTACTGTACCAGCCTGATAGAAAACATGTGGGAGTGTTTTTTTTACCTTTTGTGGTGATCCAGATGATCTGCCTATACTATCTCCTTCATGAGGTCATATATATTAAAAAAAAAACCCGTACGAGCACGAGCGATCGAAGTATCACACGCAGCTTGCACATATGAGCTTCGACGAAATCCTCCATCTCACACCTGAGAGGTACGTATGTATTCCTTTTTATCAAAAAGGTTCCCTTGTGTCTTTACGATCGGACTGCTTAACCTGCAACAATAACCCTACCGACCCACCCACCCACCCTCTCGCCCATCCGCCAACTCACCCACCCCATCCACCCCACCCCGCTCACCCCACCCCGCTCACCCCACCCACCAGGAGACAGCCCAGACGCACCACGCGGCGCTTGTGGCACTCCAAAAACAGACCGTGAGGCTGAGGGAAGAAAAGGAGAGGGCGGAGCGAGCCCTTCAAGAGATGCGCGTCAGGCACAACGAGACCGAGGCAGGCGCTCAGGTGACAGAATTGACGCTTCAGTAGTGGTTGTTTGCCCGATTTGTGTCATAGGGCTATGAGTAGGCTGACTATGATATTAGCCGCAGACTACGGTAGTGCTCAGTTGGCTGGCTATAAGCCGCCGCTAGTCACTAGTTGGCTGGCTATAAGCCGCCGATTAGTCATAAGCCGCCGACTTAGTTATTAGTTGGCTGACTATAAGCCGCCGACTAGTTATTCGTTGGCTGACTATAAGCCGCCGACTAGCTATTAGCTGGCTGACTATAAACCGCCGACTAGTTCTTGGTTGGCTGACTATAAGCCGCCGACTAGTTCGCAGTTGGCTGACTATAAGCCGCCGACTAGCTACGTATTAGCTGGCTGACTATACGCCGCCGACTAGTGATTAGTTGGCTGACTAGAAGCCGCCGACCAGTTCTTAGTTGGCTGACTATAAGCCGCCGACTAGTTATTAGTTGGCTGACTATAAGCCACCGACTAGTTCGTAGTTGGCTGACTATGAGTCGCCGACTAGTTACTAATTGGCTTACTATAAGCCGCCGACTAGTTCTTAGTTGGCTGACTTTAAGCCGCCGACTAGTTCTTAGTTGGCTGACTATAAGCCGCCGACTAGTTATTAGTTGGATGGCTATAAGCCACCGACTAGTTCGTAGTTGGCTGACTATAAGTCGCCGACTAGTTACTAATTGGCTTACTATAAGCGGCCGCCTAGTTCATAGTTGGCTGACTATAAGCCGCCGACTAGTTATTAGTTGGCTGACTATAAGCCGCCGACTAGTTATTAGTTGGCTGACTATAAGCCTCCGGCTAGTTATTATTAATAGTTGGCTGACTCTAAGCCACCGACTAGTTATTGGTTGGCTGACTATAAGCCACCGACTAGTTCGCAGTTGGCTGACTAAAAGCCGCCGACTAGTTCGCAATTGGCTGACTATAAGCCTCCGGCTAGTTACAAGCCGCCGATCAGTTCGTAGTTGGCTGACTATAAGTCGCCGACTAGTTACTAATTGGCTTACTATAAGCGGCCGACTAGTTCATAGTTGGCTGACTAAAAGCCGCCGACTAGTTCGCAGTTGGCTGACTATAAGCCTCCGGCTAGTTATTAGTTGGTTGGCTATAAGCCACCGACTAGGTATTAGTTGGCTGACTATAAGCCACCGACTAGTTCGCAGTTGGCTGACTAAAAGCCGCCGACTACGAGTAGTTCGCAGTTGGCTGACTATAAGCCCCCGACTAGTTAATAGTTGGCTGACTATAAGACTCCGACTAGTTATTAGTTGGATGACTATAAGCCACCGACTACTTATTAGTTGGCTGACTATAATCCACCGACTAGTTCGTATTTGGCTGACTATAAGCCGTCGATTAGTTCATAGTTGGCTGGCTAGAAGCCGCCGACTAGTTCATAGACTATAAGCCTCCGGCTAGTTACTAGTTGGCTGACTATAAGCCACCGACTAGTTCGCAGTTGGCTGACTATAAGCCGCCGATTAGTTCATAGTTGGCTGTCTAGAAGCCGCCGACTAGTTCGTAGTTGACTGACTATAAGTCGCCGACCAGTTACTAATTGGCTGACTATAAGTCGCCGACTAGTTACTAATTGGCTGATTATAAGCCGCCGACTAGTTATTCAGTCGGCTAGGTACTACAAGTTAGTTGCGTGCGGTGGTTTGCGGAGATCTTGCGTCTTTGTATTGTCCGATTGACGACTGACGCGTTTTGTGACTCGACGTGTGTTTTTAATTGGTAACAGACTAAGTCAGGTAGTTGGACTAAGTCCGGCGGCCAACTAATGACTGTTAAATAACCGTGAAGTCCAGCGAATAAGGCATGCCTTTCGTACTCACAGCCCTACCGATTGCACATTTATATAAATGTACCATTATCACACGGGGGGACATCGTAATCATAACCTAGTATGATGTGTATACATTAGGGGGGATGTAGGGTTTTTCGGTCCATCGTGGGTTCTGATTATAATTCTTACTACAATAGCCCCCACGGCAATATATGAATATGTTAGTCGACCAAAATTTAGCTGGGTGGCGGAGCCAGGCAACCAGCTGAATTTTTCTAGTCGACTAAAGTCTGGGTGGGTCACGGAGCCAGTCGACTATTACGGGGGCATATACTGTGTGTAGTAATCAGAACCTAGTATGGTGTGTATCCATTAGGGGGGATGTAGAATTTTTGAGTCCATCGTGGGTTCTACTTACTATTCTTACAACATATGCCCGCTCCGGTCATAGTGATAATGCCAGTCCCATCTGGGATATTGCGTCACCTATATCGCCTCCTCTGCCCAAAGCTTGTATAACAAAAAAAAAGACGAAGACGTTTGCAGGCAGGTTCATATAGCGGGTTCACAAAAGCTTGTGGTAATCCTATGCCCCGTTTGCTCAAGGGCGGAGGAAGAACACAACAGACAAACAATCAAAAACCTATATTTTGAGAGGTATATTACCGGCTTGATGTCGCGGACACATCTGGTATTCTAGTAAGGTTGTTGAGCTTTGCTATCCGACAATGTTGCAGCATGGTCTTCAACGTTGCTCACTCATAATTATTCCCGCATAGGTGGCGGGGGCCCCCCACCCCCCCCCCCTTGCACCATAAATTAAATAAATTTATTGAAGGCTGTCGTCCATATGCAAGTCCGCCTCAGAGGCGGTTCTTAGCAGGATGCAGCTCACCCTCCATGCGACTCGCCCAATACATCACGGCGCTTCGCGCCTGTTGCAAGCAATGTTTGCCTGGTTGGTGAAAACCCAACGTGGTCCGTCCCGGCATTGTAGGGATGCGAGGGTCTATGATCATACGACTACGGCCGTGCACGACATGAGTGCCCCCCCCCCCCCTGCACAATGTGGGCATGAAAAGGTCCTTGTAGAGACACAAGAAAATGTAGCACACCACTACTAGGCGTGCCGAAATGAGCGGATGTCAGCACCTTGTGGGGCTTGCTACAGTATAACACGCTGCTCAATGTCTCCACAAGGATGATTTTACGCCCATAGTATGCAAGAAAGAGGGATTTCGGCCACCTGTGCAGAAAGAGGTAGAAATATTCATTTCGTCCCTCTCGAATGTGGAAGAATAGTGGAGTGTCTTGAATTATTTATGTGAATTTACTATTTGCTTTGGCGTTGTTTTTTCTGTTCCATCCTTGCAGACATACCCAGATGGACCCCGACGGCTTCCCCCAATAAACCCAACACTGCCATCCACACGCGAGTTGAAGTTCGCCTCACAAGTGGTTCTTTAGTAGGATGCAGCTCCCTCCTTCATGCGACTCGCCGAACATCTCACGTTTCGCTTCGCGATTGGTGCAAGCAAATGTCCGCCTGGTCGGGGAAAATCAAACGTGCTCCGTCTCCGCATTGTGAGGACGCGAGGGTCAATTTTGGTCATACGACTACGGCCATGTATGGCATGGAAACACTCCCCCCCATGTCTGCTTGGTCGGTGAAAACCCGACGTGCTCCGTTTCGGTACTGTAGAGGTGCGAAGGCCTATGGTCATACGACTACGGTCATTCATGACATGGGACTCCCCCCCCCCGCGCGCCTGATCCTCCACCTGACTCAGTTGATGGCCGACAAGATGCGGCTCTACGCGGGAGATGAGGACGTTGACCTGGAGGAGCTGGAAAGGGCCTTGACCATCGTCAGGAGGAAAATGACGGACCCGGAATCCTTCCCGGGATTTCTCGAAAATCCTGAGGTTGGAGCTTTTAAAAAAATAAATGAATCACGCTTTTGTGTGTGTGTGTATATGCTATGCAAATAAGCTGTATCGCAGATGCTGAAACTGTTTTTTGAAAGGAAGTAATTCGGCCCTATTTTGTACCTGGTATACACCACAATGGTTTTTTCTCAAGCATTTTTTACTGCTGCCTGATCCCGTGTGAACGTTTTTTCAAGAGCACCAAACAGTGGTGAAGTTGCTATATACGTACCGGTACTGTGTAACACCCNTTTTTTTTGGCGGTCACCAAAGCTGGCGGTCGAGTAGATCATTTGTGCGGGGTGGAGAACCTTTGTTCCGCACAAGGGGAATGGTCGTATCACGTAGTGTTAATATGGTAAGGCGTCCGCGAGGCAGTTACATAGTAAAACCCATTGCTGTCTCCGGAAGTGGCCACACCAGAAATTAAATTAACTCATTGAAGCTGTCGTCCATATGCAAGTCCGCCTCAGAGGCGGTTCTTAGCAGGATGCAGCTCACCCTCCATGCGACTCGCCCAATACATCACGGCGCTTCGCGCCTGTTGCAAGCAATGTTTGCCTGGTTGGTGAAAACCCAACGTGGTCCGTCCCGGCATTGTAGGGATGCGAGGGTCTATGATCATACGACTACGGCCGTGCACGACATGAGTGCCCCCCCCCCCCTGCACAATGTGGGCATGAAAAGGTCCTTGTAGAGACACAAGAAAATGTAGCACACCACTACTAGGCGTGCCGAAATGAGCGGATGTCAGCACCTTGTGGGGCTTGCTACAGTATAACACGCTGCTCAATGTCTCCACAAGGATGATTTTACGCCCATAGTATGCAAGAAAGAGGGATTTCGGCCACCTGTGCAGAAAGAGGTAGAAATATTCATTTCGTCCCTCTCGAATGTGGAAGAATAGTGGAGTGTCTTGAATTATTTATGTGAATTTACTATTTGCTTTGGCGTTGTTTTTTCTGTTCCATCCTTGCAGACATACCCAGATGGACCCCGACGGCTTCCCCCAATAAACCCAACACTGCCATCCACACGCGAGTTGAAGTTCGCCTCACAAGTGGTTCTTTAGTAGGATGCAGCTCCCTCCTTCATGCGACTCGCCGAACATCTCACGTTTCGCTTCGCGATTGGTGCAAGCAAATGTCCGCCTGGTCGGGGAAAATCAAACGTGCTCCGTCTCCGCATTGTGAGGACGCGAGGGTCAATTTTGGTCATACGACTACGGCCATGTATGGCATGGAAACACTCCCCCCCATGTCTGCTTGGTCGGTGAAAACCCGACGTGCTCCGTTTCGGTACTGTAGAGGTGCGAAGGCCTATGGTCATACGACTACGGTCATTCATGACATGGGACTCCCCCCCCCCGCGCGCCTGATCCTCCACCTGACTCAGTTGATGGCCGACAAGATGCGGCTCTACGCGGGAGATGAGGACGTTGACCTGGAGGAGCTGGAAAGGGCCTTGACCATCGTCAGGAGGAAAATGACGGACCCGGAATCCTTCCCGGGATTTCTCGAAAATCCTGAGGTTGGAGCTTTTAAAAAAATAAATGAATCACGCTTTTTTGTGTGTGTGTGTGTGTATATGCTATGCAAATAAGCTGTATCGCAGATGCTGAAACTGTTTTTTGAAAGGAAGTAATTCGGCCCTATTTTGTACCTGGTATACACCACAATGGTTTTTTCTCAAGCATTTTTTACTGCTGCCTGATCCCGTGTGAACGTTTTTTCAAGAGCACCAAACAGTGGTGAAGTTGCTATATACGTACCGGTACTGTGTAACACCCGGGTGGTAAAATAGCACACCCCCCTCCTTCGGACGAGTTTCCACGCTGCCTTTCCCTGACAGCCCGCGGGGGGGGGGGGGGGGGGGGGGGGGGGGGGGGGGGGGGTGTACTTCATATTAATGTATGGCCGTAATTGTATGACTGTAGACCCTCGCCTCTCTACAATGCGGGGGGCTTCAAACGCCGGGAGACGCATCTCGTATCTGTAGAAAGCCTTGGACGATACCTGTCCAAAACCTACCACCTTTTTCGTTGTTGTGTGCCCTGCCTTGGCTTTGCGATAAAAAAAATGACCCGGAAATGTATCCAGCCCCCCAGGGGGTTGTGTTATCTTGCGTGCTGTGTGTACGGTACCTGGTGCGGCGAGCACGCACGGCTTGGAAAATGTTACCCATAAAAAACCCGCCACTGGTCACCCTTGTGGGCGAAAATAGGCAATTTCTGCGTACGTAAGGCCCATTGATGTTGACAACTCCAAACGCCACAACCGTAGGCTGGGCTGCGACCCTGCTTATTACTAGTCGCCGACTATTAAGAGTACGGGGGGCCATAGTAAATAGGACCAACTATGGTTAGTAAAAATAGTTTAATATACCAGGTATAGGTTTTTGTGTAAACCGTAGGTCCTATATATTTACTATGGCCCCACGTACGTAATAGTTGATGTAGTTGGCCACTACTTAAGGTATTTACAAGTTACTGTAGTTGCGTGCGGTATTTTGAGGAGTTCTGCTGCGTATTTTTGTGTCTGACTACGTATGTAGCGCGTTTATGTGGCGCGGTTGTTTTTTTTGTTGGCAGTCAGATACGTAGTGTATACGTAGCTGTCACCAGGAACTCGCGGAGCAGGATATTTTTGTAACTGTCGTCAACTTTTGTGCGTTGGCGGTGGTAGTGGTGGTGGTGGGCAACATCTCTTTTTTTTTTTGGTGGACAGTGATTCTGTTTGTCTTTTTGTGTCGCTGTCAGTCGGGTGTTAGGTTACAGCGATTATCGAAAGGGGTCCCTAATTTGCTTTGGCGCTGTCGAAAGTAATAACTCGCATTCGCAAGGCAACACATACTAATACTTACAAAATAGTCAGTTAGTTTGGCATGCTCCACCACACCCAACTAATAACCATAGCCGTGGAGTCCATCGACCCAGCTCACAGTCAGTCCTACCAAACACCCCAAACCCGGTTTGATGTCGTTCGTATGTGTGTTTTGCGCAGGACGAGGAGATGGACAACGTCCCTGCCCTTCGGCGAAAACTTCAGCGAGTGCAAGTGTCCAATCTGAACCTGACGCGAGAGCTAGAACGGGCGGAACGCATGCTCAAGGCTCAGGTATACATATACGCACCAAGAAAACGAGCAATAAGAAAGGCAGGCTGATGTTTACAGGAAATGCGAAATGCGGGAGTCGTTACGCTGAATTTAGTCTAGAACTTCGTATCTTCGTATATACAATTCGGCGTGAACACGATTGATGCGGCGCAACGTACCCCCAACTGCCAGGGTGTAGGGGTTATTCCGGCCCTACCCTACCCTACCCTACCCTACCCTACCCGACAGCCACGTCTCTTTCGGTTCCGCTTGTTTTGTGGTTTTGACAATATCTTCAAAATGCTTCCTCACTCCGCCCCCCCCACGCGTTAAATGCTGTTTCAGTTTACCTCGTTTCCTGTTGCAACTCGTGCATACATACGTACAACGTATGTGCCTAATAAGTATGTAAGTATTGTCTACATGTACGACAATTTATTAGGTATGTATTTCCCCTCTCCAGAGTTACTGGGGCCTGTTCTTGCTCCTGCGAACAACCACAGGAGCGATTGCTTCGGCGATGAGTGAATGTGAGAACACCAGTAGCAACAATAATAACAACAACGAACAAAAATCGCCCCCCAAATGAGTACGCCTCCCCCCTCCCTCACGGCGCTTCGCGCTTGGTGCAAGCAATGTCTGCCTGGTTGGTGAAAACCCAACATGCTCCGTCCCGGCATTGTAGGGATGCGAGGGTCTATGGTCATACGACTACGGCCGTGCACGACATGAGCACCCCCCCTCCGTCCCGGCATCGCAGGGATTCGAGGGTCTATGGTCATACGACTACGGTCGTGCACGATATGAGTACACCCTTCCCCCCCCCCCTAAAGGTAATTAGCGCCCAAATGTTGGGGGTGTCTCTGTTAGGAGTTGTAGGAACGGTGCTCCATCTCGAAAGGGATGCATGCGTGGTCAACGGTCAAAAGACTAAGGCAAGCAACAAATGAGTATCCCCGTCTCGCCCCCCCCGTAAATGTGTCTGTTGATAGATGAGCATCAACCGCGATTTGCACGTCGAGCTAGAGGAGGCATGCCGGAGGTCGACCATGGACCGAGGACAGCTTGGGCAGAAGCTGCACGACTTTGAATCCCTCGCGCTCGAGCGCCTCACGACTGTGCACCGGCTGGAGGCTCAGGTACGAAGGACAGGCCGCAAATATAAGGATCATTTAGTAGGGCTGGGCACTGGCTGACTCAGTCAGTAGCGATTATACTGTCTTCAAAATCAATCAGTATACTGGACTGCGGGAGTATACTCTCTCTCCCCTCTCCTCTCTCTTTCCGAAACGCATTTGATGGGTTTCCGTACTATACCATGGCGTGTTTCTTGGATGTACGTAATTAAAAACCTACTGGCGAACAGACTGGCCGGGGTTAATCAGTAGATTACTACTGCCAGTACATACTGTGCCAGTGCCCAGCCCTACTATATATGAAGTTTCGACATTACTATATATGAAGACTAAGCGGTCCTTATATTTACGCCCAGAGTGATCGACAGATAAAACAACCCACACCTATTTCGCCACGCTACGTATGGTTAGAGTGTCCCCTCCTCCATACAAGTGAAGACAGTATTAATAGTAGAAAAGTAGATTACTAGCAACTATTACGGGGGGTAGGCATACTAATCGGACCCCAATGTTGGACCCCAAAGAACGAGACATCCTCGTATATTTACGTACTATATATATTGAAATGTACGACATTGGAAACGTATGACATTGGAATGTGTGCACTCGTATGACATTGAAATGCACACGACATTTGGGCATTTATGACGTTTATGTTTTAATGTATGACTTGGTGTCTACACATTTTAATGTTATGGACACAGGTGAAGCAGCTCTTGTATGGCCCAGCCAGGCGGCAGCGCCTCGGGGCTGCGGCCGACGCATCCCCGGCAGCGATGGAGCAGGAGCAGGAGAGCGCACTGCTGAACGAGCTGGCGGAGGGCGACTTCTCCGCGGATCAGAACATCGTCGAGGTATATACGTACGTAGGTTTGTTGGGGGGAAAAACAATTCCTTGGAAATGTTTGATGTGTCGCTGCTCTTGGTGTTGGAACATCGTTGAGATTTTTGAGGCGGAGGTGTACTCATGTCATGACATCATCGAGGTAGGTATGATGGAGGCTTATTTTTTGCCCTTGGAGATGTTTTTATATGTGGCTGCTCTTGATGTAGGAAGATCGTCGAGGATTATTTTTATTTTTTAGGGGGGGGCGGGTGTACTCATGTCACGCATGGCCGTAGTCGCTGTATTATCATAGGCCTTCACACCCCTTATATACGATGCCGAGACGGAACATGCCGGGTTTTCACCGGCCAGGCGAGTTTTTTTCTTCGGGTGGGGAAGACTTTCCTGGAAAATGATTCGATAGGATATATACGGCCAATGGCAGTTAATTGATATTGATGCTGTTGGCACGCACGCGTGCACCCCCAAAATCAAGAGATCGTTTGTCTCAACTGCCTCTTGACGTACCCCAGTGCACGTACATACGTAGTACAATAGAAGGGTCCTCCTTTAAACTTTAGCCCTCCTCTTCTTACCACCAATGAAGCGGTCCATTTTGTAACGGTTGGAGTGGACCCGTTACGTCCAGCGTCGCTGTTCCTGCCATTGATAGCCACGTAGCAAGTTATCACGTTGCGCCTTGGGGACTACACTGTTAGTAGTATGTTCTCACGTGCGCTTTGGGTGTTACACTGATATGATGGAGGGCCATAGATATCAGCACCCACGGCGGACCCAAACAGCATGTACCAGGTATCACACATCCCCCCTAATGGTGACACGCTCTGCTCGGTTCTGATTGCTATATATGTTCCTCTGGAATAGTGTGTATGTCGAACATGGTGGGCTTTGTGAATTATTCTGTCCCTCCTGTAATAGTATGGGCTTGGCTCTTGTGATAGTATAAGCTTGGGAGGCCGGTAATTACGTCAGGATAGGTAATCGGTCCCTTTCGACGCCATTTGCTAAGGCATTAGTCTGTTGGGCTACACTGGTAAAAGGTTACCCACCAATTACCTGCCTAATATAAGCCTTACAACACCCTGCCTTCAAAAACGCCCACTTATTTTCGCAGGCGCTATTGACGCGTGCGACGATATAGGGGTACTGTCGGAGAGAATGTTTTTCAAGGGGACCCCGAAATAAGGGAAAACGGTATACGTATACAACGGTACCTCAAACTCCTGCGCACTGTCGATTCCCCCCATTTTATTGACTACAAGGGACAGGTCTACCAGCTCTGATAAGGGACGTCGGTATGTAAGGGACCTCCCGTCCCGAACGCACTGTGTATGTTAATAGGGTCCATTGAAAGGGGCTACACGATTCGTTGTACAGTAGGCCCTTCGTAGCCATGGGGTTGTTTCATCGAGTTAAATAACCTAGGTTTTGTTTTTCAAAGTAAAAAAAACATTTTTTTTTTTCAGTGAGGGAGCTAAGCTTCTTAATTAAGGAAGAGCCTTTGAAAACCAGGGTGCTATGATATTCGTACTGTGTTGAGTATATATCCGAGGTGGACGAGATGGGTATATATATATGTTGTTGTTGTTCTCGCATGAACTGATCGCGAAAAAAGATAGTCCAGGGTCACAGGACAGGCTCCAAAAAACAACTTTTGGAGTGTGTATATGTAAGCGCAGCAGGCATGTTTCTCCCGGGAACACTACCCCTACCGCAAGATAGCACCCTTCCAACGTACTGTAAGTGTACTTAATACCCAATGCCCGCCTACAAAATGAACTAGGTGTGGGTGGTTGGGGCGGAGCTGGAGCCCGGAACACTGTCGGCTGGATCCTCGAGCTTCATCGTGGTCGACTTCTTTGACTTCGAGAGCCAGGCTACCCCGCTCCTCCCCGGGACGTCGCCGGCCTTCGACTTCGCAACTACTTTCAAGGTGGGCAAAATATTCCACACATATATCAGAGTGGGGAGGGGGGGAAGAAGAGCCTACCCCAAATGCTGACTCCGGATCTGAGTTATTATTATGATTAGGAAGTTGAGAGAGAAAATAAGGGCGAAGGTAATAAATGGGATGGAACCCCCCCCTGTTTCCATATATAGCACGCATCTACTGGAGATAGATAGATAGATAGATAGATAGATAGATAGATAGATAGATAGATCGTGATCTGTTCCACGTGTGGTCAACTTCGCACTTTCTTGTGCTTTCTGGCCCCCCAACAAAATGTTAGAGGTGTCTCTATTAGGAGTAGAAACGGTGCTCCGTCTCGAAAGGGATGCGTGGTCAATGGTTAAATGACTAAGGCAAGCAACAAAGGACCCTCCCCCGACTCGCCCAATACCTCACGGCGCTTCGCGCTTGGTGCAAGCAATGTCTGCCTGGTTGGTGAAAACCCAACGTGCTCCGCGTCCCGGCATTGTAGGGATGCAAGGGTCTATGGTCACACGACTACAGCCATGCACGACATGAGTACCCCCCCCCCCCCTATCCCCATCCCAACAGATTTCTTTGTCTAAACCCTTACCTTCCGTTGTGGGTGGTTATGCAGAGTCTGTGTATTACAGATCCAACCTAGGAAAATATGTGCTGGATCATGCAGATTTTATGACTCCTGCCCCCGGCGACATAAGCTACAGCATCATAGATCATGAACTACAGCATCATAGGTCATACGTACAGATCAGGAATCTAGCTGCCCCGGAATATCTACATCAAGAATTGGGGATCGGTGTGATCTGTATTTGTCCGGTGTGTGAAGTACTTCTATTCCGCGAGGGGAAGATGTGATCTGTATTTGTCCGGTGTGTGAAGTACTTCTATTCCGCGAGGGGAAGACGGGGCGTACTCATTTGTTGCTCGCCTTAGTCGTTTGGCCACTGACCACGCATCCCTTTCGAGACAGAGAGGGGGGGTGGGGGGGACTGTAGGAGACCCCTTATGACCTTATAAGGGTCCCTAGTGCGTCAGGGCGGAGAGGTCCCCAGTATACCAATGTCCTTTATCGTATTTGGCCCTATTCAAAGGGCCTACAAGTACATAGCCGATCGTTTCAAGAGACCAACAAGTGCCTTACGTACAAATGGACCGATACGACGACATGCAGGATGTAGGGGAAGACAGGACGGCGCACCCCCTCTCCGTTAACTTTGTTTACCTCCCCACCCTTTTTTTTCCCCCTCATCTGAAAAAATTGCCGCTATCCCAGGCATTTGAGTCAGACTTCTATAGGAATAGTTGGCGATCGCCGAGAACCGATTTCACGACGCACACCATCAATTGGTTAAAATGGGTAACCTATAACAATTAATAACAGAAATATAAGAGATCATTTATATACTACTGTTAGTTTTAATAACAAGTGGTCCTTATATTTCGGCCCAGAGTGGTACTCTACGTACTAACAAAATTATCGCCTCACAAAACCGTTTTTCGATAAACTTTAACACGCTCGCGAAGGTGACGGTGGACGATTTCTTCTTGCGTTACCTCGGCACCGAGGGCCTCGTGGTCGAGCTCAACCAGGCCAGGGCGGCGGACTTCGAGTTGGTCGGGCGGCGGCAGATCGCGCTGTCCGGCCTGCTGTCCTCCAAACCGAGGATCGTTTTGCAGCGGGAGCCCCTGATCTCGACGAGGGACGGGGCGGTCGTCGGCTATGTGCACGTAGAGGTGTGTCGGTGGCAAAATCGATGAGCATGAAAAAAAAGGTACTTAATCGTGCCGGCTCTTAAACAACAACAACAACAACAACAACAATTAATGACTGAATTCATACAAACTCCAAGACATTGGTTTGTTAATTTCACCCCATATACCCCACTCTACCATGTACATTATTTTCACTTTACGACACCCCCCCGGGACTTGTACATTACCACAGGCATACCAACATTTACTCGTATGTCACTGGTACTGAGCGATTGTAGCCTTTGTTGGCTCTGTTTTGGGCGAAATAACGGGTAGTGCTGCAGTATTCTTCCACTTCACAGCAGTTATTGGAGCCTGCCCTGCTACCGCGGACTCGATTTTGGCGATGAAGTTAATGCGAAAACAACAGCAACAACAACAACAACACTCCCGTGACATCTTTCAGATACGCATGGCACTTCCGGTGATGGAGCTGTACGCCCTGTTCCTTGAACGACGACCCGAAGAGAAGGAGAGGGTGGAGCAAGCCAGGTTGCTCGAGGCTAAGGTATGCATGCAAAAAAAATACGAAAAAAAGAAGATAAATGAACACATATTTTCAATAACCCTGGGTGTGCTACGTCCATGCGTATGAATGGTCGGCTGGGCTGGCTCTCCATGCGAAACGTCCTTTCTGACGTAATTCCGTTAGGAATGTTTCCCTGGTTCGCAAAATGAAACTTCGATAATCTGGTGCTACGCGTTGATTATCTTGCCTATTTCCAGGCACATACACGGCACATGCTTATGGACGACACACGGTCATTCACCGAATAACTGTAGCGGGCCACTGGTTGCTTTTGCTGTAGATATCGCTATTATGTCTCGCTACTACAAGACATACAAAATATGATAGATGTCGGCCTCCGGGGGATCAGCTGAGAAAGAAGTGAGTCTCCAGCCTGGACGAGGCTGAACAAGGCTTTGGGACGGGACGGGACGGGACGGGACGAGACGGTACGGGACGGGGGTTCCCGCGGGTCCAAACTATTGGTTGGATGGACGACCGTTTTGGGAGTACAATTCCGTAGATGCCTACCACTCTGACCGGGAATATAAGGACCATTTATACATTGAAATTTAGTCTAAATGGTCCTTATATTTCGCTTCAGAGTGCTACCAGGTATATGCGAAGACTTCGTATATATTTGCATGATAACCCGGTATATTATACTAATGTATTCTGTCTCCCTACCGTGGATCATTTAAAGTAAGTATTGGATTGGATGAGGCCTCCTGCGCCGGCCCGTGGTCCCGCCCATACTTAAATGTTACGTTGCCTTGTCTCTGTAGGTCTGTAGTTGACCACTGATCAGGTGCAGAGTTGTCTCACACATACTTCAATAACATCGGATCAAGTATTTTCAGCACGAGGTGCGGAATCATTCTTGAACTCAAGCGACAGTGGCAGCTGGTCTCGTACATACAATGGCGCAAATGGAGGGAGCCATGATGCCAAAAGGAGAGCCCGTCCCTAGACTTGGAGCCGGCATCCCCCTCACAGCCCCCAACACCTGCTTGCTTGCTGCCTTTTCTTTCTTTCTATCTCTCTCTCTCTCCCTCTCTCTAAACCCATCCATCATCGCGACCGCTCACTTTTGTTTTGCCTACGTATAACGCCTTGTACTATATATAACGCCTTGTATGATACCATAGGCGCAAGGGTACCTGACCGCCTCGGATGTCGGCCGGAATGGGGGCAGTGTTGCCCTGTACGGGGGCATCTCGGGCAGCTCGGCGAGCCTCCACAACGAGCTAGAGCTGGTGGTCGTCGGGTGCCGGGGCCTTCCGGGGAGAGGACGGGCGGACAAGGACGTGGCCCCGGCTGCATACGTTCACTACCAGGTTTTCCAAAAAACCGGGAAAGTTTAAATAATCCCGAGTAGATACTCCGTGTCGGACTGTACCCACTACTATATAGCTTGCTGTACCTCCTGGGCCATGAAAACAGGACTAATCTTACATGAATGTTGTACCTGCGTATGTAACAGGGTCGTGATTGTTCCTGACGCCATCTGGGTAGGCATGGTATGGTATGGTTTTGGTGTCAGCGTGTGATCTTATCCCAGCAGCTTGCATCGCCTGGCTTCTTTCCTGGCCCACGAACATATTAAGCCGAACCACCTGCAGAGTATGATACAAAGCGCAACACAACGTACACATATAGGGAAATCAGTACTGCCTGTGTCCGGGGTTGTGCACTATTGGTAAGTCAGGTACCTATCAGCCCATACAGTGTGTCGGGCTCAGCTGACAATTTCCCTCAGACTCAAAAGTTGGAAGTTGGGGGGTGGGTCATCAGAATAGAGCCCCTCAAGTTAAATTATACGAGCCTCAGAAAGGTACCACCCTGTCCCTGAATATAATGTTCGTTTGGATAAAATAGTAGTACACAAACGTTGCTTATATATACGGACATAATATGTCCCTAAGTAGGGACCGTTTGGATGTCCTATTAATAGTACTGTACGAGTACACAAACGTTGCTTAGGGTTACGGACATACTCTGTCCCTAAATATAAAGTTCGTTTGCGTTAAATATTAGTACACAAACGTTCCTTATTTTTTCGGACATACTATGTCCCTAACTATAAGGATCGTTTTCATTAAATACTACAGGCTGGTTCAGGCATATCACCCAAAATTCATTCAGTGGCGAATGTCCACGCCGTTTTTTGGAGATAGACCCTGAAATTTGGCACACGTGTTTTATGCGCCCTACTCGAGACTTTAACGGATGTTTTTTTTTTTTTTTTTCCTCAGATATTGCTTGTTTTGTATTTTTTGGGAAATATTGGGTCTTAAGAGATTCCAAAATTTCCGGTGAAAAAAAACAAAAAAAACATTCGTAAAAGGCTCGGAGTAGGGCGCATAAAACACGTGTACCGAAATTTCAGGGTCTATCTCCAAAAAATGCGCGTGGAGCATTTGGACTTTTGTGCGGTAAAAGTGCAAAAATAGACGTTGCCTCGTAATTACTTAGTTTCAGTATATAATCGATTTTGGGCGTTAAATATACTTAATATGTATCTATACGCAGTCAGATCTTCGCAAAATTTGCGTGGAACTTTGTACAAACATGCCTTGGACCACCTGGAAGCGGCTCGTTCAGATTTTAACATTGGGGAAAATGTTTTCCTACGGAAACGCCTGACATCTGTTGACCACTTTGAAGGCCTGTGATTGGTCGGGCCACCTTTTCGGCGGTAGCGCCAGTTCTAGGCCTTGAACAAAAAACTGGCGATGTCACCCTCTTCCACTGTTCATGGCGGTCAGTATGATACCAAATATGTGGCATTGGAGTTGCTATTGCGTGCGGCATTCGTGACTGACGAAATTTTGGGTGATATGTCTGAACCAGCTCGTAGTACACAAAAGTTCCCTATGTTAAGGGATAGAGTGCCCCCCCCTACACTGTTCGCTCGCACCTAATTTCGTTTTCTTTCTACCTTTCGTTCCGTGTTTCCTGGTTTCTACCTATCACTACTACGGCTGAAAAGCTCCTGGGCTTTCAGGACGTGTTTACCCCTGTCGTGCACGGCGCCCGCGACCCGTTCTTCCGCCACTCCACCTCTTTCCCTGTGGCCACGGATGACAAGCTCCTGCGCTTCTTATCGAGGTGATTGTTTTTTGGTTTTATGCATCCCACCATGCTGTTTGTTTGTCATGAGACGCTCGTGATTTTGTGCACGGACATGCTGGCAACGCAAAAAGATGGCGGCAGCAGCAGCAACAACAACAACAACAGTAGCCACAGTCGCAGCCACAGCAGCAGCGGCAGCGGCAGCCACAGCAGCAGCGGCAGCAGCAGCAGCAGCAGCAGCAGCAGTATTGCTACGATAACAGAGCACATCTACGCCGATATCTGCATGATCTGCAACACAGCCAGATGTGCCGCCCGGTGTAGTAGTAGTGCTGCTTGTCGTTCTACCGATCATCACTCAAAACAGCGTCGATCAGAGTCACCTTTTTGCAAGCACAGACCCAATGCTACGGCATATACTGGGGTTGATACCACATTTTGACCCCCACAGACCCCATGCTACGGCATATACTGAGGTCGATTCCACTTTCTGACCCCCACAGACCCCATGCTACGGCATATGCTGAGGTTGATTCCACTTTTTTACCCCCACAGACTCCATGCTACGGCATGTACTGGGGTTGATTCCACTTTTTGACCCCCACAGACCCCATGCTACGGCATATACTGGGGTTGATCCTACTTTTTGACCCCCACAGACCTCATGCTACGGCATATACTGGAGTTGATTCCACTTCTTGGCCCCCACAGACCAATGCTACGCCTATATACTGGGGTTGATTCCACTTTTTGACCCCCACAGACCCCATGCTACGGCATATACTGGGGTTTATTTCACGTTTTGACCCCAACCATTTATTTCCTCAACCATCGGATCTACCATTGCAACTGAGGAGCTATCCAACCATTGTACGTACCTTTGGATCCGATGTGTGTCTTTTACATTTTTTGTTTTTTCGTTATGATACCTACTATTAATAGCAGCCCCTGGGATATTGGAAGGATCGGAATGTTTTGAGTGAAGGTACAGAACCGCTCAAGGGAGGAGGAGGAGGAGGAGGAACCTCAGAAAAGCTATCCTATATAGCATGCGTCCACGTTGACCCACGACACGCCGCTTCCTTTTCGTAACGACCGGAACACAATTGCTTCATATATACGTATACTATACGTCCTCTCCCTTGAGGTCAAACGAAACGCGCCCACTCTACACGTCAAGCTCGAAAATCGCGCTTTATATATACACACATACTAGTATATACACAAGCGTATAAGTAGTCTCCGAATGGTGCTACGATAGAGGTATGGATAGGTATACCTTTTTTTGGCTGAAACGTTTTCGGAATGACCTATTAAGGGCTCCTTTACTGTCCCACACTAATTCCA
Organism: Saccharina japonica; assembly: GCA_008828725.1. Taxonomy (NCBI): domain Eukaryota; class Phaeophyceae; order Laminariales; family Laminariaceae; genus Saccharina; species Saccharina japonica. The sequence continues at coordinate 12,859 of MEHQ01003681.1, read as the reverse complement.
AGTAAGTTTGTCCCCACATTCGTGGAACCAGTTCTTAAGGGGTTAGTTAACCCATTCAGAACTGAAAAAAAATGTGCCATACTAATTCCAAGTAGTTTGTCCCCAAACTCGAGGGACCAGTTCTTAACTCTTATAGGACTGGAGTCCCGTTTTGGGGACAAATCACTTAGAATTAGAGTAGTTTGTCCCCAAAACGGGACTGCAGTTCTAAAAGGATTAAAAACCGAAAATCGTCGGATTTTTAATTATTGCGTTGCAAAATATGTTATAGTTGTATACTTGGGAGTGTTCATCGGGTACTGCAGTACTTTTTGATTCTCTCCGAAAATCAATTTTTGGGTCGAAAATCAATTTTTGGGTGAGAGATATAGAGCTCCTTAACCCCTTAAGAACTGGTCCCACGATTTTGGGGGAAAAATACTTGGAATTAGTGTGGGATACGTTTTGCAGTTCTGAAAGGGTTAAGTCACCACCCTTAGAAGGCACGAATAGTGCACCTCTACGTATCTCTACCTTAAGATAGCATGCATCCTNGAGAAGGAGAGGGTGGAGCAAGCCAGGTTGCTCGAGGCTAAGGTATGCATGCAAAAAAAACACGAAAAAAAGAAGATAAATGAACACATATTTTCAATAACCCTGGGTGTGCTACGTCCATGCGTATGAATGGTCGGCTGGGCTGGCTCTCCATGCGAAACGTCCTTTCTGACGTAATTTCGTTAGGAATGTTTCCCTGGTTCGCAAAATGAAACTTCGATAATCTGGTGCTACGCGTTGATTATCTTGCCTATTTCCAGGCACATACACGGCACATGCTTATGGACGACACACGGTCATTCACCGAATAACTGTAGCGGGCCACTGGTTGCTTTTGCTGTAGATATCGCTATTATGTCTCGCTACTACAAGACATACAAAATATGATAGATGTCGGCCTCCGGGGGATCAGCTGAGAAAGAAGTGAGTCTCCAGCCTGGACGAGGCTGAACAAGGCTTTGGGACGGGACGGGACGGGACGGGACGAGACGGTACGGGACGGGGGTTCCCGCGGGTCCAAACTATTGGTTGGATGGACGACCGTTTTGGGAGTACAATTCCGTAGATGCCTACCACTCTGACCGGGAATATAAGGACCATTTATACATTGAAATTTAGTCTAAATGGTCCTTATATTTCGCTTCAGAGTGCTACCAGGTATATGCGAAGACTTCGTATATATTTGCATGATATCCCGGTATATTATACTAATGTATTCTGTCTCCCTACCGTGGATCATTTAAAGTAAGTATTGGATTGGATGAGGCCTCCTGCGCCGGCCGGTGGTCCCGCCCATACTTAAATGTTACGTTGCCTTGTCTCTGTAGGTCTGTAGTTGACCACTGATCAGGTGCAGAGTTGTCTCACCCATACTTCCTTAACATCGGATCAAGTATTTTCAGCACGAGGTGCGGAATCATTCTTGAACTCAAGCGACAGTGGCAGCTGGTCTCGTACATACAATGGCGCAAATGGAGGGAGCCATGATGCCAAAAGGAGAGCCCGTCCCTAGACTTGGAGCCGGCATCCCCCTCACAGCCCCCAACACCTGCTTGCTTGCTGCCTTTTCTTTCTTTCTCTCTCTCCCTCTCTCTAAACCCATCCATCATCGCGACCGCTCACTTTTGTTTTGCCTACGTATAACGCCTTGTACTATATATAACGCCTTGTATGATACCATAGGCGCAAGGGTACCTGACCGCCTCGGATGTCGGCCGGAATGGGGGCAGTGTTGCCCTGTACGGGGGCATCTCGGGCAGCTCGGCGAGCCTCCACAACGAGCTAGAGCTGGTGGTCGTCGGGTGCCGGGGCCTTCCGGGGAGAGGACGGGCGGACAAGGACGTGGCCCCGGCTGCATACGTTCACTACCAGGTTTTCCAAAAAACCGGGAAAGTTTAAATAATCCCGAGTAGATACTCCGTGTCGGACTGTACCCACTACTATATAGCTTGCTGTACCTCCTGGGCCATGAAAACAGGACTAATCTTACATGAATGTTGTACCTGCGTATGTAACAGGGTCGTGATTGTTCCTGACGCCATCTGGGTAGGCATGGTATGGTATGGTTTTGGTGTCAGCGTGTGATCTTATCCCAGCAGCTTGCATCGCCTGGCTTCTTTCCTGGCCCACGAACATATTAAGCTGAACCACCTGCAGAGTATGATACAAAGCGCAACACAACGTACACATATAGGGAAATCAGTACTGCCTGTGTCCGGGGTTGTGCACTATTGGTAAGTCAGGTACCTATCAGCCCATACAGTGTGTCGGGCTCAGCTGACAATTTCCCTCAGACTCAAAAGTTGGAAGTTGGGGGGTGGGTCATCAGAATAGAGCCCCTCAAGTTAAGTTATACGAGCCTCAGAAAGGTACCACCCTGTCCCTGAATATAATGTTCGTTTGGATAAAATGTAGTAACAAAGCAAGTTGCTTTAGCAGTACAGACACTCATACTGTCCTAGTGAGACCGTTTGGATGTCCTATTAATAGTACTGTACGAGTACACAAACGTTGCTTAGGGTTACGGACATACTCTGTCCCTAAATATAAAGTTCGTTTGCGTTAAATATTAGTACACAAACGTTCCTTATTTTTTCGGACATACTATGTCCCTAACTATAAGGATCGTTTTCATTAACTACTACAGGCTGGTTCAGGCATATCACCCAAAATTCATTCAGTGGCGAATGTCCACGCCGTTTTTTGGAGATAGACCCTGAAATTTGGCACACGTGTTTTATGCGCCCTACTCGAGACTTTAAAGGATGTTTTTTTTTTTTTTTTCAGATATTGCTTGTTTTGTAATTTTTTGGGAAAATTGGGTCTTAAGAGTTCCAAAATTTCCGGTGACAAAAAAAAAAAAACATTCGTAAAAGGCTCGAGTAGGGCGCATAAAACACGTGTACCAAATTTCAGGGTCTATCTCCAAAAAACGACGTGGGCATTTGGACTTTTGTGCGGTAAAAGTGCAAAAATATACGTTGCCTCGTAATTACTTAGTTTCAGTATATAATCGATTTTGGGCGTTAAATATTACTTAATATGATCATACGCAGTCAGATCTTCGCAAAATTGCGTGAAACTTTGTACAAACATGCCTTGGACCACCTGGAAGCGGCTCGTTCAAAAAACAATTGGGGAAAAGTTTTCCTACGGAAACGCCTGACTCCTCTTGACCACTTTGAAGGCCTGTGATTGGTCGGGCCACCTTTTCGGCGGTAGCGCCAGTTCTAGGTCCTCGAACAATAAACTGGCGATGTCACCCTCTTCCACTGTTCATGGCGGTCAGTATGATACCAAATATGTGGCATTGGAGTTGCTATTGCGTGCGGCATTCGTGACTGACGAAATTTTGGGTGATATGTCTGAACCAGCTCGTAGTACACAAAAGTTCCCTATGTTTAGGGACAGAGTGCCCCCCCCTACACTGTTCGCTCGCACCTAATTTCGTTTTCTTTCTACCTTTCGTTCCGTGTTTCCTGGTTTCTACCTATCACTACTACGGCTGAAAAGCTCCTGGGCTTTCAGGACGTGTTTACCCCTGTCGTGCACGGCGCCCGCGACCCGTTCTTCCGCCACTCCACCTCTTTCCCTGTGGCCACGGATGACAAGCTCCTGCGCTTCTTATCCAGGTGATTGTTTTTTGGTTTTATGCATCCCACCATGCTGTTTGTTTGTCATGAGACGCTCGTGATTTTGTGCACGGACATGCTGGCAACGCAAAAAGATGGCGGCAGCAGCAGCAACAACAACAACAACAGTAGCCACAGTCGCAGCCACAGCAGCAGCGGCAGCGGCAGCCACAGCAGCAGCGGCAGCAGCAGCAGCAGCAGCAGCAGCAGTATTGCTACGATAACAGAGCACATCTACGCCGATATCTGCATGATCTGCAACACAGCCAGATGTGCCGCCCGGTGTAGTAGTAGTGCTGCTTGTCGTTCTACCGATCATCACTCAAAACAGCGTCGATCAGAGTCACCTTTTTGCAAGCACAGACCCAATGCTACGGCATATACTGGGGTTGATACCACATTTTGACCCCCACAGACCCCATGCTACGGCATATACTGAGGTCGATTCCACTTTCTGACCCCCACAGACCCCATGCTACGGCATATGCTGAGGTTGATTCCACTTTTTTACCCCCACAGACTCCATGCTACGGCATGTACTGGGGTTGATTCCACTTTTTGACCCCCACAGACCCCATGCTACGGCATATACTGGGGTTGATCCTACTTTTTGACCCCCACAGACCTCATGCTACGGCATATACTGGAGTTGATTCCACTTCTTGGCCCCCACAGACCAATGCTACGCCTATATACTGGGGTTGATTCCACTTTTTGACCCCCACAGACCCCATGCTACGGCATATACTGGGGTTTATTCCACGTTTTGACCCCAACCATTTATTTCCTCAACCATCGGATCTACCATTGCAACTGAGGAGCTATCCAACCATTGTACGTACCTTTGGGTCCGATGTGTGTCTTTTACATGTTTTTGTTTTTTCGTTATGATACCTACTATTAATAGCAGCCCCTGGGATATTGGAAGGATCGGAATGTTTTGAGTGAAGGTACAGAACCGCTCAAGGGAGGAGGAGGAGGAGGAGGAACCTCAGAAAAGCTATCCTATATAGCATGCGTCCACGTTGACCCACGACACGCCGCTTCCTTTTCGTAACGACCGGAACACAATTGCTTCATATATACGTATACTATACGTCCTCTCCCTTGAGGTCAAACGAAACGCGCCCACTCTACACGTCAAGCTCGAAAATCGCGCTTTATATATACACACATACTAGTATATACACAAGCGTATAAGTAGTCTCCGAATGGTGCTACGATAGAGGTATGGATAGGTATACCTTTTTTTGGCTGAAACGTTTTCGGAATGACCTATTAAGGGCTCCTTTACTGTCCCACACTAATTCCAAGTAAGTTTGTCCCCACATTCGTGGAACCAGTTCTTAAGGGGTTAGTTAACCCATTCAGAACTGAAAAAAAATGTGCCATACTAATTCCAAGTAGTTTGTCCCCAAACTCGAGGGACCAGTTCTTAACTCTTATAGGACTGGAGTCCCGTTTTGGGGACAAATTGCTTAGAATTAGAGTGGTTTGTCCCCAAAACGGGACTGCAGTTCTAAAAGGATTAAAAACCGAAAATCGTCGGATTTTTAATTATTGCGTTGCAAAATATGTTATAGTTGTATACTTGGGAGTGTTCATCGGGTACTGCAGTACTTTTTGATTCTCTCCGAAAATCAATTTTTGGGTCGAAAATCAATTTTTGGGTGAGAGATATAGAGCTCCTTAACCCCTTAAGAACTGGTCCCACGATTTTGGGGGAAAAATACTTGGAATTAGTGTGGGATACGTTTTGCAGTTCTGAAAGGGTTAAGTCACCACCCTTAGAAGGCACGAATAGTGCACCTCTACGTATCTCTACCTTAAGATAGCATGCATCCTTTTTCCGTGCCTGCGGCTCTCTACTCTCCCCCACTTACTAAACAACGCAAATTAGACACCCACCTGTGGAGCCACTCTCACTCTCGTCCTCGCGGTGCTCGTGATCGGATGAGACGGGGGTCACGACCGGCGCGTCTTGCGGAAGACAACACAACTAAGGAGCAAAGGGGGAAAAGAGAGAGATGACCCCCGCAGAAAGAAAAGAACCGAGACAGATAATTCCACAGCATCCGGGTTTTTCATTTTATTTTATTTGTTTTAATAAAAAGCACGGAAACCCGTCCCCGCCTGCCCCCCGCCTCCTTGCTTCAACTCCCACCAGGGTCTAATCGGCGAGGCGGTGATTGACTTGTCGCCCCTTGCGGAAGGGCGACCGGTAGTCGCCGAGTGGGCCACCGTCGAGGACGCCACGGGGAGATCTGCCGGCCAGATATCCGTTTCCGCGCGGTGGTTGAAACCCCTTCGGACGGGGGGGGACCCCGGGCCCCACGGGCTCTCGGCCGAGGAGGTGGAGGGACTCATGGCGCGTTTCTCGCCAGAAAAAGATGGACAGGTACGTACGTACGAGTGTATAGGTTGTGATTTTTGTTTTGTTTGGTTTCAGTTTTTTCGCATGATTTGTTTTACCACTCATCACTGTGGTGGGCGTAAATGTAAGGGCCGTTTTAATGCTCAGTTTTTTATCTCCTCAGTGGTCCCTTTTACGCTTTTATGCATGTCTATATGCAAGGACCGTTTCGGCTTGCTATTTTTTGTTTTCCCCCAAAAGGTCCCTACATGTAAGCCCATAGTGCTATATACCAGTATGTGCTACTGAATCTGACCCGTAAAATATAAGGAAATTTAGTGCATTCATAGTATGTAATGGAAATGATCCTTATTTTTCCGGTCAGAGTGTTACAATTTTTCACTCATCGGACAGATATATGACCATCTAGTGGACTTTCTGTAGATCCGAACCTGCCGTTTTGAAATGCTGTGCAGGATCTGTATATCATAGTAGCGCAACGGGACCGAAAACGAGTCTCCGTCCCGACCCGACCCGACCCGACCCGACCCGACCCGACCCGACCCCCCATAAACATGCCGCTTCGACGCTTCAAGGGCGGTGTGATACAGTCGGTCGACGTTTTTTTTGTTTTGTTTTGGGTGCGTCTCCACAAATGGCTGTAGAGGGAGCTCTCTATGAAAGTAGCCTTTGAACCAAGAAGGCGGGGACGCAAGAATTGTGTCCCCGGGGTTGGAGAAAGCCCCACGGTTGTAAATAAACACTCTACTATATGCGAATTGAAAGAGACGGCGGAATGTTACAACAGTACATACCTACTTTCTGCGACGAGGTGCCTCGTTGATTGCCGGAGAATCAACGCGAGAGTAGTAGCTAACCCCGGGTGAGAGTCTCAGTCAGGCTGGTCGCAGCAGAGAGGCCTCATTGATCCCCAAACTATGTACCTGGTACGAATTAACCTACGACGCGATGTTACAACAGTACTCTATATACTGCTGTGTGTAGGTCTATGTGCCGCTCGTGGCGCAGCGTCAGGCCACAGTTCCGCCTTTAAGCCGAAAAGTGTTTTTTACACGTACGCCCTTCAGGTAAACTACGTTGCCTTCCTGCGGGAGAGCGACCCGCCACCAGCTGTGCTAGCGGCGCTCGGTCAGATACACAGCTTCCTGTCGGAGGCCGCAGAGCAAGACGGACTGTCCCCGACGGAAGCTCTCGCGGCCGTTCTCGGCGTGGCAGGTGGGAAAAATGAACGGCGGTGGGGGGGGGGGGGGGTGTACTCATGGCATGCATGGCCGGTCGTAGTCGTATGACCATAGACCCTCACATCCCTACAATACGTAGACCCTCGCATCCCTACAATGCCGGGACGGGATATGTCGGGCTTTCACCGACCGAGTGGTATCGTACTTCGTACATAAGTTGTTGAAAGTTACGGGCTTTATGCGTTCGGGTTCGTAGTTATATTCTCGATATACGAGCGCGAGTCTTGTTTGTCTATTGTTGTTACATCTACTTCTCTATCCTCGTTTTGTCCAGGAACAAATCTCGTATCACGCCGTGAGAGCAGTAGCCCTCCGTTCCCTCTGCTGCCTCCTAACCCCTCCGACACCATGTTACACGTCTGAAACTCTCACACCCCACACACAACCACTTGACGATGCCACTGCTGGGATCCCACCCGAAAAAAAAAAAAAAAAAAGGATCAGACCCAAAGACTCACATCTCGGAGGAGACGTTCGTGTCGACTCTGCTGTCCTCCGGCAAGCTCGGCGCGTCTCCAGACGAGCTCGCCGCGGCCTACGCGCACGCGACGGGGGGCGTTGGCAACGGCGGCGGCGGCAGCGGCGGTGGTGGCGGCGGCAGCGGTGGCGGCAGCACGGACCACCGCGGGCTTACCGTCGAACACCTAGCTGCGTTTGCCACCTACAGCGGCCCTAACGTCGGAGACGCGGCAGGAGGACGGGGCGGCGGCGGTGGCGGCGGCGGTGGCGGTGGCGGGGGTGGGGGCGGGGGTGGCGATTGGGCTAGCTGGATGGGCGCAGCGAGACCTGGCGACGGGGGCGCGGCCGCTCGACGGGCGCTCGTGAAAGCGCGGGTCAAGTGCCGCGATGCTGGGTTGCTGGGGCGTTCTTTCCCCGGGGAGGCGTTTTCCAGGCTGGACCCCGAAGGGGGCGGGCGGGTCTCTCGGCCGGCGTTCAAGCGCGCTCTGCGGGAGATGGGGTTTGCGCTGGTCGACGAACCAGCGCCGGAGGGCAGGGGGGGGGGTGGCGGAGGAGAGGAAGCGCTTGCCAATGGTAACGCCGCTCCGTGGCGCGCGTCAGCAGAGGGGCGGGGGGGGGCGCCGGCCGATGTGAGGTGCATTTTGGGAGGTATGCTGGAGGACAACCCGGCGTACGACGGCGAGGAGGTTCGCCTGCGCCGAGTCGAGGTGGAGGGGCACGACGAGGCGAGAAGGAAGGCGTTCCAGGAGAAGGTCAAGGAGATCGAAAGAGCCGCAGCCGAAAAGGTGAGCGATATATATATATATATATATATGTATATAGTTATATGTAGATATATAGTTATATGTATATATAGTTATATGTATGTATATATAGTTATATGTGTATATAGTTATATGTATATATATAGTTATATGTGTATATATAGTTATAAGTGTATATATAGTTATATGTTTATATAGTTATATGTATATATAGATATATATGTATACTCAGTATATAGTGAGTCGACGAGAGAAGAAAGGGCCGAGGTCTCCTCGCGATAAAAGTGCAAGGCATGAACTGTAGTGAGGGAGGGGGGGAGAAGAGCCTGCTTTGTGACCCGGGATCTGAGTTACGACTATACAGGAAGGGGACAAAAAAAAGGGCGAAGATAATAAAGGGGATGGGGGGAAAATGAATATATATATGGGAACAGAATATACCTCTTCGCCCCAATGGCGGATCGTCCATGATTCAGATGGTTGACGCCGACCCTAGGAACGTATGAGATGGTTGACGTCGACACAGTTATGATACGTCTGCGTATGCCGTAGGCCCTGTTGCTTGCGGTGCTCAACATGGCTCTCGCACGACGTGTGCTTATTCCACGCTATATCCTAGCTACCAGTATTTTACCCATTAAGTAATCGGTGGAAGTCCTTCGTAGCTACATTGCACAAAAATGATGTACTGTGTGTGTTATGAGAAACGTTGACATTGAGCAGGCCCTTCGTGGTGACATGTTGTGTCAGAAGCATACCATTCTAGAGGGAGATATATGGAACGTTTGTTCTTGATGTTGACGCCTAAACATTCCTTATAATTTCGTCCAGAGCGCTGCATGTATCACCGCTGCTGAGAAGGTAAGGTACTCTTGTGTGTTTGAAAAAAAAACGTTGGCAGTCCCCTTGGTACCAGTAGCATGTAACCGGAAACGAGCGGCATCACCCTTTCCTCGCGTACACACACATCATACACACCATACATATATACGTTGAACGGCGGCTTTTCAACGTTGCCATTGTTTCAAAAGTTTTTCTTGCGTCGCTTCATCAATTGCACACCTTTATTTATTTATTTCTATATTTTATGTAGGACTGAGTTGCGTTCCTTGCCCCCCCCCCCCCCCTTTTAAGGTTGACAAGGCACAAGAATCATCATCATCCCTCTCCGCACCCCGGAACGGAAGCCAGGAGGGCCCTTCTCAACGCGGCGGTGGCGGTGGCGGAGCACCAAACGACGAGCAAGGAGGACTCCTCCCGGGCGGAGGAGTTGAGCCCCGCTTAGCGAAGCTCGAAGATGGCGGTGGCGGCGGCGGCGGCGGCGGTGGCGAGGCGGGGCCGTACCACCCCTCATCCGCCGTCGCCCGCGACAGCTACGCTCGCACGGGGTCCATGGGCGAGCGTGGACGCGACGCCGCGGCTTGCCTCTTGCAATCGAGGTACCGCGGCTACCGTCTCCGGAAATATGGCGGCGTGGAAGGTGTGGTATCCGGAACGTCTTCTGAACAAGAGGAGGGGGGGGAGGAGAGGCAGCGTGACGCTCTGCGTCCTGCACCAGGCAGCGTTGTGGACGCGAAGTGCTCGGTGCTCGACCTTGAGGTGCGATACAGTAGTGCGGCATTGCATGCGGGGAAAACGTCCGGGAAAAAGTAAAGTATACCATCACACGCAAGACAACGCACAAACACAAACACAAACACACCCTGGGGGGGTCAATTCCCGAATCGACGTCCTCCCCCTAAAACAGGGGGGGGGGGGGGGGGGGGGGCCAAAACGATAACGGTACGTGGCCTCGGAAAGACTTCGTCGAGATCGTTCGATCGATATTGTAGATGCATCGCTCGACGGTTTCGCTTTCTCTCTCTCTCTCTCTCTCTCTCTCTCTCTCTCTCCCTCTCCCGGTTGTAGCGACGTCGAGATCGTTCGATCGATATTGTAGATGCATCGCTCGACGGTTTCGCTTTCTCTCTCTCTCTCTCTCCCTCTCCCGGTTGTAGCGACGTCGAGATCGTTCGATCGATATTGTAGATACATCGCTCGACGGTTTCGCTTTCTCTCTCTCTCTCTCTTTCCCTCTCCCGGTTGTAGCGAAAGTCTGCTTTGAGAATCGCCCGCGGGGAGTGTGCTGCCTTGCGTCTTACATATTCGGTACGTACCAGGTGTACGGTATACGGTAACTGTTTTCCGGGCCGGGCTTGGAGCTTACCTCGGAGGTTCGTGCAGAGCGAATACTGACGACGTTCCAAAAACCAAACACGTGGTTTGTGTTTATGTGTTTCCGTTGCCCTGTATTAGCGCAGTGCTGGTCCTATCAGAAGAAACCGGGGACACTGAAAAGGGTAGGTTTCTTATACGAATTTGAGTATCAACCACTCAATCGGCCGAACTCACAGCTGGCGTATGTGTAGTAGTTTCGTACATTAGAAAATAACGCGCATTTTATTTTAAAAAAAAAGCACAAGCATGATTCGGCGACTTCTTTGGGGGCGTTTTCTTTTTCCTCGTCCTCGATGTTGTCTGCACAGCCTAATGTTAGTCCTCTCCGCGCTGGCATTGGCTTCGCTCCGCACTACGTGCACGAGAAAAACTAAACCTTTTTCCCGCCGGTCTTTTGTACAACAGAGGTTTCATGCAGCACAATACTCATGAGGACGCCGCAAACCAAACACTCCACGTGACTCGTGTTGACCTCTTCGCACTGACACCGCCTTTTTCGTTTTTTTCACGATATACTTTCCGCCTCCGACGAAACAAAAAAACAATCCGAAACAACGACAACAACAACACCAACAACAACAAACACCAACAAACACCAACAACAACAAACTTGTCAGGACTTCATCGACTCCGCCCTGGCAAAGTTCGAAGGGACGAGCGCGCCGCCGGACGCTCGCGCAGCCCTTGCCAAGCTCGACAAGGACTCCACCGGCTTCCTCGACCGACAGCGCTTCGCCCTCGCGATGCGGGGCTTGCGACCGTCCCTTGAGCTGCCCCCGCCTCTCCTCCTAGCCGCCATGGACTTTTTCGATACCGACGACAAGGCGAAAGGGGGCAAGGGGAGCCAACAGCAACGCGGGAGCGGGGGGAGAAGAGAAAGCGGCCGAATCGATTATAGGTGTGTGTATGTGTATGTGTACGCCGGAGAAAGTTGGGGGCGGAAAAAAAAGGACGAAATTTACGAAATAACAGAGACCAAAAGACAACAAAAAAAAGTTGCAAGAAAACTATTCGGAGACTTGTATTGAAAGAGATGAAAAGACAAAAAAAGACAGGTGCAAAGTCAATATTCGGGGCACTTGTCTTTTTTTTACTCATCCCAAGTAGTTCAGTTCCCCTAAAATACGTGGGCGCGGTTCTATGTATGCAGAGATATGGGGGGGGGGAGCTCAGTGTTGGTCTAGCGGAAGAACGCTGGAGACATTTAATGGGGACACCGCGGGTACCAAGTAAATCCCAGTGATATAATATGCTGCAAATACATAACAGGCAAAAAAAAGGAGCAAAATTACCCTCTATGATTTGCTACCAAATTGGGAACGTGTCACAAAACGAAAATCCCAGCGCCCTGCAGTGTGCCGCAAAAACATAGACAGGCAGCGAAAAAAAAAACAGCCGCGCGCATACTCTTTGCCAACAACTCTGGTGCATTTGTTCTTCCATCCATCCATCCATCCATCCATCCAGCGAGACCCATGGCCGGTTCGACCGCCCCTATCATACGGTACGGCAGTTCGTTGGTTGAAGAGGAAAAGGCCCGCCCTCGTACCGTCCTTTCTCTAACTAAAACGGCCACAGCAAGGCCTGTTTTTTTTTCACGTCTCTACTTTGTCATTTTTACCGCCCTGGACGAAAATATAGTAACCGTTTGATGCTGACTTCCAGTATCCAACGGGTTCCTATATTTCCGTCCAAGAGTGGTCCATGTTTTCGGCATGTTGTCGGCAGTGCCTTTTGTTTTTGCTAACCCGCCCGAAATTCTTCAATCGCGTATCATATCAATCTATATTTTGCAACAGGGCCTTCGCGATTTTCTGCGAGAACCGGCGGCCGCCCGACGTTGCTCCCGCCGTGAATATGTTGAGGACGAAGCCGCTGCGTCCCGGCGCCCTCGACGTCTTCGCGCGGCGGGACCCCCTAGGGACCGGCTTCGTGTGCCGGGTCGACCTGTTCGACGGGCTGAGAGAGCTTGGCGTGTCAGGAACGCCACCGAAGCAGGCGAGAAAAAACTTGGCGGAGACAATAGTTGTTGTTGTTGTTGCTGGTGGTGCAGGTGCACGTGGTGGTGGTGTTAGTGGTGTTGTTGTTGTTGTTGTTGTTGTTGTTGTTGTTGTTGTTGTTGTTGTTGTTGTTGTTGTT
>MEHQ01003959.1:91871-178247 GCA_008828725.1 Saccharina japonica | reverse complement strand
AGGATGCTTAATAGACAAACCTGCAAGGGGATACTCTGTGTCTCACCCAGTCTTATCACACGTGGCGTCTTTGGCATTGCGACTAGTCTTCTAGCTCTTTGGTCCGACCCTTTCGGGTTTTGTTTCTTTCTTTTCATGTGGAGTTTCGCGTACGAGTACACACGGAAAAGTGGCATCATCTATCCCATCGAGCCTTGCCCCTGTCTCCCTCGGATGGCATCTCAACATGGAGTGGGTCCTCTTCCCCCTCCAGTGGCGACCACTACAGCAGAGCAACGGCAGGGGCCTCCTGCTGGTCGTCGCATGCACGCTGGCCAAGGACGACAACATCGGCCTTCGTGCAGAAGACGCTCCATCTCGGAGCGAAGCTCCTCGAGACTCAAGACGGCTGTACGAGTACATCCCGGACATCCCGGACATCGAAAGGCAGGCCCTTCGATTTCTCCGCTTTCCGCCGGTTGCTCAGCAACCCGCGAGATGCTGATGCAAGCCCTTCAGCAGGCTCTTCAGCCCGCGCCTCGCCAGCTTGCCTCGTGCAGCTCTGCGGACCGCCGGTATCAGCCTCAAGATCGCCTCTGTCCCCAGCACATCTGGGCTTGCCCAGCGCTCTGCTGCCAGACATGCCACCGTACGTGCCCTTCGATACACCTGGCTTGCCCAGCGTACTACGTACCTCGGCGTACATACTGGATTCAAGACCAAGATAATTCGTGACGAAGTAATCCATCTCTCCGAGGCCCACTGAGAGGCCTCGTGAAGATTTTGGTTTTTGCAGATCGAGCCAGGCCGATCTTCGCCGGAGCCTTCTTGGACTTCAAGAGCTGCGCTCCGACAGGCTTGTCGTTTCAGCTCCCTGATGAGCACGCCCGTGTACCGAGCTCTGGACCCTGCTCTGGATGGCACTGCGACAGGCTTGTCGCCTCGGCTCCCTGCGCCCGCGCATCGGACGCTGGACTGCTTTGTTTTGCCTTTTCCAGCGAAGACAGGCGGCTCTCGATGGGATACTTTTTGTCACGATTATTTTTCCGATGGTGTCGTCAGATGAAGAGCTATCTTCGTCTCGCAGGTTGCGATCCCATGGACGTTCCCGTCAGAGAGACCGGGATACCGACTCCTCTTCGCGCTCGAGATCGCGCGAGTCCGACCGCCAGAACCCCCCTCAGACAGGGCCCCTTGGCGATCACGTCTCGGAGGGCACGTCGGGCCAACGACCTCGAGCCCGGCTCAAGAGCAGCCTCCTTCGGCGGAGCAAGTGCGCCTGCAAGCCGAGACGGAAGAGGCCCGCCGTTCTCCAAACTCGGTTTTGCCACCCACGGAGCCCCAGCACCGCACCTCCCAGGCCTCGGAGGCCAACACACAGACAGGGGTCGCCCCACAACCGGGACGTCCACGCCCCTCTCAGCACACTCGCACGCTTGAAGCAAGCCGAACGACGAGCAAAGGAGACGGCGTCTCGTCGACGGCAGCGCCTTCGCACCCTGCAACTGGAGGTGGAAGCGGCGGACAGTGCGGAAGAGGAGGCTGCCGCTGCTACCGCCAGAGAGCTCTCGGCCATTGCGCGGACGGAGGGGGCTAGGACCGCCAACGCCGCCCCAACCCGGCCCTCTCTCTCGCGCCAAGAGGACACCACTTCGACACGACCTGGTGATGACGCCTTCCTGCATGGCAGTGTGTTGTGCATGGCAGACTTGCCGAGAGCCGAGTTCGACCCCAGGCTGGCAACCTCTGTCGTAGCCGCGGCCAAAGCCCTCCTTAAGATGGTGCTTAACCCAGACCTCCTCTCGGTGGGTAAGGCCTGGGCACGAAAGCCCATTCGCAACTTCGAGGAACAACGGCGGGCGGCTCTGCCCCGTGCGCTCGTCGGGCCCTCCGAAAGGCCCACGATGCGGCCCAAGAAACGGTCTTCTGGCTGACCCCTGAGAAAGAGCTGGAGTACCGAAATAAGAAATCGCGCGGCGGCAGCCGCGAACGCGGGACGAACCATCGTCGTGGGGATGGTGGCTCTGGTGGTGGTGGTTCCGGAACTGGTGGCACTCGTGGTAGCGACACTCGCCATCGTCGTGGAGGTGATGGCGGTGGAGGAAGCGGAGGTGGTGCGTCTGGGACTGGTGGTGGCACGGGACGCCGTCGGAGCGGCGGCTCTGGAAAAACAACCGAGGAAGCGGTGGACGCAGCTCTGGCGGACGACGCGACCCCGCCAGGGGCCACCAGCACGGAGACGTATCTTCGACCTCCTCCAGCTCTTCTGAGAGCTCCTGCACCGACTTCGGTGGCGTTGCCGTGGTGCCGAACCCGAGGCGAGTAACTCCTTCTTTGGTGGATGTTGCATCCTCTGCAGCACAGCTGAGCAAGCTCTCCGTGACGGATGACCGCGCTAAACCGGTATCTTCCAACTTAGCCCACGCTCGCGCCGCCGCGATTGACACCGCCGATGCCGCCGCTAAGGCCAAGCATGCCGCCTCTGTTCATCGAGCATACGTACACTTAGGCATCAAAGACTTGACTCGCATTTGCGCCCTACCATTTCCTGCATCTGTCAGCAAGACAGATGGTGCACAGCAGCTCCTTCGCTCGACTAAGTTAGCAACGACGGACATCCTCATGCGATGCGACGTCCTTTGTACGGATGGCTTGCTTGCGACCGACTGGATACCCGGTTGGCAAATACCTCTCAAAAGCGCGTTCTCACGCGCGATTGTTCCTGACAAGCCCATGACCGCCAAAACCACCCAATTGATCGATGAATTTTTTGGACAGGTGTGGCGAGCGCTTGAGGCAGGAGCATCGGGGCCTGACGCTTTCAAATTGCTGCTACGCCTTCTGACGTCACACTACGACAGCGCCGACACGGGGGAAGGCTACACTAAGTTGCATACTTTTGGCGTGTGCACGGGCACCCCCTTTTGCGATTTTAGTCGGGAGTTTCGAGTGCTTGTGTCGTCAGTAACGGGGAGCGAGCGTGTCCTGGCTCCAGGAACAGATGTGGTGTTGGAGGTGGTTCGGATGGCGGTGAACGAGCAGTTTCCCACTTTAATGCCTACTTTGTACCCTGGTTCTTTGGCGACGGATCCGAGGCCGTACGCTTCGTTGGATGACATGTGGAAGGCTTTTGCTGACTTGGCACATAATAAGACACCTGCCGTTAACGGCGAAAAATATTTTTCTCTGCCTGTTTCTTCGACGGGTACGCGGTCATCCGCCCCGTCGGGGCCCCGCCCCGCCATTTATGGTCGCGGCCAGGGCCCAGTGCCGTCCCAGTCGCCTTCATGGCAGACAGGGGCGAGCCATGATCCGATTGTTTTGACTGTGGATGGCCCCTCTGACCCTTGGTTGGATAACTCTTACAACTGCTGGCCTTTGGCAGAACACCACTACGCAGAAGTTTTCGCTGTTAGTTCGTCCTTCAATAACGATGACCCTCCTCTCTGGGCCAACCTTCTTTCACCCACCGCCCGTGCCCAAGCATTCCGTGATAACCGGGGACACTGTTTAAATTGCCACGAGGACACGCACTCTTTCAAACACTGTCGACATCCGTTCATCAACGCGAGCGAGCTATTGAACCCTGACCTTGATAGCCTTGGCGACGATAGCGCTTTCCGACGATGGCAAGCTCGCATGTGCTGTCACCGCCGCGGTGAAACACCCTCCCGTCCCAACCCCTACAGGCACAACCACCGCCATCGTTCAGGCTCGTCGAGGGGGCATCAACAGGGACGCGGCCAGACAAATAGTCACAGCACATCTTATGATAACCAACACACGTCGGGTTTCCACGGCGGTATCCCGCCCTCGCCTGCCTCCTCTGCCCCCGACACTGCTCCGGCTGTGCGTTATGGCGCCGCCCACAACACGAGCGGCAACCCGAACGCGCGCCAGCCAGGCACCTTTCGTTTAGGATGACGGGTCGACGGCGGTACGGCTCAGCCCGCCCGTCCGTCGTCAGCAATGGCGGGAAAAGCAGTGTTTGTTCCACTAGATGCTCGCGTACCTCAGGCTCGTACAGCCAGCAAGACGAGTAGAGTTACCTCGATCAAGAGCCCACGGGCCCCTCAGCCACCTGTTAATAACATTCATATTGGCGTACCGGCGACGGGAAAACACGCTTCGTGCGTAGTTCCCCTCGGCCGGGGTACATGTTCGACGCCTGGAATCCGCGCTTTGAGCGCTTTTCCCCTCGGTCATGGTCCTCACTCGGAAACGGGAACTCGCGCTCCCAGCGCTGATTCCCTCTCCCGTGGTCCGAAATTGGCAACGGGGGCCCGCGCTTCAAGCGACGAACCCCCCCTGCGGGGTAAGGGAGCCTGCGCTTCACGCGCCGCTCCTCCCTGTCACGCGCCAAGCAGCACTCAGAATGCTGCTCCTGCGCTCTGTTATACTTCGCGAGAACGCCCGCCTCCCCCTCTACCTGACCGTATAGTGGCGGTTGGCTTGAGGTGTGGGAAGGCGGACGCCAAAACACCGAGACCTTTGGCGAGGCTCGACTCGGTGATCCCTCGCGACAGCAGCGGGCGCTCTACCTTTTCCCATCAAGGAGGAGGCGACAATATTAGCTACCTCGTCCCCCTTCTCCAAGACGTGGAAACGGAGAGAGCCTACTCGGGTGGGACCTTTGTTGCCGCCCTCCCGAGCCCCGTTCTCGGAGACACCTCAAGGGTCTGAAGACCCTCTCTCGGCTTCGTGCACGTTAACCCACGTGGAGCATGCACCGTCGGCAACAGTGGAGCCGGAAGCAGATCCGACACTGCCCGACGGGCCAGTGGTGACACCACGGCCTCCAGTCAGATCAACTGGACGCTATACCCGTATTAATACGGAAGATTCGCGCCTTTCGTCAAGCAGAGGGGGCACAGAGTCCCCTGCCCCTTTGAGGACAATAAGAGCCCCTTCTTGCGAATTTCCGCCAACGAGCGCGGGTGACGCGAGGCCAGGAACCGTGGGTTCGGACTCGCCTTGAGCACCCGAGGCCCGGTGCCCCCTGAGAGGGGCACCGCAGGCCCAAACTGCCGAGGCCCGGTGCCCCCTGAGACGGGCACCGCAGGCCCAAACTGCCGCGGCCCGTGCCTCCAGGCACAACCTGCCGAGGCCCGGTGCCCCGGACGGGGCACCGCAGGCCCAACGGCGCGGCCCAGTGCCCCCAAACGGGGGCACCGCAGGCCCAACGGCCGCGGCCCAATGCTAACACACGGGGGCACCGAGGGTCCAAACCTTCCGAAGACCCAGTGCCCTCAGAACGGGGACACTGCAGGCCGGAACACCGCGGCCCAAACTTCCGAGACCCAGTGCCCTCAAACGGGGACACTGCAGGCCGGAACACCGCAGGCCCAAACTTCCGAGACCCAGTGCCCTCAAACGGGGACACTCAGGCCGGAACTGCAATACGGCCACCGGTGGTTGGACACCGTCGGTCATTTGACCCTACTCTCGATATTCACAGACAAAGTGGTGCTGTTCTGGCAGCCCCCTTCCTATTGTTCGCAGTGGTCTCCTCATGTCGTTTGTCGTCGACGACGTGTCATATTCTTGCGCGGAGCAGTATATGATGGTCCGAAAAAGCCAGGTTTTTAAAGACACCGCGCGGTTGGAACGCATCATGTCCACCGGACCCACGCACGCACAAACGCCTCGGTCGTGGCGTGCGCAACTTTGATTCTGTTGTTTGGGATCGAGAGAAGCAACGATGCCGTATTATCTGGCACTATGCTAAATTTACGCAGAACCCCACCATGAAAAATCCCTTTTGAGCACGGGCACCAAACTTTTGGCTGAAACCAGCCCTCTGGACCCAGTTGTGGGCATTGATCTCCGGGCGACGATCCAAGGGCCAGTGACCCCACAAGTGGAGAGGGTCAAACTTGCTCGGTAGGCGCTTTCTGCTGTTCGCGAGATAATTCGGAAACGAGGCCGGGTTGCAAGCACACCCCGCCTCCGTCTGTCAATACTGCACTCCCACCGGGAGCACCAGGACCGACGGGACTTCCTACAGCGCCGCCGCCTGTCCCGCTTCACCGCGGCCAGCGCTTAGAAAGGTCCTCCTTGGAGTTTTCGACTTTGTTTTCGGAGGCGCCGACCGACCAAAGCCCTGACAGTTTTGGCGATAGCTTCTGGCTTCGGCCCTCGCCTTGCGTTGTCGAGAACACGGCCCTCTGCTTGTTGGGGGCACAGTACGCTAGACGACGCTTCGTTCACCACTAAAATCGCCATACATGCCGCTTGCCGGAACCTGCCACGGAGCACGACCGCAGTGGATCGACGAGCCTTACCCCTGCGAGGACGGGGGTATCTAACCCATAAGSTCCTACGGACTTGGTGTTACTCACTTTCCGTAGAGTCAAGCGTAGAAGAGAAGCAGCTTTTATTAAACCCCGAGCCAGATGACATCTGTCTCGGGACGGGCTTCAAGTATGGCCCTTAGACATTATAAATACCCCGAATACCGAATACGAATGCCATCCAAGCTATACGAAAACGGACCAATTACCTATACAGAGGTAATTACCGGTCTTCCTAGCCCATACCATTACACAGGCACAGTAGTACGCCACCATTTTGCTCCCTGTTTTTATTGTTCTGCAAATATATACATATATATATATATATTCGTTCGGCTCGTATCGTTGTGTTCTCGTACCCGGTACGTTAGCATATCACTTTCTTTACCATTTCATTTGCGTTTATTTGGTTTGGTTTTTCTCTGTTTCACAGTCTGTGACCACATAATTTGTATCTCTCTAGGATTAGGAATCAGGACAGGCACTGGGTGTACTGATGTGGTTGATGAGTAGAAAGTACGGGTTTAATGTGAAGACAACACACACCGTAATACTGCTGTATATGCCCTGGCACTATAAACGACAATACCGAAAACAGTAGCCGTAAATTTGCCCGCGCAGGCGAACTTCTCAGACTTGTCCGCATAAAATGATGCTGTTTCTAATGAGGTAGGGTTTCGTCACCAAACCCTAAGGTATTCGTTCCGGACGGTGAGCTTAAATTATTGGCTTCGACTAACGGCGGCCACCACCCCGACCCGGACCGCTATCCCTAACCCTAACCCTAACAAGAAGAACGCCTCGTTGGTGTGCCACCTGGTCGTTGTCCTTGGAAGTGCTCAATTTTCAATGCGGGCACACCTAAAGGAAGTTCGCCTGCGCCGGCAGATTTACGCGAGCTCTGAAACAAACTTGTGGTCTGGTCTACATGAGTCAAGGACAGTTTGTGGTACTGGCTTCCCGTTATCGATTGCCGCTCGTGATAACCGATATCTCGGGGTCACCTGACCTCCCTCAACCTCTGATAGACACACGACTTAGCTTGTACCGACCTCGTGCATTGACACTACCTAGGTCCCCGTGGTGAACAGGCTCCAGCGCTGATGACCTTGCTGCACTGAAAATATGCTCGCATTACGCATGTTGATGTAGGTACCAGGGCATTAATTACGTGTTGCGCTGTTGCGCTGGCGCAAGATTTTGTCAAAATAACCGTTTTGCGCAACAGTCACCGCGAGGCTGGTTGCGCGCAGCGCAACAGGCGTTTTAGGGCGCGGCCAAACATTTAGTTGCGCGTTTATTTCCCGTCGCAGGCAAATATTTTTGGGGGTATTTTTGTCTTGACAATTAGTCCTAATTGAACATCTGTTGGGCCCCTTGTCCTATTCGCCATAATAGTCGGAAAAAAAAGTAGGCGCCTTTTGCTATCCGCCGTAGGTTCTTATTCTTTATGAGGCACTTTTTTCTATTCGCCGTAGGTTTCAGTAGGCCCTAGCAGTTAACGGACGCCGAAATCGGGTTAAGGCATGCGCCGTAAAGTGCGCCGCAGGCAAAACATTTTGGGCTAAGGCACGCTGTAAGGCATTGCCTTAAGTGCCTTTTTATGCCTTAAATGCCTTATCTGGCTAAGGCAAATGCCTTAAAAAATGCCTTAGACGTGCCTTAACGCCTTTTTTCACCCTAGCGCGCGTTTGATACATAGAGAAGTGGAACCATAGGTTAGGCACGGTATAAGCATCACATACGACAAGAGTCGGGCACCATTGGACTGCAAATACAGCAGCACAGTAAAATATAATGTGCTTGTCAGAGAGCAGTAGTGAATTATTGGTAACAATGAACCCGGAACATCACAATCAACGTCACAGCTTGCATTTTCATAGATACCCCAGCACAGCTCAACACACATCAACCACAGTGCGGATGCGTGCATGCGTGCGTACACCGGCGGAAAGGGATACGTACAACAGCAGCACAGTAACAGCGGACTGTACGCGTTCAGCTTACCGCGGTGCTGTGGTCCAGGGCAGGGTATTCGTCGGTACTTGGTCGGTAGTGTGTTATTTGTATTATAAACCGTCCTCTCCAGTCAACTCCAGCAAAACCAAGTTCGTGCCTACTCGTATGATCCTGATCTTACAATGACTCGGTTTCCTGTGGCGTCATGCTCACGGGCGAACGCCAAACCCAAATCCGGACACAGAGAAAGAAGAGGAAGCAAAAGAGACAAACAAATCGAAATGTTTACTGGAACGAAATGTCTCCAGCGTCAGCAGATAACATACAGACTCCCTTCTCCTGCCGCCCCCCCCTCCACTAGCGGCAACCTACTACGCGATGAGTTCGGGTTCGGGAGCATCCTTTCTGGTGCCGCGCCGAATTCCGCGTTTGTGGCGCAACATGACCGTCAGCTCGAACAGATCGTTCAAGACAGTTGTCTGCTGCGCGCCAAACACGGTCTGTCACCGGAAAGTGTTTGGCGTTGTTGTTGCCGCGAGCTCCCCGCGAGCGCTTGTTGCTTCCTCCAACTTGGCTCTTGGGTGGGTTCGGGCTGCTGCTTGTGTCTACGAGTACTCGTGACCTTGCCTGCTGGCTCGGCTTCGGCAGGTTGGCCCGACAAAAAACGTCGAGAGCCTGAGGGCTGCTCTTCTCGACTGTCCAGCTTCTTAACGTCCCTCTTCTAACAGCAAGCGACGTTGCAGGAGATGCTGCAGGCAACGCGGATGCAGGCACCAACCCGTGGGATGAACCGCTGCCACCGGAGGTACCGGAGGAGTCGCTGCCACGAGAGCTACCAGCAGAGGAAGAGGGTCTCCCCGTTCCAGCAGCAGCTGGGCCAGCACAGCCGTCTACTACCTCACGTGGTGGCGGCGCCGCACTGGCTGAGCCATCGTCTTGTGTGGACATGGCACCCAGCGCTGAACGGTATCGTGGTGTCCCCAACCAACCTCAGTCTCTGCAGATGGCTGAGCGCTGAGCGCTGACCTGTGGAGCTTTGAGCAGAGAAACTATGCTATGTGTGTGACCCCAAACTCCGTTTTCAGGGAGTTCGTATCTTACGGCGTTAATTTGGTGCACAAAACGTGCCTTATTGCCCCGTTTCGAGCGCAGGTACGTTGCCTTACGGGAGTAAGGCACGTAAGGCACGAAACAGCGTCTAAGGCAGGCCTCTTCTGAGAAAGGGCTCTAAGGCATTCTTTAAGGCATGACTTAACTGCTAGGGCCTAGGTTTCGGGCGTGTATTTGCGCATAGATCGCAACTTTTCGATTATCTACCACTAAACGTCAAGGATGGGGATGTGTCCCTTTTGTATGTACTGTCTTATCCATTATGGCTCTGGTATTTTTACTCTACCGTTCAGTTTCTTCATCTCATTGTTCTTGAGAAACTTCAGCATCTCTCCCCCATGCCCGAGCGGGGGGTTCAACTCGACCGATGAATCAACGAATGCAAAACTCAAACGCTTGACCAAGCCCAATCTACGTACGTACGTACGTCATGTTTTCACAGGACCTCCACACCAGCTTGTACTTGCTCACTGAAAAGCCGGCGTAAACCGTGGTCCTCCTGCAAGCATACGATACGAGAATCGGACGTAATGATCAGAAGACCTGGCAAGAGCTGGAATCGAAATTTCCCAACATCACAGAAGAGGTCATTCGTGTCAAACTACTCCCAGAACGACCGGGCGTAAGACACCCTCGAATGAGGTGACGGAGATAGGAGAACCGATGACCCACCGACGCTTTCAGGACATCCTAGGCGTGTTCCGAGCTCAAGATCAATCGCTCTTCCCACCATGAACAAAACTACAAATAAACAATCGACTTCAAGGTTCGCTCTGAAACGCGCAAAAACGCGGTTTTAAAAACTCGTCAAAAACAAACAAGTTAACCTTCGCGTAGATGTATTTTTTCGAGGCTTTCCCGAACTTTGTTTTCTATGGCGAGCTCTGCCATCGCTTCCGCTTGGCAGATTTAGGGGGGGTAGAGCCACTCAGAAGTGTGTTCAGACAACAACTCGAGGTGGGAACCGAATTTCAAAAATATCAGAAATCAGGAAATTGCTCACGGAAGCCCAGCATTTGTACACCTGTAGGTCCGTTGCAATGCCGAACTACTATAGGGTATTCCGATGATAAATTCATGACCTCCGACCTCACATTACCCTAGAATGATGTCGGTAGATCTTGAATCAACATGTGGAACGTATGCCTGAAAAGAGAATATTTCGGTCTAATTTCAGTGTTATCTCAAGTTATCCCCGCTTTCTTGCATAAACTTTGAAGGAGGATAAAGAGCGCAGATATGTTTGGATTTCATTTCTAAATCGTGTTCAGGAATGCTACATCCATCACCCCAGAATATTGCATACGATTCGGAGGTGTTTGGATTTTCGTCGGGGGGCCCGCGGAGGCGAGCGTACCTCTTTTGTAACCCCTCAACCTTGGATAACTCGTCACCACGATCACCAAACAAATACAAAAGTATGTTTTCGTGATCCACATGCCCGACTGCAAATGTGTGCAATGCTTCAGACATTTAAACGCATTGTAAACCGCTCTCTGAAAAAGTCGTGAAAAACATTAAGCTTTAGCGCGTACAAGGGTTAATTTACGAGTACGATCCCGTCATGCTTCACATTAACCAAGCTCCATCTGTACCTCGACGCCGAGTCTAGCCGCACCGAAGCCAACAAGAGCATTACCGGGCGCGGCACTGTGGTGTCAACATAATGAGTCATCTGCTGTAACCCAAACTTCGATTAGCACAACCCGCGCATCGATGCAATGTCCGCTGAATCGGACGCATGCCGCCATTGTAACAAGCAGGGGCACTGCAAGCGCAACTGCCCCGAGCTAGCCAATGGCAAGGGTAATCGGGAGCGGACTAAGGAACACTCCGGGGAAAAGGTTGCATCTGGAAGCAGCGCTGTGTAGACGTGGTGCCTTTTCACAACACGACGACACACGCCGATTCCGAGTGCTACGCATAAGAGGCGCCGAACCCACCGCAGGGAGGCGCTTAGGAAGCTTACCTGACGCGATGCAGAACGTCCTCATGATGAGTACAGCGACAATTCGGAACCTAACATCGGCAACGTCTTCGACGGGAGTTTCCTGTTTACAAGCACAACTTCTGCACGGACTTTCCTATCCAAGAAACGGTGACACCGGTGGACGCCTACTCTGCAGATGCCGGCGCTCTCAACGTTCCACAGACTACTCAAGACAACGAACCAGCATCCTCACCATTGCTGTAGCCGGCATCATCACGATCGTTGGAGGTATGTGGGAACTAATGAACCGCAGGAGCGCTCTTGTCGAGTAGAAGCTGCCCACCGACAACCAAGGGTCCGTGTTGGCAACCTTGACTAACGTATGGACTTCTCGGCTCGAACAACCTAAGACATGATGGTGTTGGCAGTGGCGCTACGGAGCACTTCCTGGACGGCGATCTGATCCCGGCATTGAAGGATCGTCTGACGAAACCCACACCACTAGACGTATATAAGCCGATACCCACCGCCGGCAACAGAAAACTGCTTGAAACCATGACCGGCACAATCCACGGTACCATTGCCGATCAAAATTGTGAATCACGTCGAGCGCGGTTCCCCAGCGTACTGGTATCAGGCCTAGGACGTCACATCATCTCTCCCGAACACTTCAACGACGCGAGGCATCACTACCACGCTCGAGGAAGAAAACGCCCACCCGAGGAAAGCGCCGTCGTGGGACAACTAAAACAATAGCCGGGGGACCGAGCTCTGTTCTCACTCACGGTGAGGATAGATGCACGCGACAGTCGAACAAGCGTCATGGCCCTCACGGCAAGGCGATCGTGTCTATACAAAAACCCGGGGATGGTTCGTCTTATCCGCGGATATTAGGGTAATTATCGTGATAAATATGTATTGCCGGTAGGCACGTACCTCGGCCATGGGTAATGTCCATCCGTGGTTTTGAGCCATTCAAGGTACGACGGAGCTTTTGCCAAACACAGATGGTCCCATGAAGCCTGTTCCAGAGTGCAATGCATCGTGTACCTAAAAGCGTTTAAAAGGCGTAGGGATACCTACTCTTTTATTTTGCCTATGTAATGATTTACATAAATTAAACGGAATTCACTGCTGAAAGTGTGTAGCGTGGTTAGGTGCAACTCGACGCGAGTCGCCATAGGGGATAAGGGTGGAAGTTATCTCGCGATAGAAATGGAGGCCATGAACGGTAGTGGAGAGGGCGGAAGATACTCTGCTTGGTGACACCGCATCTGAGTCCCGACTAGGAAGGAGAGACAACACACGATGAAGGTAACGCAAGGGAAGGAAATAAACAAAGTGCATTTTGTTTCTATTTGGGATGAATATTCACCACGCACATTGGGTGTGCTGGATGCTGGATGTCGATGGGTATAAAAGACGATTTCATGTGAAGAAAACGCACGTAACGTATACTGCTGTATACTGTGTAGGACGTATACATCGTTTGTTTTAATAGCGAGTTACGTACAAGGCATTCCTCCAAGTCCGACGGGCAGGTGATCTGGTCGCAGTGTGTGCGTGCTTGTGTGTTCTTCATACCAAGAACAAGCCCTCATGTTTACTCGTCGACATCCACCAGTCGTCGGGCAGCCTCCGCCACCAGCAAGGGCTGACTCCTACCACAACCATATTTGAATCAAGGTTCGCCTCACTGGTTACTTTGCACCCAACCGACAAGAGCGAAAGGCGGCAAAAGCCTGATAATTCGGTCAGTAGGAGTCTATGTCCGACCGAACGTGGGTCGTTTTCACTCTTCAACCAAGGTTTCCAGCCGTAACTCGGATTGTATGGTTGATAAGATCGCCACGACTATCAGCGATGCAATACAAGCAGACGTGCTACCCTCGCCACGCCGCCAACGTAAGCGTGGACGGTGCGAGCCTGCGAAAATGTGGCCTGTCTCCCCACGTGTCCTACCAACTGGCGTAAGTCTCAGCAGTTGGTTCCAGTGGCCTCGCGGTCTACAACTCTTGAAATAGATCACCGCCCTCCCCCGCGCACCAATTGCGTCCACCACCAAAATGTGAAGAAAGAAGAACCTGAAAACAATATATATCACAGCAGACCGAGGCAACAGGTCAAAATCGATGAGCTCTCGCCTTGTGCAACGCGCACGCCCGACTGCCCTTCCCTCCCCTCCTCCGCCGTCTATTTGCTGATATATTCGGTAACCCGCGACATACAGTACCCAGCAACACCATAGCGTACGGAACGAACGGATTCCTCAATGTAGTCGATTTATCGACCCCTCCCATGTGTTCGTTGTACCTTTTCCACTCCGACTCGTGGTGCCGCTGTTGGTGCGCTCAGGGTGCCAACGAAAGCGAGCTGGTTTCCACCGCCCCGTTCAAAGCACGCGTGCGTCCAACCAACAACTGAGCTGTGTATCCCCACCCCTGCCCGCTGGCTGCTTGCCAGCGTTTGACGATGCGTCATCTTGGAAGCAATATAGGTGGTTTGTTGGCGCCGGCAAACGACTTAATCGGTAGCGACCTTGCGAAGAACGACGACAAGACAACACAAACGCATGCAACGAAGTTTAGGAATTATTGACGCAGCGGAGAAAGTGTATTCAACGGAAAACACGAAACTGATGATAACCGGGATAACGAGACAAACCTCCGCGGAACACGATTCCGCCGCGCTGAACGGATCCAATTATACGGCCCACCTAACCAGTTAAATTCCAAGCCTGCGCATTAGACGTACCCTGGTCATCGTCCTGGCACGCTGAGGAATGATGGCCGTTTCAGTTCGTAAGCAGGCCACCCCGTCTCCTATAATACGAAACAGGGCACAAACTTTTCTCCTTTTTTAACCTTCCTCACCTCGTATGAGGTCAGGATTAACGTGCCACACAAACAGTAGGGTTAATCATATTTTGCTTTGAACACTACTGCTGTACGTTGCTACGTTACGCCCTTTCTAGATCTCGTGGTAACATAGTGTTACGGTAGTACGTCACGGTATTATAGGGCGACTGCGTAACATGTGTGTCAGCTAGATTCCGAAGTGGCAACATCACACAAGTGTTGTTTTGTTGTAGTCTGTCGTTAATTGCCAGTGGCTTAAAGTAAAATGGGGTGTTCGCTGAAATACTGCAGTATTATTGTTCGCCTTCACCGACTATTTCAAGTAAGTATTGGATTACATGAGGCCTCCTGCCCCAATCCGTGGTTTTACGCGCCTGGGATATATATTTCCACGCTACGCTCAGTGTAAGCGCGATGTATCCTCGTATGTAAAATGGTACATGCAGAAAACCTGGTAAGCTAAGCTGGGTGGGCGGGACGGTAAGTGTTTTCTGCTACCAACAACAACCATATTATTGTTTTAGGTATATCGGTTGAACACCGATCCGGCGGGTCAGTGTTACAACATAGACACTTGCATCCAAGTTCTGGATTCACCTCTGTTTCATCGGCAAATCTGAGCCGCCTTTACCGCAATTCTGAATCATTATCTAGGATAAAGTATATAATTGGGGGAAGTGGGTTTATTCCCGCGTGTGGTTCCAGTGTTATGATAATGAATACTTCAAAAATCGCTGAAAACACTACTCTAGCCACTAACCCTAACCCTAACTATAACCCTAGCCTCAACCCCGACCCCACCCCGACTCTTACGAGACTTTTCTCGAAAAATTAGGCCCTTTGTTGTTTGGAAAAATTGGTCGACCACACTAAAAGGCATATGATAAAACAAATATTCCCCGACTTCTATTCTTTATCCTAGATAACAATTCAATGACGCGGTAAAGGCTACTGGCAAATCTGGATGTTTTGTTTCACGATTTTACTAATTGCATCGTTACACACGTTAGTTAGAAAACGTACATGCTCGAGAAAACACTTCCAGGTACCTTGTATAACTATATGTTAATTATGTTATCAGAGCTCGTACGCAAATTATGTAGCAACACAAGATAACAGACAACGTACATCCCAAATCAAGAATCAACTATATGGTACTGCTGTGTTAGCTGGTACGTGCGAGTATGCAGAATTAGTTTTAGATAAATACCAGAAGTACGTCAGCTGTGAGGTCGACTGGTTGAATATTTGATACTCAGTTGTAACACGTTATACATGGATGGCGTACTGGCGTTACAGATAGATAACGCACTGGCGGGATTTCCAAACATTTGGAGGCGTTGTTTTGCGGGATTCCTCCTAAACATCCCCTATTCTGACGTGGAATATGCAAAGCAAATCGTGCTGCTGCTGCCGTCCTCGGAGTTAGGTATTTTGCTATCACGCCCAGTACAGACACTCCAGGACAACCACATCGATATACTAAAATAGTGTCCCTGGGCCATATCCACCAGTGAAAAGAAGGCCTATGAGAAGGCGAAGACCGATGACAACGAAGCCGGGCCCGGCGATATCAAGGACAACGAGTACCTCGGTGCGTGCTTGTATTTACGATTAGACGGTTGCGCCTGCTGTACTTACGGGTAACCCGTGCATTTCGGTCGCCTCGGTGCCGCTCTACGAGCGACTACTTTATACCGAAACCAATACCTGATATGCTTTACACAACAAAGGAATAGCCAATCTTCTCCGAAACTCGTAAGTAAATTATCGTCTTCCATGTGCGTACGACTGTGCAAGAGCCACAATACTCGTAAGTCAAGAAGGAACCCGCGGCATTGTTCGGCACGCATGGCGGAAACCCGACCTCTTCGTTCTTCTTTCGGGTATGTGTAGTACTGTACCACGCTGCACGGGTGTTAGAAGATACAACTTCGATTAAATGGTAATGCACAAACGGTACTGATATGGCTGATAAGAGTAGAATACTCCTCGCGTACCGTCGTTCTGCTTCTTTGAGAGTGGTAGCTAGGCTGTGGAACCCGTTGCTGGGGGCCGAGGGATAGCCGAAGTTATGGTCCTCGTGCGGCGGGATCGACACTTTGAGTCGTACTCGCAGAGCGAAGTCGCCGATCAAGCTTCAACGACCTTGGCCCACTGGCCACGGTGAGGACCGAGGGTGTCGCCTCGGGCACTAAACTTAACCCAACCAAACACGATTAGGCTCGCGGTCCTTGGCGGGCCGAGCGAGCTCAGTGTGCTGGATGGTCTCAAACATATAGGTTTGCAATTGACTGGTGCTACGATAGGGGGGGTACCCACATTTTCACTACAAGGTTTTGGCCACACGGACGAGTGGCTCCGAATCTAACTGTAAATTCGACCTCAACATAGGTTGTTCGCGTTACGTAACAAAACCTCCAATGGCGGTGCATGTATAACGACAAAAACACAAAAAAGTGATGAATACAACGCACAGTAAAGCGGTCACTCGGCCGAGTGGCTCTGTGCATGGGGAAACCAAGCACCTATACATGACCCCCCTACCGTAACACCAGTCAATTTTGGTATATAAACCGTCGATGAGCGTTAAAGTGGGGTTATACCAAGAAAGAAACAGAGCTCTCGACTCCGAAGTGTTGCCTACTGATGAACATCTGAGACGGCTGACTCCAGATGATAGAGGCCGGCCTAGGTTCGCCATACGTTGTAAACAATCATTGGATTGTGGATCATGCTACGACTCCAGCTTGGGCCCTAACACGAGCATGGCATTTGTCCATTCGTCCAGCTACTGAAGGTTTTCTTCGTTTCACACCACACGGCCAACCCTCATATTACCAATATCAACCTGAATCGTCATGGCCGCGATTCGCGTAGGTTTAACTTCAGTTCCCTCAGTGGTGTCCTGTAGCTCATGATCGCCAAGGTTGGCATTATCCACGCTCAAACGTAGCTTGGCGATTCGTGTTGGTTTGGTGGAGACAGGTGTTCTTGTGATGTGTTATATCGGCGTACAATACACATAAATGTTTCAAATTTGACATGTTTGTGCCGGTGTCGCGGCAAGCCCCACGGGTTCCCATCTACCGTGGAACGTGCCGCGGGTGTGCCCGCCGATACTGCCGTGGGAAAAATCTTGGCATATCACGGCGATGTCCACGGCAGCATCTTACCTACGGCAAGACCCTGGCAAGACCAAGGCCAACGGCAACACCTGCGGGAAGTCCGACGGTAAGTCCCGCGGCAAACGTCACGGCAAGAGTCTAGGCAAGTCCCGTAGTAGGCCCCGCTGCAACACCCGCGGGGAGATCGAACCGGCGACCCTGTTCCCGTGTGGTCATTTATACTTGCCGCGGGTGTTACCGCGGGACTTGCCGCGCCGAGTCTTGCCAACTAGCGTGCTGCACGTGTTTCCGCGGGCATGGCACGTCCGGCTTGCCTGGGGTCCTGCGGTGGCATTCCGTGGACATTGACGGGGCGTGCCGTAGATCTAGTGGTACACCGCGGGTCTTATTGTGATATGCTAGGGTTGTCGTGGTGCTTACCGTCGGCCCTTCCACGGCAGTCGTTCAGGCATGTCGTGGGCTGCCAGGACATGCCGTCATATATCGTGGCATCCCGCGCCATCGCCCGCGGCATTGCGCTCGACATACCACGAAAACGTCAGACAATGTACGTTCCTCACAATCCGGCAGCAAACAAAAAAGGCAGCCGAATAGAAATCCGGATAAAACAGGAACTGTCGGTTCCACACGTTGGCAGGGATCTGTTAATCATGGCGAGGACGCAAAATGACGACGGTCGAAGGTTATTGACGTCGATGTAGGACGGCTTGCCCGGGTACAAGAGCTCCCGCAGCAATATTTCTCGTCACCGCTCACCGGCTTCTTGAACACCATGAAGCCCCAGCGGATGAGCCCGCTCCTCGCTCCCGAGGCCCACGTGCGAACATCCTTCGCCGTATGATCGATAAACTCATCGTGTTTGCCCTGATGCTCACCGCGAAAAGATAGCATCACATCAGCAACCTGCCAAAGAAAACCAAGGGACCGTTTTTGTTTCGGGGACGGGCGGGGGGTACGCCTGAGGATCTGGAGCGAAGCTACGGTTGGGGGCGAGTACCTACGGCGTTTTCTGGTTTTGGGCTCGCATGAAAATCCCCACAACTCACAACTCCCGCACATCAAACCAACTTTGATAAAACCTATGCATAAAACCTGACTAACAAATCGCACTGGTTCGGTTTATCAAGTATTGAGTCTTAGGGTTCGGGTGACATTGAAATAATTCAGCAGGGTATTTAGTTTGGAAGCCTTAGTCAGCCACATATGCCCGGCTAAAAAAGAGCATTTGCTCTGTGATCAGCTGGGATCACGTGGCCATAGGCTTGAAAATCCGCCGCCTAAGGTTCACTCGCTCGGTTTGCCAGCGCAGTAACAGGGAGGGAAGCGCCCGCGAAACCCGGTTGCAGTGAATCAATTGTTGTTTCGAAAGGAAACTGAGCACGGGCAGCACAGACTGCTTGCTGGAATCACAACGCAAATTGCCCTTTGTTGTGCAGCATCGGATAGCCTTGAATCACGTGCGTGCAGCGTCTACACCAGGAACAGTTACACGAAAATGTGGTGTGAGGATCGGGGGAGGCGTGGGGGTGGAGGTAAGGGGACGGTTGATATTGTCCGACTTATGAAATGGACAAACCTTGTGGGGGGCTGGTCGGTGGGTAAGGCCAGGGTAATATATTGCGAGGGTATATTCCAGTCCGTTTTAAGGGCGGGTAATGTTAAAGGACGTTTTTGCCTATATTTTCATATTTGTCATATTTCAGTTTCGAGCAAGAGTTTCAGATTTTCATGTATTTTCTATTTATTGGAATGCTAAGGGTCCATATTAACGAAGAGAGAGAAACAAGTCAATTTGAAAATGAAATCCAACTCGGATTTGATCTCGAAAAACAAAGCTGGTTTGCGTCCAATCGGGAAAGGTGAATTATTTGTAGAAACATTTCCGAAATCGAACTAACGCAGCACGTCTGACAACGTCCAGGCGACAAAATCTAACGAGGGTAGATGAGAGCGAAGGCATACATCAGTGCTCGCTCGCCGCCGCCGGCATACGGTTGCTTTTGGCGGGGAACAGGCTGGGAAGCTATCGCTCGCCGGGTGTCTTAGGTGGGCGTAGGGATCCCTGAAACACCACGGCCGCGACAACGCCGGCGACGGTGATGTCGAAGTCTTAAGCCTATCCTCTCGTTTTCAAGTCGATCACTCGGTTGTTGGGCAGATTGGCGCATCGAGCTGGTTGAGCAGTTGGGATTGCGACCGTCATGATTGGATTTGAGGCGCCAACGCCGGGGTATGCTATGCTATGGTCTGTAGGCGTAGGCGCGGCTGTTGTACTGGTGGTATCGGGTCGTGGTTCATCATGTGTCGCCTCGGTCGTGGTCATCGATGCGATCAAGAAAGGCGCCAGGTTGGGCCGGGGGCGTTCACCCCCCGTGGACATGCCGGTTCAAGTCGGGTTAACTGCAAAAATTGATTTGGATTCTACCCAAAACAAGGTCGCCGAGGTGTACAGTAGACAGGGGTGGGAGCATCATAGCGCCTCCGAAAGATGCCTAAACACCGCAGCAGACTATGCATACTAGCAGTACGGTAGTGCAGCAGGACAGCAGTACGCGCAGTGCACACATACCAGCAATACCGTAGGAGTGCTAGTGTTGAGCACCACCAGTCCAGCAGCACTGCAGCAAAATCCTCCCATCCTAACACACAACACAAATCTACGAGCTAGTTCGAGTTGAACACCCCAAGTTTTGTCAGACACGAATGAATTTCGGTTGCAATATCTACTTGAATGTCACATATTTGGTATCATACTGACCGCCATGAACAGCGGAAGAGGGTGACACAGCCAGTTCTTCAGTTGAGGTCCGAGGGCTTCTACTACCGGCAAAATGTGTCCCGACCGACCACGGGCCATAAACAAGGCCAGAAACAGACACAGGCGTTTCCTTGGGAAATATCGTTTGATATTATCTTACTTGTTTCGGAACGAGCCGGTTTTTCAGGCACTTCAGGGCATGGCTGTAAACAAATCCGCGCACATGTTCCAAGGTTTGACCTTCGTAGGGCCAATATCAAGCCATTTTTTACGTCCAGAGCCGATCCTATACTGAAACTAAGTCATTACCGGGCAACTGCAAAACAAGCTTGTTTTGCACGCAGAAGCTCCAATGTTCACGCCGTTGTTCAGATATAGGTCCTGAAAATTTGGCACACGTGTGTTTTTAGCCCCTGCCGAGGCCTTGACATTTGTTTGTATTTTTATTTCGCCGGGGATTTGGTGTTTCTTGAGGCCTAAACAACAATCTACTCCAAAACCTGAAACAAGTACCTGACGGGAAACCACACACACCGTCCGTTAACGTGTTGGCAGGGGCAACAAGAACATGTGCGCCAAATGCCAGGACCTATCTCCCAAACCCGGCGTGAAATTCACTAAATTTGGAGAATACCCCTTGAGCCAGCCTGCATTGTTTAGGCTTTTAAGGCAAAAAACAGTGCAGGTGGGGCGTAGTACGCCAATTGACGGTACATGGGGAATCCGTCACTGCGGCTTACCGGTATATATGACGGCCATGAAAACACCTATGGTTGCGGCACACCTGGTATAGATTATGGCGCCTGTCTTGTGACCACAGGCTACGTACTGCAACAACAGTAGACTATGGCGCTTGCCTTGTGATCACGGGCTATGTACTGTAACAGCAGTAGGTTATGGCGCCTGCCTTGTGACCGCGGGCTATGTACTGTAAAAGCACTAGGTTATGGCGCTTACCTTGCCACCGCGGACTAGAGCAGTAAAAAATAGTGACAAGACAACACCAGCAGCTACTGTACACCCACACAACTCGCGGAAGTTACAAATACAGTATGCGACAGTAGATACGAATCACCTATTTTCGCTATTTGGCTCGCGGCTTAATATTATGCCAACGTAAGGTACGAGCTGACGAAGGCTGTTGCAGAAGGTTTGGCGCGGGTTTCCTCGCTCAGCTAAGCTGCTCCGCTGTATAGTGTCTGAGAATTCCATCAATTGCAATCGGAAATGATTAACTCCAACATATCGATCACATGTATGTCGCGTACTGTATCCATATAAAGCGAGATTATAGCGAGAGCCACGTCATTATCTTGCTTTACAGCGCAGTATGTGTTTGTAGATGTTGATGCCCACGTGTCAACCAAGCGATCAATTCCAAATACTGACTTTTGGCTTACCGTCTCGTAGTGATCCGAGACGTCACTGGAATAGTCGGCGAAATCCACGAACTCGAGTCCGTAAACCTTGCCCCATTTCTGGTAGAACTTCACCGACCCCAGGCTATCCAGTGTCCCTTCGCGCTTAGACACCTTTTCTCCGTACCATGTCGACCAAAGGCGGCGTGTTTAGTGGCAGTAACGCCAAGAGGCGTGTTGAGGGGGGTGGGCAAGCAGGGAGAAGAGGCGTGAGGATAGCCGATGCGTGGGGACGCACCGGTCTTGCTTTTTTTATATTCAGACACTGGTTTCATGCGAGTTTCAATAACGAACTACAGTATGTACTTGTGGTTCGCCTTGCGTGGAGTCATAGCTCTTCGCGGGTGCAGCAAGGCCTCTGCAAACACTGGCTCCAAGAGGAACAAGTGTAGCGGATGGGATCAAAACCGCTTGTGCCGACTCTTTGCTGGTCAGCGTGCGACGTGCTAGCGCCAAGCCTGACCGAGGAATGGTTTGATCTTGCGGCGTGCATGATCTCCTGCAAGTTTCGCAAGAGACAAGCGCTACGAGGAATGCAGGTCCCGGGTTCTCCTACCCACCCTACAGTAGTGGTGTATATATCCACGCCGCTCTACTACTTGGTATTTCGTAACACGCACTCCAAACAAACAAGAACGACCCCCCGCCACCAACTGTGTTGCCGCTAAGCGCTGTCGTAAGGAAAACAACTACCAGGCACCGAGACGCACCCCAATACCGTTGTACAGGAATATCCACCCGGGGATATATAGGTTTTAGCAGGTGCCCTCTGGAAAGCGACGTGCCGCCGTCGGATAGTCACTACACCACAAACGACGGTGGTAATCCCGGATCACAACAATCTGGTATCTGAGAATATCTTTCGTGTGCGCGACACAGGTTTGGTGCAACGTGACGCGGCCGTGAGCAGCAGTCTTCAGGCGAGAACGCGCAAACGCACCGCATTGCTAACCAGCTTGTCTAGCACTTCGGCGTTTGATTCTCCCAACTTCTCGACCCATTCGCCCACCGATCTCCCCTCGACCCTCCTTGTTTGTTCACCTTCTCCACCTCCTCAGGGGTGGCATCGTCCGAGATCATGACGTCCGCGAACACCATTCTCCCCCCCGGCTTCAGCACGCGGGCCGCCTCCTCCACAATCCTGTGCCTCTGTGACCCGCCGTGATGCAGCGCGTCCTGTGCGAAGACGACTTCGCAGCTTGAGTCCGGCACGCCCGTTTCGAAAAATGACTTCTCCCCAGGGATGATGACTTTGTCTTCCAGTCCAGCCGTTTTGGTCAGGGACGCATTGAAGTCGTTCTCTTTCTTAGAAATTTCGATGCAAATTACCTTAAAAAACGACGCAGGCGCACACGAATTAGAGGGGAGGTGGGTTGGGGGGCAGGGCAACAGGGTAAAAGCGGGATGTCAAGGATATGTTGTGTTTGTTCACGTTCCTTGTCAACAACTGCAGGAGGCATCAGCCCCACACAGTGGAACGTCTTGCTATTAGTGGCGCCGACACGTTACTGCGGTTTCTTGTTTGGATGGCGGCAAGGCGTTGACGCCAAAAACACAGTCTTCCCTTACAGCGACCTATGAAACGGCTAGAAGAACATCCGAACAGCAACCTCAACAAATACGAAAAATGGGCGTTCCCGGTACCTTGCAGCCAAACTCCTTGGCGGCCACTCGTGCCGTTCCTCCAAACCCAGCGCCCATGTCCATGACGGTGCACTTGTCGGGCACAAAATCGCTGTCGCTGGGGAAAAATCGGGAGAGAAGCTCCTGCGTCGAGATGGAACAGGCCTTGGAAATTCTTGGAACTCCCTGCAAGTTGGCGTCGTCGTCTTCCAACATAGAGTACAGGCCCACATGCAGGAACTCTCCTCCATACACCTGCGCGTTGGATTTGTTTGGAAACGGCGGTGAGGCGGGAGCGTGCGAGCGAAAGAGAGGAAAAACATAAACCCTCTTAGTATTGCGGGTACTCTACAAATAATTGAAACAAGGGTTTACAACTGTCCGCTCCACACCAATGATAGAGCGGCCATATTTCGAATAGAGAAGATCGTCGCAAAGAAGCGCGAACAATCTCGAGACAGTGCAATCTTTAGAGAGTGCTGAATTGGCCTCAGATCGCGGAGACTCTATTATCTAGAGTTGTAAGGTGGATAATAATACGACGCTAGGTGACCTACCACTGATATAAGTTCGCCTGGTTCGTACGTGACCAGGAAGCTGGAGTAAGGACTAAATATGACACAATTAGCGTATATAGACAATCCGCCAGATGCTTTCATGTTTTGCTAGCGGCCAACTACACGTTGACCTCGGGGCGTTCCCGTGGCATTGGGGATATGCAGTACCTCTCGATGACGTTCCCCAATCAATAGGTAGGCTGTTTCCTGCCATTGCGTCACCTAGCTCCCCTCCCGCGACCCTGCCGGGCACAGCCTCGGCCATGCTAGCAATGCGTCCTATTAATGTAATGGGTGTACTCATTCACAGGCATGGCCGCAGCCGTATGACCATGTAGACGCTCTCGTCTCTTCAGAGTGCCGGAATGTAACACGTCGACCTTTCAACGACCAAGCAGACGACGCTACCAACTGGCGGGAAGCGCCGTGGGGTGTCCGACGAGTTGCATGAAGGCTATAATCCACCCATCATGCTAAGAACCGAGTGTGAGACGGACTTTCTCGACATAGGTACGAGAGCGTCCAAGGACGAGGGAGGGGGGTGCGGGCATACCCATTTATTGCTCGACTTAGTAGTTTGATCATTGACCACGCATCCCTTTCAAAACCGAGCATCGTTCTAACTCCTACTAGAGATACCTCCAACAGTTGGGCGCCCATAAACGTTGTTTCCAGACATTACATGGAACGTTTTTGCTAATGTTATCAGCTTGCAGTTTCGCTGCCTGTGGCCACTATCTATCTCCTAGAATAGCAATCATTTTCTCGATACTATCTACAGTAGTGTACCGAACTTCTCCATGTCGCATTCGTCCATTTTTTGCATCTCTTCAACTCACCCCGTTCCTACTTTTGCATTCCACATTCTCCCACTATATGAGTTATACTTTCTATTTTTGACTCAAGGGCCCACATGTGCATCTGCTCCCTTGTGCTCCCAGCTACTGGTACACCTGATACCTCTTACTTCTTTCTCTGGCAGGTTCAGGACGGGGGAAGGGGGGGAAGTGTACTCATGTAGTGCACGGCCATAGTCGTGTAACAATAGACCCTTGCATCCCGACAATGCCGGGACGGAGCACGTTGGTGTTTTCACCAACCAGGCACACATGGCTTGTACGAAGCGCTAAGCGCCTTGTGATACTGCGCGAGTCGCATGGAGGGTGAACTGCATGCCGCACAGAACCGCCTGTGAGGCGGACGTGCATCAGGACGACAGCCTCCATGATATAAACATACCACCAAAACAAACAGTCAAGCACAACACAGGGAAAGTGCTAAATATATACCGGTACGAGTCATCTACAACACAAGGATAGTGCTTAGACAATTGTCAACCACCCCATATACGTGACTACGCATCGTATCGCACTAATTTGACTCTTCAGAAATATAACGTATACGAACGTTTCGCAATGAACAAGTTCCTGCTGCTGTGTGGTACCTGTGGTATCTGTGGTATGATACCTGGAAGCACTGCTGCTGTGTGTGATTCTGTGATTATATACCACGGCGGCGAGTAACGTTCTATATATTTAGTGGCGTGCCATTCCACGGATGTACGGCCGTGGTACCTCGCTCAGGCAACAACACGCATAACACTACTGTACGTCACAAACCACAGGACCACACCACCGCCACCATCTCCACCCCCCACCACGAGCAACAAGCTTCTGGTGCTCCTGCTGCTTGGTTGGTGGTGGAGGTGGTAGTGCTGGTGGTTGTGGTTTCTGCTCCTTCTGAGAGAGCGTAAAGCACGCCACACCACCACCGCCATCACCACCGCCACCTGGTGCGACCACACCAACACCACCAGGACAGGGCTGTTGCAAGACTGGGGGTGGTACTGTAGTAGTGGTGGTTGTGGTGGTGGTTGTGGTGGTGTTTGTTGGTGGTGGCGCTTGTTTCATGTTTCTGGTATCAGGCTACCCTGAATTTCCTGCTCGTGCTTGAGAGCGCGGCGGAATGTCATCAACCCTGCCAGGTACACCCCAGTGACAATTTACGCACTGGCGACCAGTTAGAACAGTCACTATCACCTACTGTAACTCTCCGATCTCGGCGCGGCTTTCGACACGAACAATACAGGACAGTGCGCTTTACTGCCGGGCGTCTATCAGTCCCGAGCGTGTGTGGATCGATTCAGTGTACCCGTCGCACGGCAGAAATACAAAAGCGAACGAGGAACAAGGGACGACGACGGACGACGACGGACGACAAACCTCAATATGTATACTTTGTTAAACAAAGCCACGCTCTGTCACTGTTCAGAATTTTTTTTTTTCCGTTTATGCCCGTTCGTGTACCCCCGCGCGTGCACACGCACCCCCATACACACAACCCCGTATAGAAGAGCATCTCGAAAAGCTCGTCGGGCTTCGCCCTCCTCGCATCCCGGCTCCTCATTAAAAGCAGAAAAGGGGTCTATGTCCTGCATCCGCCATTCTACTTATATACAATCTTAGTCAAGGCTTCTCCTTCCACCACGTACAACTTTTTTGTACTGCTGCTGTAGGTTGGGCCCAAAGTCAGCCCCGAAACAATGTTTTCTGGGAACACCAGGTGTCCCAGGAGTTTATCACCTGTATGTAGAACTGAAAAATGTGTTCTTTATTGTAGTAGTCCTGAGTCCTGGAGATGATGACATCCGTAACTGGGTCTATCGTGGAGGGCGTCGCCTTCAAGACAGCCGACACCTCCGCCGAAGTTAGAGTGTCAAACGCGTCCATTTTGATGTAATTCAAAGTAAAAGTGCTCGTTCGTTTCCCTGTTACGGAGACGAAAAGCCGTACCAGACATACGGTAACAACATAAGAGGGTGTCCAGGGCATCAAAAGTCAGCGGGGGCGTAGTGAGAGGGAGATAGGGGGTCAGTTAAGTTTGTTTTTCTTTGGGGGGGAGGGTGGGGGGTGATCGTTCGCCTAGCCCTGCATACTCCCATCAACCAAGTCGTAACGAAATTACAACTACGATCGTACTACTCGTAGTTTGTGACAAAACACGGGATGCAAATAGACAAGTAGCGAGAGTACTGAACCGTCTGAGCGATAAACGGAAGGCACAAAAGAGGGACGAAGGGGTCGTGTACCTGGTGTACTCGTGTAAAAGTATTGTTGTGGCAAGCACCAAGTACTACGAGTGACTGAATTTCAAGCGAATCAGCGGTTGAGCCTGGGAAAATAAGAAACAAAAAAACACGACAGATTTTTCCACCAAACATCGCTCAACGTGGGGAATTGAGCCTGAATTGAGCCTCGAGTATCGACTGTAACTACTCGTACATGCATAC
Organism: Saccharina japonica; assembly: GCA_008828725.1. NCBI lineage: Eukaryota > Phaeophyceae > Laminariales > Laminariaceae > Saccharina > Saccharina japonica. The sequence continues at coordinate 151,345 of MEHQ01003959.1, read as the reverse complement.
CAATAGTGGGCAAAACTTGCACCCATGCCGTCGGGTCTTGGTTGCGGTCGGCAGGGCAGGTTCGACGTTCGGTAAAAGCCATTAAAAGCATGTTTGCTTTGCATCCTACACATACATATGGTACTACTTCGGCTTGTCTGCGGCAATATTACCACTAGCGTGTAATTTGTTTATTTGGTGCTCATTAAATATGTTCAGTGTACGTTGAAGGTAAGCGGTGTCAAAGCAGGTTTTTCCTTCTCAAGGAAAAACGGTGAATATCTTCTCTTTCAAATCGGTTGGTAGAGTTTTTTATCTGTGTGTGTGTTTTCACATCAAACCGGTATTTCCACCCGTCGAGATCCATCACGCCGAGACAGTGTCCGTGACTATTTCCCTAGAGAGGTACAAGCTCTGTCGTCACATACTACCGTATATATGCTACGTATTCAGACCCAACTTTACGACATTAGATTGCAGCAATGAAACGGCCTTCCCTGTGGCCACGCATTAAAGCAGATTGATTAATAATCATGGCCCCTATTCACGACGACCACAAAGTTTCGTCTTCGATTCTAAACGAATCAAATTGAGTAGAATTTCGTGGAGAATATGGGTTGGGATCCTATATATTCGGTTTTGGTGATATTTCTTGGTGGGTGGCGAATTGAGCAACGATACTTGCTTCGATCTTCTCCTTGTGTCTTCCGCACTGTCTCCATAAAGATTCGTTTTGATTGGAAACGACGATTTGTATACGTTTTTTGTGTCGAAAAGTTGGTGTGTTTTTTTTTGTTATCGCTGATATGTCGGCGAGATCGAGTCGAGGAAACAAAAGTATAGACATTTTCATATACGTGTTCTGTTTTCATAAGCAGTCGTGTGTCAGGGTTAGTGTCCCTATTTTGCGTAGTCTAATATGCAGTGGCTCACGAGAAAGGACTTTGGGAAGCTTTCTCCGTTTTATGGCTGGCCCAGCTTGTACCTATGCTGCAAAGCGAGTACTTTACTGCTGTGAGTATACCAGGTGTAGTTTCGACCTTTCATGACTCCGTACCACAAACGACATTTTTCTAGTTTTAATTTCTCAAGACCTACGTACCGCCTGCGAGAGCATAAGAGAGCGCAGGTCACGGGCAACAGTTTTGTCCTAGGAGAAGGGCCGACCCGACGACTGGTTCCTCGCGCAACGTGCCTCTTACTCAAAAACGACTCCCTGTACAGCAGTACGGTGGTTTGAGCGCCAAATTTCTCAGAAGAGAAGAATAATGCAAGGTCGTGTTAATGTTCTGTACCCGTAGGGTTTGTGGATTTACGGTACGGTTATGGGAGAGTGACAGAACTTACGGAAATTCCGGGCACGGGTATGAAAGTGTTACAGAACTCGCAGAAGTTCCGGGCATTGTGAAACAGGCGTACAGAACTCACAGACATTTTCCAGGTAGGGGTATACATGTCGTACAGGGCTTACATAAGTTATTTGTACGTAGGATACAGCAAGCAGTAGTAATACCCGGCCAGGTAAATACCTCCGTATGGTTTTGTAGGTGCCCTACCGAACACAACCTGGGAAGTATGCATGATGCGTACATCTCATTATCGGCGCGATATGTTATTCTATGGCCGGAGTAGGGGATGAATGGAGACGTGTATCCGGGGGGGGCGGGGTTCCGTGCGATCTCCGGCTTCATACATTTTTCTTAGTAGGGTTAGGGTTACGCGTGACTATACTTACTGTCATATTTTCCAATATTAGTATTACATTGTTTTTGTATGGGGTTGAGCAAACTCTTGAAACTTTAGAGGGAAAAATCTCCTTTACGTACGTAGGAAAATCACTTTTTTTGCTCGCTGATTTTTTACATTTGGAAAACGAAATTTTCGCAAAGGTGTTCTTCACAACCAACAGTAAGAAGGGACCCAGGAAATACAAGGTATCCCGCTTCAAAGTTTCCTACGAATCCCCGAAGAAGATGAAACATGACCTACAGCTTACAGCGCCTACAAAAAACAAACGAAACGAACATAAAAGGCCCTGTCATTAGTTTTTTATCTGGCCATGATGAACAGCCCTGCCAAATTTCGTTTTCCAACTCTCAAAAACTAGTGTGCAAACGTGCGAAGAAGCAATATTTTGGGTGTCGCTGGAACCCACTCTTGGTGGGATATGGGACATCGGGATGTTAGACGACCCGCTCGATGTCACTCGATGTTTGGGCTGAGTCAGCTCGACAGCTAGCTATGGAATAATGCAAGAGAGAGTTTACGTGTTACTGCCGTCTTGAGCCGCCACGACGCTTTCCCGACGCATGCTCGGCTGCGCACGCTACGGTGAAGGTCGGTGCGCCTGCATACAGGCCATTTTCTGAGGGCGGTCACTCGAGAAGCTCTTTCCCTTACCCGAAACTGTTTTTGGAGGAAAACAAAAAGCTGCCATACCCGATGAGCAATCCCGCGACCTTACGTATAAAACGAAAAATGGTGCAACGCAAGAACGAAATTCCGCTGATTTTGGATTAACCCTTTTAGGACTGCAGTCCCATTTTGGAGACAAACCACTCAAATTCTAAGTAATTTGTCCCCAAACCGGGACTCCAGCCCTATAAGGGTGAAGGAGTCCGGCCATTCAGAAAACATTAACATGTCAGCCAACCAAAACGTGCCGACTCTATCGTAGCACGCGTCTCCTGTGCCAAATGCGTGTGCTCGTACACCTCTAGAGTTCAATCAGCAGTACAGCAAGACTACCACATCCCCCGAGAATCCCGACAGGTCGTTCGCCATGAAGGGTTTATAACTCTGCCAGCACAACAATAACCAGTGCCGTACATACTTCGTAGGTAACACAACAAGACGATGATTGCTGCTCTGGTGATCGTGTGCGCGGCGATCGTGGAACTCCGTGTGCCGTGCTTCTGCCGTTCTCCATGTTTGCGTCATCGCCTTAGTCCACTCGGCCCGCTCCTTCGCGCGTGGTCCCGGCGCCACTCAATGCCAGTCGTTTCCTGTTCTACCCCGCCCCTAAACAAACTTATTTTTGCGGCCTACGGTAGTATTGATGATCTTGAAATAACAAAGATCGCGCAGGGTGAGCTCAATCCGTCTCTTCACCGCTTGTCAACGCTCAGTCTCCTTCCTCAATCGGTCGTCGAAGCCAGCCTCCAGACGGCGTAGTTTGCTGTCCCGTAGTTTAGCTCGTGGTAGCGTGTGCTTCCCGTCACCGGCATCCCGACTCGGAATTGCTGCTCTGTCGCTGCTGCCTAGCATTACGTGCTAATCGTAGTTGCCCGTGCCTGACGCACCACGTACGACCCGACTCGACTGCCATGCCTAAGCCTCGCGGCCACATGCAGCAGCAATATACTATCGCTCCTTGAGGATGGGTCCGGCTTTACACCGGCCGCCCTGCTTGCTTTAAGCCTGACAGGGCATGCTTCGCAGCATGCCTTGCCAACGCAGCGAAGGGATATCGTTGCCCAATTTGCCGCTCATCAGGAGAAAATACTAAAACTCGAGTCCATGCAAGTCAAGTCAATACGAAACAATTGCCATTTGTGCGACGTCCAGGACTGAACGAAGCATGATAGTTGATCTTCCTCAAGGTAGCTATTCAGGTACGATCGTAGGCACTCTGATTAGCTAAGGGTAGGTTCTACGCGGCTCAATAAACTTGGAGTAGTTCCCAGCCACATCATCCCGAGTCAACCTAGAGTCTTTCCAAGCTCAGCATCCACGCCGGCCGAGTCAACCTAGGGTCTTACCAAGCACAGCATCCCAGCACTGACCACGGACATAGGGTTTGTGTTCGTGTTCGTGTTAGGGTTAGGGTTCGGAGGTCCGGCTTCAGGCTTCAAGCACAAGCCCCCCGTAAATATTTACTATCAAGGTGCGCCCACCCCTCGCGACGCCCCGCCTAATATAGATACTATTTCACTGGATGTTACGGCTCGTATTTGGATCTCTCGTTTGAAGGCACTGACGCACTCACTGCTGTTGGCAGCCCTATTTCTCAATGCACTGGTTGTGTTCGCTTCTACATTGTTTGTGTTGTTTCGGGTTGTTGGATCGGTCATGCATCTCGGAAAACAATACTATATTAAAATAAAACTAAATAAAAACAACAACAGCTGTGAGCTCGAGGATTTCGTCGAAGCTCATCTTTGCTAGCTGAGTGTAATACTTCGATATACTACCACTGCTGTTGTTGTGTATTCTCGATATTAGAGGGGCGAAAGTTAATGTGTCGATGAGTGCGTGAACTACCTCAACATGTTCGTAGAGATGTCAAGTCCAATTTCGCGAAATTGTCGGGGGGCGTGGCCAATCCGACGTTCAAACCGTTTTAAGGGTGGGCCAGCGCGCACTTAGTTTGCGTATTGACGTCATTTTCCCGACATACCTGTCAATGTGATGCCTTGCCAGGATCAGGTTCTCGCGTACAATTAATTGACGTTTTCTCGGCTGCACGCTCCCGGTTGGTGCCGAGGTGGCCGGGAATGCCAACGGCGTTTGTTTGATGGTGATCTCCTGAGGAATATCGCCGGCGTGTGGACTGGACCAGGTTGATTGCCGCTTGGGGTTGGATGAAGAGTGGCCAAGAGTGGTTAGGGGTTAGGACATGTGCATGCTGCCTGGTTAACAACACCGTTCCAAACAATCATGTTAAAACATTCGTATTACAAGGGGAAACATTCGCCGTCGGCCCACGCCGCCGACGAAGCTAACGAAGGAGGACGAAACTTCACAACACGCAAACGAAACTTCAGTGTTGGCAAAAAGGAAATAACACAGCAGCAGTAGTGGATCTTGACAGAAACTGCATTATGACATGTACAGCGGGCGGCGGACGTGAGAGAGGTATAGCGCAAAAAAGGGACATACGTAGCCACGGTTCGCCGATTCGACCCTCGGACGCCTGAGAGCGATTTGTGACGAAACGGCACAAGATAATCATATGAATTGATATGAATTGACCGTTTCGGACGCCTGACAGCGATTTGTGACGAAACGGCACCAGTTAATCGTATTAATATTTATTGGGCGGGGCATAGCCAATCAACCGTTGTGGCAGCGCCTTAGCTGGCCCATCTCGTAAGCTTTATTTTTCGCACGAACTGATGCTCGTATGTTATATGTACGGGCATTCTTCCATCAACTTTTATGGCTGCCAGCAGACCAAGTGTTCAGTATACCCCTACTTCCTACGACCTGGTACCAGTTTCGGATTCTGAATCGTTCGTATGTACATCTTGGTACGCCGCTTTTGAAATTCAAGATACTAATACGGACTTGCACGCCACACACCATGACGATACGTCGTATTATACACGTACACGTTTTTTTCGTGCATCGTTGCAAAATACTGGGTGTATCATTGTTGTTGTTGTTGTTGTTGTCTTCACATTAAACCCGTTCTTTCTACTCAACCACATCAGTACACCCAGTGCCTGTCCTGATTCCCAATCCTAGAGAGATACAAATTCTGTGGTCACAGACTGTGAAACAGAGAAAAACCAAAACAAAATAAACGCAAATTAATGGGTAAAGCAAGTGAGATGCGTAACGTATCGGGTACGAGAACACAGCGACACGAGCCGAACCAAAAAATAAGAACAAAAAGACCTAAATAAAACAAGTTCTGAAATGAAACAGAATACAAATGACGCAGGGAGACAGAAGCGCCAGAAGCGCCAGAAGCGCCCCTAGACGAAAAGCACACGTGCCCAAGAGGAACAGATAACTGCTGCACGAGCGAGGCAACACGAAAAAAGAGAGAGACACCGGCATAGGGTGGAAACAAAGGGAGAAACAAGGCAAAAAAAGCAAGAAAGAAGACACGAGAGAGGAAAAGAGAAAAATAGTTCTCAAGGCAAGCTCAAGGCGATGGTAACAACAAGTTCCCGTCTCTGCTATAAAAACTGATACGGGGACCATGTCACACCTTCTGCCATCTCATTCCCACTCTAAAAACAAAACGGTGTCAAGAGTCGATACTACCTCTGCCGCGCCCCCCCCAGTGAACACATCAACGGAAACAAATAATAGAATTCAAGGACTAGTCGAGCCGATATCTGGCCACACGATCTATCATTTCGTTTCTGCATTCGTCGACAGCTGTATCAGTACGGCCGCCCCTGCCCCCCCCCCCCTCTCCTGGTCGCCTCTCTTGGCGTCCTCAGCTGTATGCCGTAGCCAGCTCCTCTCCGCTTCGGCCCTGTGCCACCTCGCCATGAAATGGTCCGCCGCCTCGCCAACCCCCCGATACCACACCCCCCTCTTTTTTGCCGCCCTCGGCCATAGTAACGTCTCTGCTCCGAACAGTAAAGGGGAGCTTTCTGTGGAGCCCTCTGTCGCTCGAAAAACCCTGAGGTCATCTGCTAGACATTGTGCCCAGTTCTTTTCTGGTCGGCCAGGCCCCGGGTTCGTCCCACCGGCGATCGTCCCAAACATCACCCGCCTGGTCAGCCGCTCATTGGTCGTGCGCTGTACGCCCCCCGCAAAGAGGAGGCGTCGTTTGCGGATGGTCGTCTCAACGCTCTCGCATTGTGCCTTCTTGAGAGCCTTGGCGTACGACATGAGATGGTCGGTGCGTTGTCGGCGCTGGAAACCAATGAGCCGTAGGAGGAATTTGTGGTGTGCCGTTCGGAGCTCAGCGAAGTGCTCCTGGCCAAGGGTCCACGTCACACACCCGTACAGCAGTGTCTCCATCACCTCGGCCTTTAGCATGCGCACCTTTAGAGTGAACGGGGCATCCTCCATATCGTACAGCTCCCGCTTGAACCGATTGTAGCATGCCCATGCGAGTCGGATGCGTCGTTTGATCTCTGGCATAATGTCCGCGTTTGCGACGATAAGACCGCCAAGGTACACAAACTGCGTTGTCTGTTTATACCTCTGGCCCGCTGCTTCGATGACGAGCGGTGAGGTCCGGAGTGCCTGGTTTGGTGTCCGCAGTAGCATAGTCTCCGTTTTCTTTTCGGATACGGTGAGACCAGCTGCTTCGAAAACGGTCACAATAACGGTCATCATCTTCGCAAGCCCTTCCGCCGATTTAGACACAACGCCTGCATCGTCGGCGTACAGCATACCCCATATTGCTCTCCGTACACGTGCTAGTGGGTCCTCCCTCACTCCGTCCGCCCCGAGGTCCTCCTCGAGGTGAACCAGGTCCCTCAAGATGTCTGGGTCCTCACTGAAGCGTATCAGTACGGCGTGTATCACAGCAGCGAAGAAGACATTGAACAAAAGCGGTGACAGCACACATCCTTGCCGCAGTCCCTGAGTGACATCGAACCATTCAGAGTGCTCACCGTCATCCGTACGCACGCGAGCTCGCATGCCTTCGTGGAATTGGCGGATAACCGTCAACATCTTCTCTGGTATGCCGAAGCGTGCGAGCACCACCCACAACAACTCTCGGTCGACGGAGTCATAAGCCTTCTGCAGGTCAATGAAGCACATATACAGCGGGATTTGTTTGGCTCGTCCGAGTTCTTGCAGTCGACGCACGACGAATAGCATGTCGACTGTTGATCGTGCTGGGCGAAAGCCGCACTGTTCCTCGGGGAGTATCCCTTCGGCCTCGCAGTAATTGCTGAGACGTGACGCGACCATTTTCAGCAATACTTTGCCTGAATGGGCAACAAGCGAAATCCCTCGGTAGTTGTTGCAATCGGATCGATCCTTCTTTTTATGAAGGACCTTAATGGTCGCATCTTTCCATTGCTGGGGGACGTCACCCGTTCTCCACACATTGACAAGCAAGTTGTGTAGGTACCGGATGAATTCGGGGTGGTCCAGTTTCAGCAACTCGGCCGGAAGGGAATCTGGTCCGACCGCTTTCCAGTTTGGCATACCCCGGACTACCGCGGTCATGTCATCCATGGTCGGTTCATCTCCAAGCGATGGTGCCAACGGTAGCTGTGGAAATAGGGCGCTGATGGTTGGGTCAAGATTAGGCGATTTCGCGGTCAAAAGAGTGCCGAAAAACCCCGCCCAACGTTCAAGAATGCGCACCTTGTCCCTTAGTAGCGTGCCATCCTCGTCCATGATGAACTGTTCGCTTCTCGCTTTTCGACCGTCCAACCCCACCGTGCCCTTCAGGTGCTTGTAGAAGCCCCGTTGATCGTTGGCAGCCAGGAGTCTCTCTGTTTCAGCGAGATACTCTTCGAAGTAGGCATGTAATCCTGCGTCAATCACCCCTCGCAGATTCGCGCACGCCGTCCTCAGCGTCTTCCACGCAGTTTTGTCCTTCTGAATACGCATGGATCGTCGGGCGTCATCCCTCGCATCCCATGCTATTTTGAAGGCGGCTGCGGTTTGAGCGTTCTCGCACCACCCGAGTTTGTGTGTGCGACGTGGCGGGGGTGGTACTTCTTTCGCTACTGCATCAAGAATTATGTCGGCAAATGATTCGGCCATTTCATTGATAATATTAATTGTGAAGTTTCGCGGTCAAACTAGCTACAGTAAAGGCTACTGAAGGCTCCGAATTGGCAAAGTGTATGGACGGTGTATACGTGCGTATCGGAATACTGTTGTAGTGAAGTTTCTGGTAGCAGCAAAAACCTCCTGCAAATAAAGAGACGTGAATGGGAAACGATTGCCAGTGTATCGTAACGATACAGTGTATCGTCTTTCCGTCGGTAGTATCGAGCTAGAGATACATAGCATCGCCAAATGTATGCACTTGCAGGCACTAGAAACACCGGTACAAGTATGCGTGGATGGGTGACCCTCTCCGTCCCTATTGGGTGGAGAATTATCGAACAGGCGATACAGTGTATCGTGAAACATGACAAATTCACGTGTTTTATCTACTACAAGTAAGTGCGGATGGGAGACCCCCCCCGTTTTGACACAGTGCATCGTTTTCGAGGCTTTAAGTATCGAACAAACAGTACAGAGTATTATCGTGAAACATGGCAATTTTATTCGTTTTTTTAAGAGCACAACCGCCTGCAAGTAAGTGTAGATGGGAGACCCCCCTCCCCTTTCGATACCGTGTATCTAATTGTTATTGCCCTCGACACGAGTGCGCAGCAGCCGGTCGTAGAGTTGGAACGCGCGAGTATCCCTCACGTTCGACGCTTCTCTGCGTGGATGACTTCCTCTCAGTCCCAGTCCGGCAAGCAATATAAGAAGACATTTCGATAGTCACAAAAGGTACAAATGCACCTAATACTCGTTACGAGATGACCGGCGGTCGAGCGAAGACCCGAGGCTAGCCAAGGGTAGCCCGACTAGGCTGGGCGGAACGAGCAGAAAATCACCCAGGGCACGTCAAACGAGCTGAAACGTTGAGGGCGCCCGTAATGTGGTGAAAGGAGAGGATCTGTGCGTTCGGGGGCGGGGTCAGAGAAGGGATTTGGATAATAAACGATTCGAGGGGGTGAGCCTCTTGCGTGGAGAAAATCAAGTGAGACAGACAGACAGACAGACAGACAGACAGACAGACAGACAGACAGACAGACAGACAGACAGACAGACAGACAGACAGACAGNGGGATTTGGATAATAAACGATTCGAGGGGGTGAGCCTCTTGCGTGGAGAAAATCAAGTGAGACAGACAGACAGACAGACAGACAGACAGACAGACGGACAGACAGACAGACAGACAGACAGACAGACAGACAGACAGACAGACAGACAGGATCTGAATTCCCAAAATAGAGACTCATTTTTGCAAACTGAGAATTTCCGTCGGTAATATCGAACAATCGACACAAGGTATCGTTCTCAAGTCTGAAGCGCAGGCACGAGTACCGGTGGATAAGGGGGAAGTGGCTTTTGTCTCATTCTAGGGGGGGGAGGGGGTCCTGTTTAGGGGGTCTCTCACTTCAGGGGGGTTCTTCCTTTTTAGGGGGGGCTCCAACATTACGCTACAGCGTGTGGTACAGCGTGAGGGTGCCTTTTACAAGGGTTTCCAGTGATATGTCAAGGCGTTATTTGGGCGGAATCCTAAAGACTCCACTAACCCTTTGGGGAGAGGCGATTTTACACTGTCAGCGCACGCCCGTCGAAAACGTGTCGTTATTTTTAACTCGCCGTCGGTTTCGTGTCGCATTTGTTTGACTTGACTAAACTATGGGGTTTCATACGTCTGGATCACGCGCAAAATGGGAGCAGGGGCATCATGAGAGTTTCGTCGGTACGTGTCGTTTTTTGGACGAGGCCAGCCCCGCCCGCATCTCGCAGCAGTGTTCACGCAGCAGCTCCAGACAGAGCCAGCCCCTGACAAGTATGGCCAGGGCTTGCCATGTAAATCACCAGAGTTAGAAAGTGTGGCCCCGTGAGCTGTGTGTGGCAAGTACTCGAGGTATCATACGACTACTCGTACGTAACAATGAGCACAAATACAAGCTAAACCAGACGAGGCAAACTAAAACGACAACGACAACATCCTGAAACCTAATGAGCTTGAGGCTGCTGCTGCTTCTTGCTGATGTTCCTGCTACTGTTGGGGTAGTGAACGCACCTTCCGCGCAATCGAACACGCGTCGAATATAACCCAGAAACGAGGCGCCTGGGAAGGAAGGGGGATACAGACATTTGCTGTCTAACTTTAAAACTCGGCATCATCAACAGTGCCAGATCAATTTTTTATTATAGTTTTTTGTATGGTGCACGTGTATGCGGTGCTTTCAGCAGCGACGGAGAAGATAACTTGCGCCCTTTGCTTGGTATATCATATATCCCCGATGAGTTGAGTTGGGTTGAAGTATACTATGGGTAGCTCTCGATGTTTTCTTTTGAATGCGCTTGTTAGCACGTTGGGCATCCAAGGATAGCGCTCGTGGTGGCGGCGTTGCTGAGGGCACCTCAAATAGATAAACAGGCAAAAAACCCCGATAGCTACAGCCCCCTGCGCCCCTGCGACCAAAACGCCGATAAAGAAAATCGAATTATCTTTCTTTTTTGAATTTTTTTTATATGCGCCGCTATTAAATTATCTCTACCGCTTTGGGCGGGATCCCAAAGATTGAGATTGAAAGATTGAATTGACCAATTTTCGATTCTCGATCTAGATTGAAATATCCGCCGGCAAAAACGCCAATCCATGACAAATGTCGAGCGGTTCCAAAAGAGTGCAAATATTTTCATGGTGCGTGCTACGGTAAAGGTAATAGCACTATTTGGCTGGATGAGTTTCTGAATCAAGGGGCTCCGTAACCCAGCCTCGTCGGAATTGCATGTTTGTGTTGCTATAATTCTCGTTGTATCGTTAGGCCATGGTTTTGTTCCTGGGTTAGCACTTTCCCCCCCCTCCGAAATCAGGTTTTGGGCGAAGTCTAGAGCTCCTCGAGTGACCACCCTAAAAAAGGCCATGGCGCACCTCTATTAATTAATTGTATTACCATCTTTGTCAATTGACAATGTGCAGCATGAGCTTCAACGTCTATCGTAGCATCCGTCCAGGGCATTTGAATTCCAATCTCCATCACTGATATACCGTGTGGAACGGAAGAAAGCACACCCCGGTGGCAACATGTTGACGTTTTATAATATTATCCCCGGGTGTGCTGTTGTGGGGTGTGTGTGCTACCTAACACATCCCCGGTGAGACCATGCACGAGAGCCCTGCAGCTAGGGGGTGTGGTAACGAGGGGGTGTGACAACGATGGGGTGTCCTAACGGTATTTTTGGTTGATACAGAGAATCAACAGACCCCCGCCAGATTCAGAGGGCGTGGTTATGCAAGGATAAGGGTGTTGTTTGTGGTATGAGGTAGCTTCATACAGGTTTGAGGATATTGGGGGTTTCATATAGTGAGGGTTTTCGTATGATGTATCGAGTTATCGTTTAATTTTCCTCGTCGCTGGAAGGCTGGATGCCGCTCCTCCGGGAGCAATCGCTGAGGATAATAAGATACGACGCGGACCTTGATACGAAGATACTGTCCGTATCTATGTGAGGGTGGAGCGTGACGGAAAGGTACCGCTCACTCCTGTGTGACTTATGTGTGTGGAGCCGTTCACGACAGGTACTGTGCTCCTTTTGTGTTGGTGTGTGTGCGAGGGTCTACTACAACCACGTGCGGCTCTGTGTACAATATATGGTGTCTCTTCATCTACGCCATAGCGTCACACCAAGTGGTTACACAGAACACGTTATACAGCAAGCGTATTAAAACACGATTATCGTGGGTTTCCGGCCCCCCAGCTTGCTGAAGCGTTGTTGTTATGACCGAGGAGGCCGAGCTGCTGCGGCAGCAACTTGCTGAAGAGTTGATTAATTTGGCGGAGCGAGACGCGACGTTGACGGCAACGTTGGCTTAGCGTGATGCGACGGTGGCTGAGCGAGACGCGGCGTTGTCGGCGGAGAGAGCGTTAAGGATGTCCGCGGAGGCCTCGGTTCAGGCTGGTGCGGCTGGGAGGAGCGGGTGGCCCACGCAACAGGCAAGTGCTGGGCAGCCTACGCCGGCTGGGTAGCCTGCGCCGGAGCCAGACTACCGTCATCAACCCCCCCCGGCGCTCATATTGTCGTCGCAAAATAGCATGCGGGTGCCCAAGTTTGATGGGCGCAGTCAGCTGCACTTGTGGTCACACAGATTCCAACCGTTCTTGACGGCGCGGGGTCTGATCGGGGCGCTTGAGCCCACGAGCGACCCACTTCGGATAGCGGGGGGTTTAGGAGGAATGGAGGAGCGGGACAGATATATTTACCTTCATGGGCAGCCGAGAGTGGAGAAATGCGAGAAGGCCTGGTAATTCCTTATGGAAGCCATGCAAGGCCAGCCTGTGGAGGAACGGATGATTGCCGCTGGGTCGGTGGAGGGAGCGTGGAAGGCTGTGATGGTCTTGATTCCGCCGCAGGGTGATGCCAAAAGGGATCATCTCGAAAAAGAGTTCGAGAACATTGGAATGCAGGGGGATGACGACCCCAAGCTGGTCTTTGCCCGTGCCGAAGGGAAGCTCAATGTGCTGTCCGCATTGGGTATCCACAAGTCAGACCGCGAGGTTGCTCGCATACTCACACGTCACCTTCCGTCCGAGGTTTACGACGTGGAGCAGCGCACTAGTTTGCTTCGGCCCCGTATTACGCGATCGGAGATGGAGGAAATCGTCCGCACCTCCCACGCTAACCGCAAGACAAAGGATTTGGAGGAGCGCAAGTTGGCGGCGGTCGTGTCAATGGCTGCAGCGCCGTTGGTGGATCCCCACGCCCTTGCCGTTGGTGGGCAGATTTGGAAGAGCCGAGCAGCAGCAGAAGCAGCAGCAACGGCAGCAACAGTTGGGGGGTGGGCAACAGCAGCAGCGTGGGGGTGGAGGCCTCAGTTACCAGCAGCAGCACCCGCCTCAGCCGCAGCAGCAGCGGCAACACCAGCAGAGACAGGGGGGCACTGGTTTGGTTGGCAAGACCGGAAGTGGGTGGTATCAGCCGGAGTCCCCTCGTCCTCCAGGAGCGTCCGTGGGGGAAGTATACAAGTGTATTCGGTGTGATGCCCTCGGGCACAAGTCCGATATTTGCAGAGCTATGAACGCTTTCGCTGGGGCATGCTGTACTTGTGGAGCCCACGGCCACACGGCCAGGCAGTGTCGCACTGCCACGCTCACCCGCATGAATGCAGACATTGTCGCGGTCCTTCCACATGGCCCTCCGGCCCCTCAGGAGCAACACGTCAGCGGACCACCACCGGAAGCTTGGCCCCAGGACCAACGGGGCTTCGTAATTCCCGACGACGAATTGGACGGGGGCGGTATGGGAGGAGGCGTACAGCAATGGGACGGGGGCGGTGTGGGTGGCGGCGAACGGGAAATGGGGCGGGGGCGGTATGGGCGGAGGCGAACCGAAATGGGGCGGGGGCGGTGTGGCCGGCGGCGAACCGAAATGGGACGGGGGCGGTGTGGGTGGCGGCGAACGGGAAATGGGGCGGGGGCGGTATGGGCGGAGGCGAACCGAAATGGGGCGGGGGCGGTGTGGCCGGCGGCGAACCGAAATGGGTCGGGGATGCTATGGGCGAAGGCGAATGATACGGGTGAGGGCGGTGGAGCAAGGTCAGCCAGAGCCGGGAAGTGGAGGAGCCGGGGGAGCCTACGAGGGCGGACCGCTTTCCTCGACTATCGAAAGCCAAGCGACGGCCAGCAACGAACAGCAGGTCAAGTGGTCTACCCTCTTCGTGGCGCATTTAACGTATTTTAGGTAAGTGGCATGGTATTTCTGTTGGTGGTGGTCTCCTGAGGCCTACACGGCCTGGGAGTAAGATTATGATCGGAGATAGTGCTGCGTCAATCCACTGCACTGGTGATTGTGCTTTCTTTTACAACAAGAGACTCCTACCCTCGATGAGACATTTTCGATCATAGGCGATGGAAAGAGAATGGAGGTAGAGTTTTTCGGTTGCGTTGATGTAGTGATGCATTGTGCTGAGGACGTAGCAGGGACTGCGAGGAAAGTGGCGTTTGTGCCTGGAGTCCCTGTCGTCCTTTGCTCGTTCAACGTGATCCAAGAGAAGCACGTCATTGCGCTTGACCACAAAGGAGCGCACATGCTCAATGGACGCGTATCTTTCCGCAAGGAGACGTTCGGCAACTACATCGAGCCCACACGGGTAGCGAGGCACGAGAAATACCCCACGCTTGCTGCTGCAGTGTTGAGGCCTGGTGGGCAAATATGGATAAACGTCAACGACTTGCACTATTCTCTTGTCCCCGCCCATGATGCCGTTTTGCGTAACCCTGCTCGTCAAATGGGCATCAAGGTGACGAGACGTTTGGGGTATTGCGACGAGTGCGCGGGAGGGAAAGGGATCCGCAAAGCCATCGCTAAGTCCACACCGTGCCGTGCTGAGAAGCGGATGCAGCGCCCGTACGCCGACCTCGCAGGACCTATGCCGACGTCATCGAGCGGCTCTCGGTAATGTTTGGTGACCGTCGACGACGCCACCAACATGGGATGGACGGCATTTCTGCCGGACAAGAGCGCGCCCACGGTAACCCTCGGTTTCCGTACTTTCCTGGCGGCCGTAAATGCCTACGGGTAGCCGGAATGCCTTCGCACGGACAACGCCTCCGAATTCACAAACACCGAGTTCCAAAGGCTGATGGCCGAGAACATCATCCGCCGCAAGTTCACTTCGGTCGACGGTCCGAAGCGCAACGGGCGGGTGGAGCGGAGGCTAGGTCTTGTTGCCGAAGGAACCCACGCCGCATTCGTGGAGTTCCACACCAGGTTCGATGGTGTGGAGTTCCCGCCCAAGGCGCTCAACTATGCTCGCACGTGGCCAGAACCATGGACGTGGACGGGACGCGTTCAATATCATGGCGCGGGTGGATGAAAAGCCCGACATGATGTGCCCGTTCGATAAGTTCCACGAGAGGCGTTACAGGTGCCCGGTGCTTCCATATATGATGCCGGGACGCCAGAAGGCCAAGCGGGCGGCTAAGTCAGAGCCGAAGGGCGAGCCGTGCTTCCACCTGAACTCTGGCAACGGCCACGCCTCGGATTGCAGCACGACCATGTTGTCGCCATCAGGCATCGCGAGCCACTCGACCGATGTGACGTGGGGCTACCGGCGCGCGCCGTGCGGTGGAGGGACCACGATAGCCTGGTCCCCGTTGTCTACTAAAGAGGGAGCTGTCGGTGACCCAGCCCAGCAACCGCAAGCGCCACGGAGCTTCGAGGTGTGGTACCAGCCGTCGACTTTACCGACTGGTGCAACGCCAGAGTCCTTGCCTACGCCCCTGCCTGCTGCGTCGTCCGTACCGCAGCAGCAGCAGCCGACGTCAGCGACCGTGGCATCACCGGAACCCTTGCCCGTGTCCCTTCCCTCTGCGCCGCCCGCAACCGCTGCATCGCCAGAATCGCCGCCCGCACCTCAACCCCCTGTGTCGGAGGTGCCGGTGCAGCAGCAGCAGCAGTAGCAACCGCGCGTATCGCCGGCGGTGACGCGGTCGGTGTCGAGGCAACATGGGGGCCTGGGCGCGCAGAACGGCTTCGTTTCGATGTTAGCTGCGCGGGAGAATATCGTCATCATCATTGCCGACCAGTCTCCACCGCACATGCCCGCCCCTGAACTGCCTTGATGCCCTGCGAGTGAGTTGGTAACGCCCGACAGCGTGCAAGGATGAACACGGAGAAGTGTGGTTTCCTGCCATGGACACTGAGCTTGACGGCATGTACCGTGCGAAGGCGTTCGGTACTGTGGTGGACGAGAACGGTAGAGGCACGTAGCAACGAAACGGAATCAACGTGATCTCATCTAAGTGGGTCTATTTTTGGAAGGTTAACAAATTTGGTAAAGTAGTGCGGGCAAAGGCCAGGTTGGTAGCGAGAGGCTTTGGGCAGCGTGCAAGAGTTGACTATTTCGCTACTTATTCCCCGTGCCCATCCGTTGCGAACATCCGTTTGCTGGCTGCCATTATGTGTTGCTGGCTGCCATTACGTGTGAGTTGGGATTGGATGTAGGCCATTTTGATGCCCAGCAGGCGTTTGTCCAGTCAGAGCTAAGTTAAGACGTCTACATGCGCCTCCACAAGAGGTGCGGGTCGATGTCCGGGGAGGTGGTTAAGTTGTGTCGCAGCCTGTATGGTTTGAAGCAGGCGTCGCGGCAATGGAACTACCACTTGGTACGCGGTATGAGGGGTCTTGGGTTTGAGCAGTGTGAGGCTGATGCGTATGTTATGCGTTTCGTGGAAGCAGGGGCCGTTTCTAACGTAGTAGTAGTGCATGTGGATGACATATATGGAATGGGGCTTAACAGAAGGTGTGACCAGTTTTGTGAGGACCTGGACCAGTTCGTTCCTATCAGCAACCAGGGGGGGGTTGCGGTGGCACGCAGGTTGCCGATTTTCTCGAGACTGGGATGAAGGGACATTGACGATGTCACAGCAGGTTTTCGCTGAATGCACCGTAGCGAAGTTTGGTGTCACCCGCGGCAAGTGCATTCCTGCGGTGGTTGACCTAAAGCTTCAGGTGTCTGACAAGGACGAACCAGACGCTGATGAGCCTTTTCGGTCGTTGGTAGGGCGTTTGATGTGGCTTGCGAACCAGACCCGCCCGGACATCCTTAGCGCGGTTCGGGCGATGGGAAGATACTTTGCAGCACCAATATTATTGCATTGGAAGGCAGCGTTGCACATCCTTATGTACGTCAAATCTACGAGTACGTACGGTATTACTTTTCAGAGGGGTCTGGGGAATGGAGTTCAGCTGGAGTTGTACGTGGCTGCGGACTACGCGCACGAGGACAATGACCGGAGGTCTGTCTCTGGTGGAGTTGTCATGTGCGCTGATGCATGCGTGCGTGCCGTTTTACTCTAGGACGAAGAAATATATTACTCTTTCGTCCACGGAGGCAAAGTATGTGGCGATGGCCACCGGTTGCCGCGAGACGATTTTCATGCGGTATCTCTGGAGTTTTATTTCCCCGGACCGCGATGTTGGATGTACCACGGTGAACGAAGATAACCAGGGGGCGATAAATGTAGCGAAAACCCCTGTGACCACCCCGAACAGCAAGCACATTGATGTCCGTCGTCACTTCCTTCGGGAATGTGTTGCAGATGGGGAGTTCGAGGTTGTCCACGTGTCGTCGGTATTGCAGCATGCTGAGTTCTTCACCAAGCCCTTACACACGGAAGCGTTCCGTTTTCACCGTAACTTTGTGATGTATTTGAGGTAATTTATTTTATTTATTTATTTATTTCGGGTATTGGGAGGTATTGGGTAATGAGAACGGAGTAGAGCTATTTTTAGGGAATTAAAACAAGTATTGGGATGTACCCATGCGTCGAGTAAAGTTAACACGCCAATAGGGTATGCCGATGGTCTTGACGAATCGTGCCGTACACGTTGGCTATTGATCAAGTCTGCACAACGTACAGGGGACCCAAAATTACTAGTATCCATGGTACTTTTAAATTCAGAGGCAACATGTTGTTGACTTATGCATACTCTCGTAGTGAGCACCTACTAATAGCAGGGGGGCTATGTTAGTTCAATTTTAGATGTCCTACATCAGAGACGTTATGTTGTTATGCGTTTTCCGAGTACACAACAGGGGGACCGATGCCATCGGGCGGTACTATATCTACATGAAGACGGTGTTATTGATTGTTGTTTAAGGATTTACCAACATACCTGCGTTTGTTGGCTTTTTTCCTTTCCATAGTTAATGTCCTGATATATTTTAGGAGATCTATACTGGAACCGACATTGATCATTTTTTATCGGGGTTGCCGTTTTACCATGATGCAGGATAGACTTTCGGGTTACCGTTTTACCTTGACAATGGTTTTAATGGAATTTGGGACCTGCCGTTTTACCTGCCAATTCATACCAAGGTATTCAGGACCTATCGTATCGCGCACCAAATAGGGGGGCTGTTTGTGGTATGCGGTAGCTTGATACAGGTTTGAGGATGCTGGGGGTTTCATACATTGTAGGGTTTGGTATGATGTATCGAGGCATCATGTAGTATGCCTCGTCGCTGGAAGGCTGGATGCTGCCTGCTACAGGGGCAGTCGCTGGTGACAATGATACGACCCGGGCGTTGATGATAACGATACTGCCCGTCTGTATGTGAGAGGTACAGCCGGTGACAATCCTGGTGTGTATTTGGTATTTGGGTGTACGAGTATTTTATCTTCTCTCATCGATCTACACCATAGGGGCACGCCGCGTGGTTTCCTAGAACACATTATACAGCAAGCGTATTCAAATCATTCTCATCGGAAAGGGGATTCTCAACTAGGAAAAATGGCTGTTAATTGATTCCAATTTTATTTATTTCCTAATAAAGTCAAAATCTTCCCACGGTGGGATTCGAACTCGGATATCAATGCTAGTAGAATTTGCAGCTGACCACTAGACTGCTAGATCGGGGCGACCGAACATGGAAAGCCCTGGTTTTTGTTTTGTTTTTAAATGTGTATCGTTTTCCTTATTAGACGATACGACGCCAGAGGCCACTCAATCCGAGCTCCCTCCACGAAATCTGGGTCGCGAAATCTTGACGGGTTCGCTCGAGACTGACGAGAAAAGGTACCTAAGAATGTCCCCGATCCTCCGGACTCAGGCGTATCGCAATGGATTCAATGTGCGTCACAAACGCTCTGAATTCGCGCTGAATTAGATTGTTAAAGAGCCACCTTCGACCAATCCAAAAAATGAGTGTGTACAAGTGTTTTGAAAACAATATTGTTTTTGTCGTTTTCACCGAAGAAATACAAATAAAAAAAATGGTACAGCAGTAACACCATATAATTACTCCTTACCGAACGCGGCATATATCCAGTTCTTATTCTCAGACCTGCTCCCGACCGACGTATAGGTTGATCGTCATAGCCTCGGAGAGGTGTTGGGGCTCTTGGATCTGCAAGGGGGCGCAGGCATCTCTTTGTTTGCATAAAGAGACGAATTGTGCTCAGCAGCAAGGATTTTCATTGTTTCGGAGCTCTTCTTTGGCGTCGACGCCCTGCTGTGGCCTCGTAACACGCTATTGATGGTCAAACTAAAGGCCCAGGTAGGTTAGGCGAGACATCGGAGTTCAAGCAGTATCAACAGCCTGAATTAAAACAGCATGGGGAATATGATTTTGAGTAGAAGGTACTTTTGGTGACGTAAAACACGTCGGATCGATGCGGCGCCAGACACCATAATAAACAGTTCGCCCATGACCTACACTCTATAAAACTGCCTCCGGAAAAATGTGGTTTTGGGTATCTTGAGTTAGGAAAGGTCGAGATTATCCGACAGGTAGTAGTGCAACTGAAATAAAGGGGTTTGCTTTTTTCTTGGTATACCGAAGCGGAAGTGCTCATATATAGTGTTTGTCCGAAGGGGCCCCTTAAGCCCCGCTGTTATGAAACGTCAGTTTGCCGTTGAGGCTCACATTCTATATGTATTGCTTCGAATGCCGTTTCGCAGTCCTGTGCACATTCTTCGACCGCCGCATGTCTTGAGCGATACGTTTGCTTGTTAGGTGGTCTTCCGTAAGAAGGAGAACTGGACAGATATAGGGGACAGGATACTACCCGGGTTGATTTTGCAGAGTAAAATTTGTTCAAAACCCAAGGGAAAGCAAGAACCTCCACAATGCGGAAAGTACCCACGGTCTGCTACTGTACAGTACGCCGTGATGTGGTCCGCGATTCTTACAGTAGTTTAGTCGGAGTTCCTGCACATTAATATTGATCATCTCGACCAGGCGTTTGGTGGCTGCTGTTTCTTTCAATTGGCCCTTTTCCTATCTTGTCGGCCAATTTGACATGATTTTCTCACTCCGAATTCCTTACCTATTGTGAAAGGCTGAGCCTCGTTTTTGTATTAACACGTACTTGAGTATCGGGTATAAACTGTATACGGGGGGACGGATGCGGTTGGACGAGGGGTGGGCGGTGGCCGAGAGAAGCTATATACACTACAGTAGGTGTGCTACCCGGATGCATGCTACGGTAGCCTGCATGCAGGTGCACCATGTTGTTTTCTGAGGGTGGTCACTTCAGGGAGCTCTAGACCTCACTCAAAAAATGGTTTTGGACGAAACAAAAAGTGCTACCCAATGAACAATACCACGGCCTAAGTATACTGTATATAATGAACAATATTGCAACACGAGACTGAACATCCGGTGGTTTTGGGTTAAGGAGCACAATCATTCAGAAAAAATCTAACGAAAAGGGCTACCTTTGTCGTAGCACGCGTCCCGGTTCGTTTGCTACCCGGGTACCCGGCGGGTTTGACCGGGCGGGTACTACCCGTCACCGGGCCCGGGTCCGACCCAAACCTCGCCGGGTTGATCGGGCAGGTTGCACAGATAACCGGTTGGTAAAGTGTCTCCGGAGTCGGAATCACATGACCTCTGTAAACCCTTCAAGCACTCAAAAGATCAGCGCAACATAGATAGCGTTCGGGGTGCAGGGCCTGCTACATGTAAGATCCACAAAACGTCAACAACAAAAATGGTGAGTGCCCGGGTACCCTGCTATCCGGTTAGGAACGATTCCCCGTGGTCAGCACGCCCAAACATACCTCCAGAAACTTTGAAAGCACGCGATCGATCCAGCACAACCCGTCGTATCGGGATAGTTTACGGGGGCGTTTACAGAGCGCCGTCGACACAAACACACGACAGGCTGTGATTTGTGATATTGTCCCATTGGCAGTTAACTGTATGCCACCTCGAAAGGGTTACAAATCCTCATCTATGAACTGACTCGAAGATATCCAACCATAGCTTCACCTCAAAAGAATCGGTTCTGCGAAAAATATGAACCCTGCAGGCGCGGAAACACACAATCGATATATGGCCCTAACAGTAGATGTTTTACCATCAACGATGCCGTGTGCCACAACTCGAGCGAGGTTTGCTCAAGCGCCACTGCTATATGTAAGTGCAGGAATTCCTGGAAACTGACTATGCTGAAAACCTCGAAAACAAACAACGACTGCCTACATATGGGGTTATTAGATACTACAGCAACTTGACGGCAAGCTATGGTGTCAAATAGTTCGAAGTATACAACTCCATGTGTTTTCGAAGCGGCGCCGTATTCAACACACGCTTGCCACGAGGGTCGCTCGGGATGTCTTACTTCACTACGGTATGTAGAGATGGAGTCCCCCGACAATTACTGTAGCCATACGCTGTACGCCATTCTAATACACAACGACTGCCCATGAACGTTAGTGGGTATTGCCGTCGAACACTAATACTAGCACAATTCTGGGAGATTGTGGTGAGCCGCATGCAACCGTCATCGCCTTCGAAAAACGCCACGCACTCAACGCGTAACTTTCGTGAGTGCCACGGATCACGGGGGCATGGAGAAAAAGCAGTCCTATTGACTCATGACAAGTCGTTGTTCAGTGGAAGGACACAACTACTGCACACAGGCGGTACTAGTAGACACCTCCGCAAATAAAAGCCAAACATATGATGAGGGTTTCATTGTATTCCACAGGGCTTAACTTCACATTTGTCCTCGTCGCGTCTGCAAGAGTTTCTGAGAAATGACGGGATGCGTTTAGACCACAATAAAGTTAGAGAGGAAAAAGCCAAAAAGTAGAAGAATATGAGCTCACTCTTGTCAAAGATGCCTGAGCCGATGCATACAATTGTCTTACAAGTCATCGCAACCTTGTTTAACAGCCAATGTGCCTCCATGAATCGAAAATTCGGGCACAAATTCGAGCGATACGACAACTACAACACGATGCCACAGCTTGTTCATGACCATCTTAAGTTGAGCGATACAACACCAGTAGGTCAACCACGGCTTGACCAGTATCGTCGTGTTTATGACCAATACCTTCCCAGTGGTACAAGCAGAGAAATACAGCCACAACTAAGTTCGAATCTCCGTTTATGGTCTTGTGTCACGCGACATGGTGTGGTAATCTGACGCACGGGAGACTATTGACGGGATACATCGGCAGACTCAATAGCAGTAGGAACTATTCTACTTGCAGTACACGCTGTTCCGGTAGTCGTATACTGGCTGATCATAATGTCTCAGCTCGCACCCCTTGAAAGTACAGGTTAGCGACAAGCAGTAGACTCTAGCTGAATACGTAGAGCGTGAAATACTGACGCGTGTATCGAGGCCCTGTCTCTGTTAAGAGAGATGGCAGAGGTGGCACCGAAGTGTCTGCAAAGATCACTTTTGAAGAAGAAAAGTCATAGGTTGAAAAGGCTCGTATGCGGCCACATTGGAGACAAGATTGATCTGAAAGATCAATGAAAAAGAGAAGAAGAGGAGAGAACATGAGTGGAAAGTGGAGTAGAGTGATCGAGGTGGGGGATTCCTGCCCCTGGTCATCTCAGTACAATGCCCATGCTACGGACAGTTACTTTCTACCGCAATCCGTACTGTTTCCTGTAATGTTCTCAACAACGTTACAGTAACATTCTAGCCCCGTTCTCAGCGTCGTTCTTAAAGGAGATGCTGTGGACATACAATAGAGCGTACTACGAGTAAGACAAACTCGTAATCTGTCCGCATAATGCATTTACCCGAACATATAAACTAAGATATTCATATACCCGTATTCGGGCGTAGTGACTGTACATCACTATAGATACATATGGATCTCAACGTCCATATGCTAACATAGCGCATCGGTGCGCACGCTGGGAGATGTTCATGGTACCGCTTGTTATCGGTCTTAAGCTTCCGTAGGCTTGGCGATGTAAACCTCGGCTACAGGGTTGAGCCAGGCGTAGGTAGCGGAGGGAAGCTCTCCGCTGACCCCGTGCACGCCGCGATGGGCGTGAATGTACCCCTCTCCCGGTCCCGCCTCTTCGTTTCCGGCCGTTCCACTGCAGGCTGGCCCGGGGATGTGGGTACACAGCTCATTGTTTTCCTCGGTCCCTGCGCGTGTTGTACGGTAGGAAGGCCGCCGTTTTGTTTGGCGCTGGATTATAGTGTGCCCTCAGGAATGTTTTGTCTGTGGCCGGCTTTTTAAAAGGGACTCGAAAATGTGCGATCTACGAAGGGTCTTTCTTGCTGCCAATTTGTTCTCCCGCACTCTTCACTCTCTGGCGTTAAGTTCGTTGATAATGTTGTAGTATACAGGAAGTGTTCCCCACCTTCCCCGCGAGAAGTGTTTGCCGCCATAATATTTTGATATCTACACTATTGTCTTAACATTCGGGAACGGGGTGTTTTGTTGAGGCCCACACCTGGTTCTAGCTCTCTTACATGCGGGTGTATTTTGGAACATGCCCAATTGTGTACCCTACCAACCATGCCGTTGGCCGTGCACTCAAGCGACGAACTAGGATTCTTAGCATGACCTTCGCCTATTAAAGACGAGCATGTTTGGTTTTTTAAAAAACAATCGCCCACGTTAAACTCAACGAGTTGTTACCGAATCGTAAGTCCATCCGGGATGCGGACGGTGATCTTTTGACGACTTTTCCCCACAGGTGGTTCTGCAACAAACATAAAACCACTACTGTCACTCGTACGTGGAAACTCTCACCGGCATCCCATGCCGGAGGGAAAATCTTGGACGACCCCCCCGATTTGAGGTTTGCAGAATCAAAGCCTACGAACGCATCGTTGGTGTTGACTGACGCAGCAGTAGACAGCAGTGCGCGGAGAATGTGTAGATAATGCCGCGTGAAAGGGGAACAAGTGACAGGGCGCACGTGAAATAAATATGAATATGCTTCAGTAGTACAAACATTGCGATTAAAACATTAGAGTAGGTCATTCCCCCCAAACTATTTAAGCGTGACGATGATTATCTGTATGAGGCTGACGATTATGGTGTTGGTGATGATGTTGCCGTCGTTACATTCACCAATGTCCTTAAAAACCAACCCCGTGGGCCGCAAGGGGCTGTAAACGAATCCCTATGACACAAAACAAACGAAGACGGGCACCGAAATACTACTGTAGTACGCCAGAGAACGACACCCGAGCGGTGGCAAAATCATCTGAGGTATCACTACCAAGCCAAATAAACCATAACCATATCCATCGGTAAAAAAAGACTAAACACGATAAACGCCGATGCATAGACCTTGTCAAATAACGATCCCCTTCACACTACGTGTATAGATAGGTGAGCCATGCCACGGTAGAGAGAGTATTTTGGGGATATGCTACTTTTGGCTGACAGGGCGTTTTCGTCAATTGAGCAATTTCCCGTCCATATTTGCTTATTCCTGTTCCTCGTAGTGTGTTTTCGGTTTGTGTCGTTGATTGTGAGGCGCTTGCCATGTCTCCGAAGGCAATTACTGTAAGCGACCGGGGAGGTGAAGAGCTCCTGATCTTTAGAACCTGGGAAATTGTTTGTTCGCCCGCTGCCGTGGCATGTCGCATGTCCACCTTTGCCGTAGCATGTATCAGGGGTTATGTTGCGTGCCGAGCATTTCGATATTCGAGATACACACCCACGCCATTCCAACGGAAACAAACAAAGCGCCAAACAGCTGCTGCTCAGTAAGTACATTAGTTTGCTCACCTAGCATGCTGACCATGGAGATGAGTCCACCGCCTTCGCATATGTCGTCGTCGACAGTCAAGGTCAGCCGCTGCGTTTCTCCGGGCATGACGCCGGCAGGGGCCACGAGTAATCCACACACGAACGGAGCGGCACCCGTCTGCAAGATGATCGCCTTCGTACCGCGACACAGTCGCGTACGAACAATCGAGACGGCCATGTTAACCTTGTACAAGGATAGACCTACGTTTTTCGGGACACTCTGTTCGTACAGGATGGGATCATGGTCCCGGATGAACCCAGATTGAGCTATGAAAGGCAAGTTATTCTGCATGCAGTGTATTGATGTCAAAGAGCGAGATGAACGACACTACCGAACTTCATATCATACATCGGGGTGGCGGCCCAGCCTTGATTTCTAGGTGTGTTGTGTTTCACGCCGATGATTTAGTGTAACTGCTCCCGGACTCCCTAAGTTCTCGGCCAGATGAGACCGTCGGTCATGTGCAAGGCCTACACTCCTCGCATACGATTCCAAATGATTGTGGCCGAAAGCTCAACCCCTTGCGATAACACCATGGCGCGGCAGATCTCTGCTAGAAACTGATAGCCGGGGTTTGGCGCCGAAGGTAAGACAAACATCTGATTGTAAAAACCGTAATGGCTTTACGATCAAAACTATTGCGCTATGACTACCGTTTCTTTTATCCCAACGTCGACAGCAGCACCGATCTCAGACAACTGCTGAATATAATCCCTGGCCTTGAAATCATTGCCTTCATGTCAAGCTCGTGATGCGGTAAATAACATTTTCCAATGTCAAGATCTTTACACCGATAACGGTTTTAAGTTTAATGTCAAGAGCATGGAACAGCCGATTTTTCAAATTGAGAATTGCCTTTCCGGTGAGAATGAAAATCGAAAATATTGGGTTTTGAATTGTAAGGCTGTTTCTTAGGGAAGTTCGATTTGTTTCAGTTCGATTTGTTTTTTCAGCCCGTCATTGATGTTTTTGACCGGGAACGCGGGCTAATCGGCCGTGCGCTTCTCGGGATGAGTGCGTCCAACATCTCAGAGGTATCCAACGCAAAAATCCGCTTCTCCATCGAAGAATTTTCAAGTTCTTGAGGTATGTGGCATTTCGAAAAATATCCAACAAATAACGTTCCAGAAGCACAAACTATTCAATTTTCCGTAATTTCTGACTGGAAAGTACCTTCAAATTGTATTTGATGTCTACTGTTCGATTTGTGAAAATGCTGGATATTTCAAACTGCTTCGATGGAGAAGCGGATTTTTTCGTGGGGTACCTGTGGGATGGTAAAATAATGCATTCCGAGAAGCGCACGACCCTTTCGACGGCGTTCCGGGTCTAAAACACCAATAAATGGCCGAAAAAAACAAATCGACTGAAACAAATCGAACTTCCCTAAGAAACAGCATAAGCGATGTACGTCCCTCACAGTCAAAATTTACACTGTAGACTATTGTTAGTTGTGAAAGTCGTCGATGACACCAAAACAAAATCGAAATCGGGATCGGCAGTCTGAAGATATCGAAGATCCAAACAAATCGGGATTTATGGGCGAGGTACCTCCGAGGTACCTCGCCCATAAATGTCGATTCCACTATTTCATCTGTTTTACGAGCCTGTCAAGGTTGATTTCTTATTTTTTTCATGGATCGATACGTACCATCGAGGAACATGTATTCCATGTTAAATTTTGATTGTGAGCGAAAGCCAACTCTTAAAAAACCACCAAGTGCTAAAATCGGGTTTTCATTCTCATCGGAAAGGCAGTTCTCAATTAGGGAAATCGCCTGATATTGGACGATCAAAACGCTTTGCTCAGTACGAAGAGCATGGACTGATCAAGTTTATAGATCAACGCGAAGAGCATGCCGCGAGTATAGAACTTACCTCAATGTCAGGAAAGGTGCCGGTCTCAGCCAACTGCTTGACAAAGTCGTTGGCCGGCAAACCTTCTTTAAAAACGTGGATATCCTGTCAAACGACGACAGACGCCATCGCCAGCGGGGGTTGGGGTCGCCAGGATGGCGGAGGGAACACTCACTGTTAGTAGCAATACATGCGAAGGGTAGAGATGGGCATCACAGATACATGGGGGCTTCAGTGCGATTTTAGATGCTAGTCCCTTTTTCAAGACAAAAACTGGGAGGTTTGAGGTCGCGCTAACCGCTTAACCGGCTAAACCGGCTGAACACATCGGTTTACCCGATGAACCCTCTACACCGGAAAACCTGGTTGAGGGCGGGGGGTTCGAGCAGGCGGGATTGCATCGTATAGGTAGTGTTTGTTTAAATTATGTAAAACATGTGTCGATATTATTACGTTTTTTTGTACTACTGCGGTATGTACGTAAATCAGCATATTTATATACCAGTAAACACGTTTGATTAAACGAGAAAAGGAATAAGGTGTACGTCAACAATACGTTAGTACCTGCGACCGGAAATACGAGTACGACTATGTAAATCACGTTACCTACCAGATGGAGTCATTGCAACATTTGGGGTCCTTTTTCAGGTACGTCAGGTACCCGGGACGCACGGAAAATCGCCGCGTGCATCAAACGACGCACCAGTGAAACACCCAGTGTGCTCAATCAGCACAACAGCCAGCCTTCCCCCGAAGGTCGTCTTCCTGGGAGCTGCCCTAATCCGCACACTCCCCCCCTTTCTCGACCGTTGCAGGAGGACATTGCGATATCCTCTCCACGCTCTGCTCACCTCGAGTATGCACCCATATCCTGTTTCTTTTGTTTATCCGACAGTTCGTGCACGAGCTTCAATGTCGTTAACCGACCGGGAAAACTCGTAACTATGTGAAGGGTTGAACAATACCGGTTATGCCTCACAAATATCCCCTCGGTTGGTAAGCCCCGGCGTGCAAACGTTTCAGACCCGAAAGCACAGCCCGTATCGTATTACCGCCGCCCCCCTGAAATTTCACTCACATTGGTGTGGGCTATGAAGAAGACCGGAGAAAAGGGCTGCATGTACGTGAGGTTCCTGACGCGAATCTGGCCGACAAAAAGCACGCGAGCGAGCGAATAGGCGATACACAAGACGATTTGAAGTAAGTGGTACTGTAGAACGTTTCTGACGAAATATGTTAAGGCATTATTTCTACAGTGGAGAGCGGGGGGGGTGCCCTCTACTCGGTCCCACACTATACGAAAAAAACATATTATTGATACAAGGGGAGACCCGCAATGGGCGACGTATGTACAGGTATACTCCGGTAGTATAGGCCGAGGCCGCGAAAGGGATAGCACCGGGAAGGGGTCCGTATATAATAAGTGCTCGAAAGGTCGGCAACCGCAGCGGAAGCCTATATTTAGCGTTAAGAGGCGACTAAAGCGCCCGTCGTTTATTTTACCGCTGCCAGGTCTGGTGATAATTTCGCCACCCGTGGCATGCACGCGGTGAGGACTCGTTTATAACAGTGGGAATTCCCAGTCAGAACACGTTTGTTTGTGTTCTGTGTATGGAGAGAAGATCCTGAAATCGATGTGATCCAAAGAGCTCTCTGACACGATCGACGTACTCATCAGCAGCCAGCACGCCAGCAAACAGGCGACATACCAGGTCCGACACACACATTAGCTGGACGTGCCCACGTAGGCTCCAACGGGTGTCTATGAACAAATAGTGGCAACGATACTATTTCATTAGCGCCGTAGAGGAACCCTGCGCCCTCCTGAGCCCGGGCATGGGGTGTTTGCCCTGGCTTCAACAACGGCGGAGGCTCAACACAGATATTTCATAGAGGGCATGTAGAGTAGACGCATTCGGCGATAGATGCGCACCACTTATTTTCTGAGGGTGTGTTGCATAGGAAACAAAATCGCATGGGTTTTTGTATACTGCTGTAGCAAATAAAAACATGTTTTTTAAAGCAAGGACGCGGGGCAGGCAGGTGGGTTTTGAAATCCAGCTTCACCTTTAAATACTCGAGCGATCCTAAACAGGGGATAATGGTGTCACCAGATAGTTTTGGGCAGCAAGGTGGCTTGTGCCAAAAAGCAGTGCCGAGGTATCATACCAGCACATCGTAGCCGGAGCAGAAAGTAGGAGCGTGTTTTTTTTTTATGTTTGTATGTGGTGTCTTACCCGGTGAGCCCCGTTACAAATGGCACCCAAAAGAAATATAACACATGGCACGAGCATGGGACCCCAAAATAAACACACAAGGGCTTGCCGGGATTAAAACCTCCGACCCGTGAAGCACACGTAAGGGAAGAAAGCTCCTTACGTATACGTATGTAGGAAGTATCCAACTTATTAGTTTTTTATATGACCTTGACTGATGTGTCTCTACATAATATGTACGAGTAGACAGTTGACATCGGAAGAACTGTTTTTGATAAAAAAATAAAAAAAAAAACACTACGCCCCGCCCTGGGACACAACGCAAGCACGGCCGAGGCTGTCCGTGGCGAAGCCGCGAGGGGCGAGCAAGGTGAGGCGCGAACGGTAAAAGGCGCATCGATTGGTTGACCTCATGGCGAGCTACTTACTCTATGTACATCGAA
The DNA here is from genome assembly GCA_008828725.1 of Saccharina japonica. Lineage (NCBI taxonomy): Eukaryota > Phaeophyceae > Laminariales > Laminariaceae > Saccharina > Saccharina japonica. The sequence continues at coordinate 121,909 of MEHQ01003959.1, read as the reverse complement.
AAAGACTCAAAATCTGGCTGAAATATATATTTCGATCGTTCACCGCCGACCTCAATCAACATACTATATATGATTTGCACTTAATTGTGGGTGAGGAAACATGAGCACACACGGGACATGGTAAATATTATGACAACATATTATCACCCATCCCCGCGTACGCTGCGGAGAGCCAGGAATCCCGCAACTCGTGGTGGGGACGGTAAGGCTTCAGTTGCGAATTGGTCACGCGACAAGACGAAGTTGTAAACGGAAGGATGGACTTTGCGGGGCTTTGTACGTCTGTTTTTGCCTTCATTATCGTTATCTGTTTTCGGTTCGTTAGAGATCATTACCGTTATGTTATCTACGTTATGTCGCCTTTTTGACCGTACCGAAACGATTTGGATTTCGATATCCAGCACAATAATCCACTATCAATACTATCTAAATACTACAGTACTAACTGCTGTACTACCGTAGATACTACATATCATATATATACGTACGTGAGGTCACCCGGAAACCAGGGGTTGAAAGGTGAGTAAGATCCTCCGCGCCCTTACCCTACTGCTACAAGTTGTGAAATACAATTTGTCCAGGATGGACCAGAATATGATATATACACGGTATGTCATTACGGTTGTGCGTCTGACGACTTAGGCTCATAAAAGGAGACAGCCCAACGCGTTGGTGTTGGTAGGCACTGCAAGGGCGTGCGTGCGCGTACAGCTTTATAATAAGCGAATGCGAAACACCATCACCGGGCTTGCATCTGGGCACCGTGGAGTGCGGTATGTGCTGGATGACTATGTGGACGATGGACGAGAAACGATATGCATTTATTTGCATCCAAGAAAATTACTCCAAATACGTCAGCTGTGCGTTCGACCGATTGAATAGTTGATACTCAACTTTGCGAACTGTGTAGAATTTTTGTTCCATATGCCAAGTGTAGTATTCGTGTGGGATTCGTCATTAGGTACGCTATCTATAGTAGTTACTATTGTAGTTAAAACACGATGTAATTGCCATGATATGCGCACGTCGTCAAGAATTGAATTTTGATACTTGGAAGATGAGGCGCATGGGTACAAAAAGCATCAATGTTAATGCGAGGCAAGAGCCCGGCTCGGCCCTACGAAAATGAGTTTGGTGGGCCGCGGCCCGGCCCGGACCACCAAATTTCCAAAGGGTTGGCCGCGACCCGGCCCAGCCCGTCACATTTTCAAACATTCACGGCCCGGCCCGGCCCGGCCCATCGCTTTTTAGAAGTCTCGGCCCGTTGCGGCCCATCGCATGGCATCGAGGCCAATGAGATATGGGCTCTACATCGGCCGGCCCGAACGTTTTCATGGGCCGGCCCGTGAATTTGACGGGCCGGCCCATGGCCCGGCCCATGTCTTGCCCCGTACTAAAAGGTGCATGAGTGTACGCTGACGTGATTTCATTTTAATTGTTGATTTTTCGTTGGAATTTCCAGGGCTCGCATGGGCCGACGATGATGGGCGGGCCCGGCCTCTCAATTTTCGATATGATGGGCCGCGACCCGGCCCGGCGCATCATATTCTATAGTTTAGTGGGCCGAGGCCCGGCCCGGCCCGTCAATGTTTCAGATTATGGGCCGCGGCCCGGCCAGCGCCACCAAATTTTCAGAGGGTGGGCCGCGGCCCGGCCCAGCCCATCACATTTTCAAACATTTACGGCCCGGCCCGGCCCGACCCGGCCCATCGTTTTTCCAAAAGTCTCGGCCCGGCCCGGCCCGGCCCATCACATGACAGCGAGTCCCATGAGACACGGGCTCTATATGGGCCGGCCCGACAATTTTCATGGGCCGACCCGTGAATTTGACGGGCCGCCCCATGGCCCGGCCCATGTCTTGCCCCGTACTAAACAGTGCATTGAATGTACGCTGACATGATTTTGTTTCAACTAATTATTGATTTTTCGTTGTATTTTCGTATTTTCCCGTCTGGATTTTGAGGTAAAGCTGTTTTTGGCCCATGAGACACGCCTAACCAGTACCCACTACACTCACAATTCTGCTCTATCAACGACTTTGTCCAATGGCTTCCGTCCCGACTGTGGACCTCCATCTCCTCGTGCTGCTGCAAAAACCCGCAGCAACAGCAACAGAAGCAGCACGTTTGACGTGCTGATGCTGCAACACCCGGTACTACCTGTGCTGCTGCGATACGACATGCTGCTGCAACACGCGGTACTGCTGCAGTAGTACATGCTGCTGCAACATCCGGTACTACTGCTGCTGCTGCAATACATTCCGCTGCCGCGGGACGACGCAGGCCAAGAGTGCCATGCTGCCTGCGTCGCGGACACGGCGATAAGTGTCGTCCGTACACCCACTACAGTACCAAGGTTTACATCCGACATTTGCACAAAAGGCATCGTAGTACCCGAGGCGATTTGCCAGAGATGTATCGTACGTACGTAGCTGTTTCTGGCGGACATCAACCCAAGTACACCCAAAACGTCGTAGCTGTAGCAGTATTAACCACAAATCATAGGCCGCGGCCCGGGCGGGTCCGTCAAAACACGTGCGCCACCTCATGGGCACAGTGGGGGTCGTAGTAGCAGTATCAGTAGCACACCATATCTCATGGGCAGCAGTCCGGGCCGGCCCGTCAAAGCACATGAGCCGCTTCATGGAGCGGGCGGAGCGGCCTATGTAGAGCCCACATCTCATGGGCCGCGGCCCGGCCCGGCCCCTCAATTTTTGAAAGGGTGGGCTGCGGCCAGGCCCGGCGCATCACATTTTCAAGTGTTGACGGCCCGGCCTGGCCCGGCCCATCGTGTTTTCAAAAGTCTTGGCCCGACCCGGCCCGGCCCGGCTCGGAAAACGACCCATGACAAGCCCTGGTATTTGCCCGTCTGGATTTGGAGGAGCAACCCTGGTGGCCGGCCGTGCTCCTATATAGACCTACGTATCAAACAAGTTGCGAACAACCCAGCCCTGCTCCCCACCTTTGGGAGTTCAAAGTCAGGCTGTGGGTCTGGACCAGATGGTATGTATGTATCATACGATCTATGTACAAGGGGGCTTCGCCGGCGGCGTAAGGCCCGCCGTCGATGCTTAAGGCCCCGTAGCTTTCAGGCCAAAAACAAAGTATATGCCACCGGCAGTTTTCGATTGCAAGGGCCCGGAGCAAAACAAACCCAGTGATCCCGGACGCAATGAACAGTGATCATAAGGAAGATGAATGCAGAAGGGCCTTGCAGCTCAATAATAAGTGGCAGTTGCTACGGCCTGTCAACGACCCGTTCGATGCCCGCTGATGGGCTCAACGTCGAAAGATACTCGTAGTGTAGGTAATACTTCACCCAATTCAATACCATCAAAACACGATTCATGATTCAGTCCGACACGCTCTGGCACAACACCCTCCCGATCGGACCGAGCCAGTATTCGCCCACGCCAAATAACACACCAATATTGTTGGGGATCACATACCGACCTTGGCAAACACGTGTGATATGCCTGAGCACCAACTAAGTAACTAACTGTTTTTCTTGTTCGCGTCAACGGTGGGAACGTTTCTGAGATACCGGCTCAACCACCGCCCAGCCACGATCGGAAACAAAAACCAAAGTCATGAAGAAAAACAATAACAACAACAACAACAACAACAACAACAACAACAAAAACGAATACACCCGTCAACTCCACGCTGAAAACACTACTCGTTCTAGTGTCGTCCAAACCACAGACGACACGCCAAGAATATTACGCGAGGAAAGCTGATAAATATATACGTAGAAGTATGTGAAAGCGACATCACCTGCTATCGCTTAGTACTGTACACACGATACCTGGCATACTAGTAATCAGCGTCCCCGGCGAAATGACAGCTGAATGTCGTCCCTGTTAGTGGCCAGGTCGTGAGTGGGAGCCCCCCCGAGTGCATGCTCGTGGGGATTTTTTCTCGCAAACAAATATTGACTAGCGGAAAGCGCGAGAGCGTGAGGTAGCGAAATTCGATGAAAGTCAACGTGCGTTGGGAATGCTGAACCCTTCTCGCGATAAAACTCAAGGCGCGAACCGTAGTGGGGTGACTTGCTGCTGCTCGTTCGTTCGTTTTCCTTTTCGATTTTCATCTGTCAACTTTTTGTTTTTCGCAATAGGTTGGAAATCGTTGATTTTCTCAGAACAAAAAAAAACGAAGGGGAGCACGTTTGTTTGTGCCAGGAACCAATCAGCGCATCAGCGCCTTGTTTATTTTCATTTCTGTTTTCGTTTTCGTTTCTGTTTGGACATGCCCTCAGAGGATGTACAATCGAAGTATATTAGTTTTCAGGTACGTATATACTATCTACCTGGTATCTAATATGTGGTTGGTTCACCCGTGGCAGGTGAATCTTACACGTGTACCAGTTGGTTTTTGCGTCTGACGACGCTCTTTCATTCAAGAAAGCCCAATGACTTGGCATTGGTGGGCCGTGGAAGGACGGACGTGCATGCGTCCGTCGACAGCGAGAATGCCAAACATAACCACCGGGCTTGCGTGTGGGCACCGTGAAGTGCGCAATACATGCTGGACGTGGTAGACGAGGGTTTCATTTTTACTGGAGGACTGGTAGAGATATATTGTTCCCCCTCCTTCGCTAAAATAATTAATTAAATGATTTAACCCACCCTCTATCGCTATATCTATTGTTGTGGAGGTGCAATTGTTCTCCCCGTTTTGTTATACCTGGTATTAATTTACCATTCCCCCTTTTTGCATACATTATTGTGTATGACTCCCAGTAATAATATTAATTGTAAAATACATAAAGGGTCCTATCGGTCATAAAAAAAGAGTTCTTGAGTGCTGGGGGAAAAAAAAATAAAATCAATCGTCATTTTTACAGCGGCAATACTATTTATGGTATAATAACACCCCTCACGGAACACGGCAAAGCTCCAGTTTTAATGCTCAGACTGCCGACCGACCAACAACGTATAGCTTGTTCGTTATAGTCTCTAGGAGGTGTTGGGGCTCTTGGATCGGCAAGGGAGCGTAGGCATTGCTGGGATAGCATCACGAAAACAAAGTGCTCCGTACCAATACTTTTGAACGTTTCGGAGTTCCTTTTTGGTATCTACACTCTGCTGTGACCACGTAGGAAGTTACGGACGGTCGAACTAGAGGCCCAGATCGGTGCAACTACTACGGTGGTGCACGGCGTCTACGTCGAAACTCTGAGTAAAAACAGTATCAGCAGCCGGAGAAACTGCCATTTTTCGAACTAATTCGTCTTTGGGTACCAAGCGTGGGTAAGCAAAATTCGACGAGAGTTGACGAGGGAAGAAAGTGCTGAAATCTTCTCGCGATAAAAATGCAAGGCAAGAACCGTAGTGGGGGAAGAGGGAGAGGAGCCTACTTTGTGACCCCGGATCTGAGTTACGACTAGGGAGGGAGAAAGACGGAAGTGCGAAGATAATATATGGGAAGGACAAAAAAAAGGGGTATGACGAGTCGTTTTAGAGTAAAAGGCACTTTTCGGGATGTACTCGGCGACTGATCGATACGCCTCTCGGGACAGATATGTTGACCATTACCTACGCTCTCTAAACCTACTCTTCGGTGGGCAGTCTAGGCATTATAACTGGGGACATGTCTTTTTCAGTAGTGACTAATGATAAGGTAGAAAATATACCAGAAATAGTATTGCAACTGAAAAAAAAAGGCGTTTGATTTTTATTTGCTCTACTGTAATTGTTTTTTCACGAAGGGGCCCCGTAAACAACTGCTACAATACGTAACGTATGTACGTACATACTATGTATAATGTGTGCAAATCGGAGATTGCAACTTGATGTTGCTAAGAAGCCTCTCACACTTACACCAAACGGTATAGCACCATTTCTATGGCACCACTTTGTGCCTCGTTCATAATATTTTCACACACCCTGGACAATTCCTATTTCAATAGTCTATTGTGTCTATAATTATTTTTGGGTGTAGTCTATTAATTGGAATTGCCCAACCAAATGATTTTGATTGAGGTATATTCATTTGAGTTGTCCAGGTAATTAATTTTGGATGCTGCCTACCAATTGGAATTGTCCGGACGGTTGATTTTGGGTGCTGTCAAATAATTGGAATTGCCTGCACAATTATTTGGACCATTCCTATTACAATAGTCTATTGTGGCTACAACTGAGTTCGGATGCTGTCTATTAATTGGATTTGCCCAACCAAATGATTTCGATTGAAGGATACTAATTGAAATTGTCCGAGCAACGGATTTTGGGTGCTGCCTACTAATTGGAATTGTGCCTACAATTGATTTCGGGTGCTGGCTATTAATTGGAATTGCCGAGACACTTGATTTCAAATGCTATCTATGAAATGCAATTGTCCAACTAAATGATTTCGAGTGATTTCTATTAATTGAAATTGCCCAGTCAAATTATTTAGAGTGAGATCTATTGGTCGGATTTGTATAGCCTATTTGTTTCGAGTGTTGTCTACCAATTGGAACTGTCCAACCTAATGACTTAAAGTACAGTCTATTAATTGGAATTGTCGAGGTCAGAAAAAACAAATCGAACACTAACAATTGGAAGCTCAGGACAAAGCCTATTGACCCAACCAACAATTTTATTTGGAAAGTCAGCACAGAAACCTATTATAGACCAAACCACTCCTATTGATAGGCAAGACCTGAAACTAATTGTGGAAACAATTTCAATTGGAAGGTCAGGGCAGAAATCTATTGCTCCGACCATTCATATTAATAGAAAGGAACAAAACGAAATTATTGAAACAATTCCAATTGGAAGGTGAGAGCAGAAACGGTTTGATTGAACCATTTCAATTGTGAGACAACCAGAAAATAATTGCTGAAACAATATCTATTGGAAGACCAGTACACAAACCTATTGGCCGAACCATTCCTATGGATAGATGCACCACGAAAGCAGGATCTCGACCAATTCCATTTAAATGGACTTCCGGGAGATCTACTGTAAAAACAATAGTCCATTGTGGGTAGGTCCCATATCCTATTGAAGAAGTAATAGACTATTGGAGTCTGCGAAGCGAAAAAATTGCAGGAGGCAATTCCAGTTAATTAACAGAGCTCTAAAACAATTGCCTAAGCAATTCCAATTAGTAGGTGGACTACAATATGTTGTTGTCTTTGCAATTCCAATTGCGGTAATATGGTAATAATCAATTGTCCGCCTCATTTCATTTAATAGACTTTTCGGTGCGTCTATTGTAGGCGCAATAGACTATTGCGATGCCTATTGTCCAAGGCTTAAGCAGAAAGGGAATGAAAAAAACATTTTCCAAGTGATTAATCGGCCGCCAAACATTTTGTCCGATATATTAAATATAATGTGCATCCTCCGAAATATGTTGTCTGGTCGATTCCAATTAATAGACTGCTTCATTAAGCAATTGGTCCGGCACTTCCAATCGCTAGACAGCCTCACGAAGCGTTTGCCTTTGCAACTTTAAGAAATAGCTTCCTCATGCATACATACATTGATGTGTCAACTTCCAATGCAGCGTCCGCAATCAATTGACCGGTAACATAATATTGTCTATTGAATGGAAATGCCTGATTGTCTGGACAATTTATTTCGAAGCCTGCCAAATAAATGAAATTGCCAGGACAATTATTTAGAAAGATGCCTATTAAATGGAATTGCCCGCGCAAATAATTTAGAAGGATGTCAATTAAATGGAATTGCCAGCACAATATATTTGGGAGGGTGTCAATTGAATGGAATTGCCAGCACATTTTATTTAGAGGGGTGTCAATTAAATGGAATTGCCAGCACAATTTATTTAGGAGAACATAAATGAAATGGAATTGCCAGAACCATTGGCACCGAAAATATTCTGCAATTGTCCATTAGCGTTACAATAGAATGGGATCTTATATTTCAATAGACTATGGGTTCAGCAATGGGATTTCGGTGGTTCTGTTAATAGCAATTACTTCAACCATTAATAATGTAGATGGGTGTATATTAGCATAAATTCAATATAAATTGGGTGGACGATAGGGCCTGGTGGGTGTCTGTTAATAGGAATTACCTGTACCATAGAGCTCGATGCGTTCCAATTAATTGGAATTGGCGACCACAATTGCCAGTCAATTGTAATAGGAAACTATTAATAGACAATTAGGCAATTGATAATTGTCCAGAGTGTGATAATATTATCAACAACAGCGCGAAGTGTGTCTATGGAGATCAAAGTAGGTCCACTCGTATGTTCTCAAAATTGGAAAATAAAAAAAGGGTGTCTCGGCACGCAACCCTCAGATAGTGGCAGGCACAATACGCCATCATAATGTTGCCAATTTTTTATTGTCCCAGATTGTCCTGCAAATATACATGATCAGATACGATAATGTGTGTGTGTTCTTCTCATTAAACCTTCCTTTCTACCCGATGACATCCAGCACACCCAGTGTCCGTGCCGATTCTTCATCCTAAAAAAAAGGGCTTTAGCCAAAATCAGGTACACCTGGTCACTTTGGTGCCAAAAACAGGTACTACACTAAAACCAAGTACAAATCACACGCTAGGACACATCTCATTGGCCAGCCTCACATCGTACCTGATTTTGGCATGAAAGGGTCCAGGTACACCTGGATTTGTCTACTTTGGTTAGCTTTCAACTGATTTTGGCGAATTTTGAGCCAATCAGAGGCCATACGTACACTGTCTCCTATACGCCCGAAACGAAGACATCACCACACTACGTACATACGACCCGCCACAACGACTACAGAACATATTATACGCGCGCATACAGCACAATGGATCTGTTGTAATATATTACGTACTGCTGTTTGCTGACACGGTACGGAAAGCGAGCAGATCAGTCTCAAATAAAATGAACTCGATGTTTTGTTCGTATGCTATCAATGTGGCTACGACTATACACATACGTAGCTGGTACAAGAATACGGAAATACACGTCGTAGGAGTGAGTGTGATCACGAAATCAATGAAAGCATACGACAGATATTAATACCCGTACTGAAAATAACATACAACATTTACCAAGAGTTTGGAGGACACACATTCGCTATCCTTCTGCTGTTCAGGCGCAAATTCAAAAGTATGTTGAATTATTTCTCACAGCCAAAAAGCCCTGAAAAACACCGTTCGTGCGCGCGTTTTTTACTTGGTTTCAGTATATACCTGATTTTGGCTCGAATGGATCAGGTATACCTGATTTTGGCAGTTGCCCTAAAAAAAAACCAGTTATGTGGTCACAAAACTACGACACAGAGATCCTACGCTCAGTGCAGTAAGCAGAGCAGACAATGCAATGCCATATACGACAGTGAAGACCTACCCTGCTAGCAATCCAGGTGCATGCAAGAGAAAAGAGAGAAAATAAAAGAAACAATGAAAAAAAAGCGAAAAGGAAAAAGGAAAATAAATAATAAAAAGTAAACATACTGAAGCAAATCAACAATCAAGCAACCAAACAAAAACATGACAAAATATAAGAAAGAAAGTATCGTGCTTCTCCCATAGGAGATGCGACATCCAATAAAAAACCAAATTAAATGAAACGAAATGAAATGGACCGAAAAAACAGCGCCAACAGAGCAAGACTAAGAACGACAGGAAAAGACAGGCAGCCGGAGCACACCAAAAGCACCTTCCAGCCAGCCGAGGCAAGTTTGTGCCCGTAGTACAGGCAGGTTCAACCAGCTAGTCGGTCTGGTACTTAATGTATGCCCTGGGCACTACGTATATACGATAACGATACGTATTATATATACGTATGACGTACGCTGGTTGGTGCTGTATACGAGAAAGGCTGGTGCAATATTTTGAATGTATATGTATACGTGATGTTTGGGGCGATCGCCGGTGGTAAGAACCCGGGACCTGGCCGAACAGGAAAAAAAACTGGGACTAATGTCTAGCAGATGACCGAGTGTTTTTCAAGCGACAGGGGGCTCCACAGGAAGCCCCGCGTTACTGTTCGGACAAACGACGTTGTTATGGCCGAGAACGGCAAAGAAGTGAGGAAGTTATATCGGGGAGTCGTTGATGCGGCATTTCATTTCATGCCATGGTGGCACAGGGGAGAAGCGGAGAGGAGCTGGCTACGGCATGCAGCTGAGGACGCCAAGAAAGGCGACGAGGGCAGGGCGGGGGGGGGGGGCAGCCGTATTGATACAGCTGTCGACGAATGCAGAAACGAAAAAATTGGTAGATCGTGTGGCAAGGTATCGGTTCGACTACAGTACGCGACACCAGTTAATAATCTCTAATTTCTGGCAGGGTGTGTCCTACACTATTTTCAGTACAAAATAGGTCATGTTCTTATTTTCGTCTAAACAGTCAGCCTCAAATTATTAACTGCCGAGTTCTAAGTTCTGTCGCGTACTGTAGCCCATGAATTCTAGTATCTGTTTTATTCATTGGTTTGTTTCTTGTTGAGTTGTTCACTGGGGGGGGGCGCCGCAGAGGTCGTACCGGCTCTTGACACCGCTATTATTGATGACCGTAGGAAGGAGATGGCAGAAACGGTGACATGGTCCTCGTATTGGTTTCGCAGCAGAGACGGGAGCTTGTTAGTATAATCGTTTTGAGAACGATTTTTCTCTTCCTCTTTTTAGTCTTCTTTGTTGCTTTTTGCCTTGTTTCTCCCTTTCTTTGTGTCTTTTTTCAAAATGTCTTGTCGGGGATCGAAATAAACAAGTGCAACATGAAAAAGTATGCTGTCGTTCGCTCCCTTTACAGGAAAGTCCGCCTGATCCCGATTTAGCGTTTCTTGTGATCGAGCCGGTACTGCTGTATAACAACTCTCGCATTTACTTTTTTCCTGTTGATCCGAGCTTTTCTTTCTTATGGCGTCTTTTCTTTTTAGGTGTCCTGGGCTGTACCCCAAGTTGCTTCGTTATTGATACGCGTACTGGCTTCCCGTTTCCCACTTCCATTAAATAAAACACAACACGCAAACTCGTTACAGTAGTAAGGAGGCATTTTCTACTGGTATCTGGTGGTGTCGAGGCGCTGGGCGCATCGTACAGACCATCAGCCGCCTTGAAAGACCTTTGAAGAATACCTGCCGGGAGTGACTCACAGCTAGCTGCAAATAAATGCGGAAATTGAATAGAAGCGGTGACAGCAGACATGTATGCCGCCGTCCCTGAGTAACGTCAACCTTTCCGAGTGCTCACCGCCATCCGTACGCGCGGGAGCTCACATGCCTTTTCGTGAAACTTTTTGTATAACGGATCACAGGCCCTATCATGTCCATCTCTCTATTCCAGTACAGATTGCTACGATAGGGAACGGTCGAATCTTGAGCGAGCCGGGCGAGGGAGCCGTGGCCACAACAAAACGGCAAAGCGGCACACACACAAAGAAAACACCACAGGGTGGGAAATTTCAAGTCCCTACGGGTAGACAAAAAAAGTGTAAAAAAGGGCTTCAGCCCCCTGTCAGAGGTCCCTATTTTTCTTGCCGTCAAAATTGGTACTTGCAGTTGCTCGAAGCTACTACGAGCTGGTTCCAGAGACAGCCAGAGCTTTATCCCTTCGCAACTTTGCGCTTTGGTTTTTGAGAGTTGGAAAACGAAACTTGGCAGGGATGTGCGTCACAACACGAAGACAAGACGTATGGCTGGACTTTTTTTTTTTTTTTTTTCTCGATCTTGAGGTACACTTTTCCATAATTTCTGCATTTTTTGGCAACTTTGACCGTTCCAAATGCACATGTATTTTTTTTTTGCAAAAAAGGCCAGCCGCAAGTTGTTTCGTACTTTTGTTGCGCACAACCGTGTCAAATTTTCGTGTTACAACTCTTAAGGGGCCCCTTCGGTCATGATGAAACACGAGTCTTCCATCGTTGAAAAATATATATTTTTCGTTTTTTATACAGCAGCAATACTATTTCTGGTATAATAACACCATATCATCAGCATTAGAACTGGAGCTATGCCGTTTTCCGTAAGCAGTACTGATATGGTGTTATTATTACACCAGAAATAGTATTGCTGCTGTAAAAAAAAACAAATATATATATATTTTCAACGATGAAAGACTCATGTTTCATCATGGCCGAAGGGGCCCCTTAAAAACAAAAGCGCAAAAACGATTCCCGTGTGGAGTAAATATTCCCCAAAGGTGCCAAAATTGCTCCATACATTTTTCTAGTACTTTGGGAGGCGTTTCTTATAACAACCCCTCACGGCTTGCGACTAAAACAAAAGTGTCACGAACGTCTTCCTCTTGTTGATGCGATCATGTCAACATGTCTAGGGTCGAATATGTCGACGTACTGACCGATATATGGCCTGATTTCAAAGTATCTTGACTTAACTCTAAGAATACCATCCCTTGTGAAATAGCGCCTCCCTAAGTAGTACGACAATGTCCATAACTCGCGAACTACAACTCGCACTACAAAAAACGTTTCACCGATGTGTTTCCCTTGTTCATGCGGTCGTGTAGATATATTTAGTGTTGTAAAAAACGGTGTATTCCGTTTGTTATTTGCAGAAGGTGGAATTTTACGCCTTTTCGTGGAACCAGCTCGTACTGGTAACACTAAATGCAGCATTTACAATATGTGTACGGTGGGTGTGGATGTGTATTATTTTGATTAAATTGGTATTTCTACCCGTCGACATCCAGAACACACCCAGCCGGTGTCCGTACCGAGTCTTCATCCCAGAGAGAATACTACAATATATCTGTGGTCACAAAACGACGAAACAGAGATGCTACTTTTAGTTTTTTATAAATCCCTTTTATTATATTCTTCCTTCTTTTCTCTCTCCTTCCTAGGCGTAACTAAGATCTCGGGTCACCAAGTAGGCTGCTCTCCCTCCTCCTCCCCCAACGGTTCATGCCATGCATTTTTATCGCGAGACGACTTCAGCCCTTTCTTCCCTCGTCGACTTGCATCGAATTGTGCCTACCCCCGCTACTATTAATAGGCGCTCTCAGCAGTTGATTCCGTTTTTTATTTTTTTTATTTTTGCAAAAACACTCAAACGTTCGACCCACGTGAGACTATATCCCCGGAAATAAGCTCTTGAAAGCGTCCGAGGGTACCTCAACACCATCGGGGCGACCGACTACATTGTAATGCTGCAGTAATCAAACTCGACAACGCAAAATTATGTAGCATATTAGACGACGGGCGCGTCATACCTATAAATTTTAGCAACTCACATGTATGTGTTGAAGTGGAGAAAACAAACGAAACTAAAAACTAATTGAGAAAAAGGAAAAAGAAGGAAATTGTTACACGTACGTATTAACCGCACGAAATCGACACGACCGACCATGCACGGGACGAAAAAAGAAAGGGCTCAAGCCAAAAGCAGTATATTTCTGTAGTATTATTGTGCGCTTTCACCGATCATTTAGAGCAAGTATTTGATTAGTTGAGGCCTCCTGCCCCGAAGCAGGGGGGCCTCGCCCGGGATAAATCACCCCCGTGCTGAGTGCATACTGTTATGGTACTGCTGGTATGATATGGAAACGTTTGGAAAATACCTGGTATCAGGTATAAGAATCGTATTGGTAGTACTTGGAAGGCGGTATCTTACATGGGAACCAGGGGTTCCCAGGTATTCTCTCTCCCCGGCTTTCAGTCGTTCATCACGCAAAACGGCTTCGTAGCCTTGCCGTTCAGAGGTGTGGGAGTGGGTTTTGAGGAGCCGCATCTTCGACTCATGTTTTAGTTCGTGGAATAGGGGTTTCCACGAATTTCTCATATTTCTGCATATACGGCTCATCAGAGTGGGCTAGTGTTATGGTACTGCTGGTATGATATGGAAACGTTTGGTAAATACCTGGTATCAGGTATAAGAATCGTATTGGTAGTACTTGGAAGGCGGTATCTTACATGGGAACCAGGGGTTCCCAGGTATTCTCTCTCCCCGGCTTTCAGTCGTTCATCACGCAAAAAGAATAAACATGCTCTTCTTCTATCTCTACGCAATCAACACACGTGAGTACCAACGAGTACCCGTTCCATAGGCTGACCTGGCTAGGGATACCCTGTCCTTCTATACCTAGCTTTACTACAATACTCAGCGCTGTGGCGATCCCGGCCGTTAAAGACTACAAACGCAGAAACTACTAATGTTAATTACCCGTCAGCTGGGCGGGTGGCATGGTCATAATTGTTTATCAAAAGCCTCGATGGTTTGGCCTTTGAGCGTCTTGGAAGAGAATGATCTCATGTGCTACATCGTGACCCGGTAGTTTTGGTTTATACTACGTAGTGGAACCACATCTCTACGATGACGTCGTTCCATTTGGTCGACTCCCGATTTTCCTGTAGTATTATTGTACGCTTTCACCGATCATTTAAAGTAAGTATTGGATTAGTTGAGGCCTCCTGCCCCAGCCAGTGGTCCTACCCATACTTTCTTGCGCTCTTGAACTATCCGTTGACCATTTGGCTGGGGTTAGATACACATTTCCTGTCCATTGTATCACCCAAACTTACAGTACAATCCCTCTACCGCGAAGTGCACGCGGAAAAGCCTTCGTGAAAGGCTGGGCAGTGGAAACTCGGCGACTTCTGCGGAGTCAATGTCCCGCCGCGGAATTGTTACGCGTATTAACCCCACGGAATCAATACGACCGACAATGTACGAGACGAAAAAAGAAAGGGCTCAAGTTAAAATCACAGTATATTTATATAAAATGTCAATAACAAAACAGATGAGACGGCTGAGAGATCGAGGATTTCATCGAAACTCGCATTTGCAAGCTGTTTTTGATACTTCCATCTTCCATCGCTCATGGCTACGGGGTTTACATGTCCTCATGCAGGATGTACGCTCTGAGCCATAAATCACAAGATATAACTCATCATGGCATTTCGAAACAACGCGTGGGCAGACAGACAGAGGTCAAGGCCAAACTCAAATACGCCTGACATGACCGGTTCCAGCAAGAGCCGTCCGCGGCAAAGTGTGTGTTTGCGTGTTCGCCAGGGGGAGGTCCCAAACGGAAGTATATAGACAACATTGAGGGGGATTTCCGCCTCCGTGGGTGTGTATTTTTGTGTGAAAATGCGACGAAAACACCACGCCTCTACGTTTCAAAATGCCCCAAGGAGTGATCTCTCACGAACATTGATTATGCACCCAGGGGTGCGTTCTCTAGAGGATATGGCGGTGTATGGGTAATGCTTTTTTATGGGCACTTGACGATCCTGCGGAGCTTGGACACTTCAGTATCACCGGCCACAAGGGAGGGTTGCGGATTTCGATATACTGCATGCCTTGAACAGGCTTCTCATCACGGCACTGAAATTGGTTAAACCAAACGTTGCAGAAAGCGCCGGGCGTGTGTGCAGTACCGGCCCGCTCGAAAGAAAGAAACTCACAAGAAAGTCAGCCTGAACAGTTGAAAAAGAACAAGAAAGCTCTCTGCCTAGTCAGTGCATAAACTTTAAGAAATTGACTCCTTCCTGTGGCTGGCCTGGGCCCAAGCCACCATTCATTGTGCACTACTAGGGAAATTAAAATCTCGTGGACCAAAATAAGAAATCGCAACCTAAGAAAGTAATTAAGTTATCCATTCCTTTGACTGGCGTGGGCCCAAGCCACCATTCATTGTGCATTACTAGGAAAAAAGCAGGGTTCTTTACGGTTAACCGTCCGTGCACGGTGCGGTTTTTATTGTTTCGAAAATCGTACCGTCCGGTTCGGTGCGGTTTTCAGAAAGCGGAAATATTACGGTGCGGTTCGGTGCGGGTATCCGATATTGTGAATCCTACGGTGCGGTTCGGTTTTTTCGTTTTTTCATGCATCCTACGGTGCGGTTCGGTGAGGTTTTCAGAAATCAGGAATCGTACGGTGCGGTTCGGTGCGGTTTTTAGATTTAGTAAATCCTACGGTGCGGTTCGGTGCTGTGATACATCTTACGGTGCGGTCCGGTGCGGTTCCCCGTTGAACGGTTTTTGCTACGGTGCGGTTCCAATCCCCGTAGGGAAAACCGTTCAAAACCGCTGTTTCTCCACGGTGCACCGTGTGAATAAACCGTACAAAACCGCGTTTTCGTGCGGTTTTTGTCCCTTTTCTCGGGGCACTACCGCACTAACGAAACCGCTACAGGCAGCGTATGAATAAACCGTACAAAACCGCGGTTTCGTACGGTATTCGTGCAAGGTGCATATCATTGTTTACTTTCTACGCAAAGTGAAGAGAGCAACAACTGCTACACGGGGGAGACCTTGCCCCTGGCTGTTCCTCCGCAACGCCGATCATTTTACCGCGAACGGTGTTGACTAATAGCGCCGTCGCGGCCGGAGGAGGGCATGTCGCGGCGGCTTTCGATAGTGCAGGCCCCAGCGTAGCACCGACGGCAGGGTGGGGGACCAAAGCTGCACCGGCGCACGACTACTGACCAGCTTCGGACTGCGCAACACTGGCTGCGGGCTCCGGGGCACCGGCTGCGGGCTGCGGACCGGATGTGCATATAACTTGCACCTCTTCGGCTGGGGACGAATGCGCACCCGCAAGTGCCGTACCGGTAGTAGCTTTTCACGCCCCGGTGTGGTGGTGTCGGCGGTGGGGTGTGCCAATGTGTGGCAATGCAGCTTTGGTGGCGTGCACGCTTTGGCACGCATTCCCGGGTTCCCTGTGTTTTTGCGCATTGTGGTTTTGTGCATTTGTGTATTTTCGTATTTTCTGTTTTAGTACTTTTGTATTAATCAGGTTTTGCCTATATCCAATTTCAATATTGTTTCGGAAAAAATCCATAGTTATTTCCTATTTTTCAGCAGTTTTCATATTTCTATTTTCTGTTTTCTACGTATGTTGTTTTCAATTGTCACGGTATTCAGGGATGGTATACAGTATATAGTATATACATGTGAATGTTATGATTGAAATAAAAGCTGTAGTGTACATTGTCAGATGGCAAATGGAACAATAAAAATATAATGATTGTCACGGGGTGATACAAACGATACATTTTATAAATATATAGATCAGCTGATGAAAACAAAATAATTAATAAATTAATGTGAAATATGAAATACATATATATATACTCCGAATATATAAATATATATACCACGTATAATTCAACTTTTTTGCATTTTACACTGTTTTAACAATAAAAATGAAAAATAAGAATCAAGATATGAAATGCCATAAGATCAACCAAGCTAGCGGGAGAACTTTTGACACGAAACCGAGCAGAAACGGCCATGAAGCGTGCGAAACCTTGACCCTATAGAACCGTTCCGCGGTCGATGGAACCGCGGTTTGTATACGGTTTCAAGTTAACCGCACCGTTAAATAACCGATCTAACGGTTTTGGGCACCGTATCTTGATGCGCACGGTGCGGTTCGGTGCTGTGATGTTTCCTACGGTGCGGTTCGGTGCGGTTTTCAGAAATCGGGAATCTTACGGTGCGGTTCGGTGCTTTTTTTAGATGTTGGAAATCTTACGTTGCGGTTCGGTGCTGTGATATTTCCTACGGTGCGGTTCGGTGCGGTTTTCAGAAATCGGGAATGCTACGGTGCGGTTCGGAGCGGTTTTCAGATCTCGTGAACGCTACGGTGCGCTTCGGTTATATTGGTTTCTCTACCGTGCGGTTCGGTGCGGTTTTACGATACCGCAAAACCTACGGTGCGGTGCGGTGCGGTTTTCAAGAGGGCAAAAATCCTACGGTGCGGTTCGGTGCGGTTAACAGCACCGAACCGCACCGAACCGATCCGAAAAACCGCACCGTAAAGAACCCTGGAAATTTTTTTTCTCGTGGACCAAAATAAGAAATCGGAACATAAGAAAGTGGGCTTTCGCGTGCGCCCAGAACATAAGGGGGCCAGCCTGAGCCCGATTTCAGGTTTCTTCAAAGAGGGCCGGTACTGTATGTCAATTACGGTACGCAAGTCAACGGGGGGAAGAAAGAGCTGTACGAGTACACTTTTCGTCGAGAACAAGTAAAGACAACCGCCGTACGTAGTAGGGGCATTGGGGAAAGAGCTTGCTTCCTGACTCCTGATCTGAGTTACGACTTGAGAGGGGAAAAGAGAATGACGCGCGACATCTAAATATACGAGGGAGACAAAAACACTACCACTCTGACCGAAATATAAGGAATATTTCGATTGAATATTAACATGCAAACGGTTCCTATATTGGGGGTCGTAGTGGTACCATAACTAACCTAAAGTGGACATATTATACATGCGCCCAACAACGGGCTGGTTTCAACCGACCCAATCATTGATAGGAGTCTTCACAGTCTGAAGCGCTGAGGAGGCGTCATACGGTCTACCCCGGTCGGTGGGGAAGAACCAAGACAAACTATCTGCGCACACGAACACGATAAGTTGTACCACCGCACCCGAGCACCAGCAAAGTCAATATGCTGGCAAGAACGAACGGGGGTTTCGGTGGGCGACTGATCGCTACTACGGAGTTGGTGTGCTGACTCACTGTGTACTCCAGGTGGGCGTTGGAGAGGGTGAGCGCAGAGGCCGCGACGAGCAGGGCTGATCCTACGGAGTATGTGCGAACCATGATGAGATGTTGGTGGCGTACGTATTACCCTGTAGCACTAACTGTATCAGAGGAGAAACAGATCAGGATGTATTGAGACGAGCAGGATGGCTTGAACCGAGTGAGCGACGAGGGAGCCGATCGATGGCGTTTAACATGGACTGGCTGCGATGCTGCTGTTGTATTGGTCGTGGGGGGAACGCGAGAACAGCTGTCGTAATCTTAATACTTCAACATATTATTTATGGTAGTTGTAAGTACACGTACTGGTATCTGGTACCTGGTACTTTTCTCTTTCACGCAATCTGACTTTCTAGCAGGGTAGATCGTGCCTGTCGTATATGACATTGCATTATCTGCTCTGCTTACTATTAATAGGTTGAAACGAAGTGTTCGTGTCGTAGTTACGAGACCATACGAGCTAGGCCAGCCAGGGTAATGTTTTTAAAGCAGATTGGCCATGCCCCAACAAATGTTACGATTTTGGACATGGAATGTGGACACAGTGTAGATCATGTACTAATCAGCACGCTTGCCGCCTGTCCTTTATTTGTATTTCGGTTCAAAGACTTGGTTCAAATGTCAAAGTAAAAATCTCAAAATTGGTCGGGGCATGGCGGAAATGCCATGTTTCCGTAATTACTTGACTTATGTATGGAATCGATTTTTTTGTCATATATCTTGATGGGTGGCGGATTGGGCAACGATACTTACATCGATATTATTATTTTGTGTCTTCAGCACTGTCTCCACCAAATTCCATCTTGATCGAACATTACATTTTTCATACGAATTTAGAACAAACAAATGTTGTTTTCGAGTTTTCGCGGATATCTCGGCGAGATCGAGTCGGGGAAAAAAAAGGTTTGAATTTTGTATTTCCATTTTTTTCCACAACAAGCACTGGTATGTCAGGGTTAGAGCGTCCAACTTTTGTAGACTACTTTGCAGTGGTTCACGAGATACGACGTACGACTTTAGGAAGCTTAAGCTTTGTACATTTCTTGGCTGGCCCAGCTCGTATACATACGTATATAAATGTTATCTCTCTAGGGTGAAGAATCGGCACGGACACTGACTGGGTGTGCTGGAGGATGTAGCCAGGTAGAAAGGACAGTTTCCTGTGAAGAACACACACACTGCTGTCGACAGCACAGCTAGCTGCTGTACGTATCTACATAGTCAGGTCGCCCCGGTAGACTAGTTGTCAGCTTCAAAGGCTATACTATTCATAACATTGGTACCAGAGTTAAAACCCCACCGCCGTGTTGAGATTTTATCTTTATTTGAAACAATAAAAAGGTACCAATTGCTGAGAGCGCCTTCGTGGCGTGGGCAGGCGGGTCCGACCCAAGTCGACGAGGGAAGAAAGTGCCGAAATCTTCTCGCGATAAAATCGCAAGGCACGTACCGTAGTGGAGAGGGGGGGGAAGATCCTACTTTAGTGACCCCGGATCTGAGTTACGACTAAAGAGGGAGAGAGAAAAGAAGGGCGAAGATAGTGATTGGGATAGACAAGACTAACACACAAAAACAACATACAGCAGTACGTGACAACACTTAAGAATTTGGCAGTCAAGAATTTAAGGCTCGAATTTCAGACGAAAATAAGATCATGGCCCATTTTGTACTGAAAAGAGTGTAGGACACATCCTGCCTCACATAAGAATTCCAGCCTGGCTAGAAATAATATATTATTAACTGCTGTCGTATACTGTAGTCCCTGGGAGGGATGGGACCGAACTGACTGGTGCTGCACAAAACAAAAAACACAACTCTCGATGAAACGTCGAAGTGAATCTGGTTACTGGTTACTCCAGGCGAAGTGTTTTATTTTAGCCAATCAAACTTGCCGAAATGTGTGTGTGTGAAGCGCGCTGGTCAATACCGAGTCGTGTCGTCCTCTCCAACGAAAAATTCAGTCAACCAACATCGTTACTCTTTCACCTGCTGGGAATTAAATTTATTTGCGATACAGTAGTTGATAACTGCTATAAAATTTTCCCTCTTTCGCTAAATTAATTAATTATACCCCCCCATACCACGAACAAGCTACCTTAATTATACCAGGTACTATTTATGTTATGATAGTGTGGATGGGGTATATACGTATATACTGGTACAGATTAATACCAGGTACGATACAACAGCCGATTTTACTAATTGCGAAGTGCCTTTCCGATGAGAATGAAAATCGATGTTTAGTACTATTTAATACTTTGTTGCTTTTCAAGAGTTGCAGTCCGCCCACAATCAAAATTTAACCTAGAATATATATGTTCCTCGATTGTAGGCATCGACCCACGAAAAATAAATCGAAATCAGCATGGACAGGCTCGTAAAACAGAGGATATAAGGGAATTGGCATTTAAGGGGCCCCTTCGGACAAAAAATATAGGAGCATATGAAAAACAAATCCGTTTTATTTTTTTCAGTTGCAATACTATTTCTTGTAGAATTTCCACATTTTCGTGACTCCCTACGGAAAAATATATGTTTCTCAACACTCAACTACTATTTTTGTTAAATACCGAAGGGGCCCCTTAAAGGCGAAGTACCTCGACCACAAAAGCTGGTTTTCTTGGATCTTCGATATCTTGAGACTGCCCATGCCGATTTCGTTTTTGTTTTTTTTTTGTCATCGACGGCTGTCATAATTAATTGACAAAGCTTTCAATGTAAATTTTGACTGTGAGGGAAGTACATCTCTTACAATTCAAAACCCGATATTTTCGACTTTCATTCTCATCGGAAAGGCAATTCTCAATTAGGAAAATTGGCTGCTATATGTACAACCGTGCAATACCAGGTATAATAGTTTAAATAATATGCTTTCGGCCAAGAGTTTTCAAGGAAATACGGAGCGTTGGCCAATCACCTCGTAGGGGCCCTGGAAGCGCTTTCCAGCGTGCAACACGCCGTGTACCAATAAATGTGTGATTGTATTCTTCACATTAAACCGTCCTTTCTACTTTGGTGTTTCTCAATTTTTTTTTTTTTTTTTCCATCACATTTATTATCTTCGCTCCCTAGTCGTAACTCAGATCCGGGGTCACAAAGTAGGCTCCTCTCCTTCCTCCCCCACTACGGTTCTTGCCTTGATTTTTATCGCGCAGAGGGTTCAGCCTTCCCAACGCTCGTCGACTTTCATCGAATTTTGCTAACTCACGCTCTCGCGCTTTCTGCTAGTCAATATATTTTTTGCGAGAAGAAGTCCCTAAGAGCATGCACTCGGCGGGGCTCGAACTCGCTTTCTTGACGCTTACAGGCTTCGTGGTTACCTGCTAGCCCACCGGGGCGACCGGCTCATTTGGAGGTTTATGGGTCGAAGTTACGGACATCGAAAGACTTGACAGAAATTATATATTTGTTGGAGAGCTCAATCAAGGTGTTTCGATCCACCGAGGGGTCCACGGCACATTCCCCGTTAGTGTTTGGAGCTAGATATCGCAGTGTGGACCGTTGCAACAAATACGGCGGGCACGTGGTACAGGGGGGTCCTCGAAACGGCTGAACAGTTAATGATCAGTTGGCACAAGGGTGGGGCGGGCCTGAGTAGGCAGCGGAAGGCTTCCGTTGTGGGTGATGTACAAATATATGGGAAGGGGGGGGCAACAGTCGTAAGGAAACCGTTGTTGACGAGAGCAGGAAGGAGGTAGCAACCGCGGTTGATGAGAGCAAGAAGGAGACAGCCGACAGGGTAGCAAGGTACCAGGCCTTTGAACGCGGCTCTGTTTTGTTTTAGTTTGGACACTAGCCAAAAGTAGGTATACCTACGCCTTTTGAGCCATTAATAGGTACACGGCGCATTGCATCCGGGAGAAGGCTTCCTGGCCCCGCCTGATATTGCGTCTGTGCTCCATCGTACCTACATGTGGCTGAAAAGCCCAAGGCACACCTATTACCGGCTATTCAACTTCCCCGTCACCTACGTTTGGTTTTAAGTGGACCTATAAATGGCTCGAACGATCACGTGTTGGCAACTGAAATAAAAAGGAACCAAACTGGACGCCCGACCCATTCTCCAAAATTTCATACCAATCCACATAATATACGATGTTTTTATATTTCTTCGTGAAGCTCAGCTTGCTTCGAGGTCTTATGCTGCGTTACAGTAGTAGTGGCGGCACGCTTGTGTACTACCAGTATAATAGTTTTAAAATGGGCCGCCCCGAAAAACATCATGGGCCGGCCCGTGAATTTGACGGGCCGCCCCATGGCCCGCCCCATGTCTTGTCCCGTACTAAACGGTGCATGAGTGTACGCTGACGTGATTTTGTTTCAATTAATTGTTGATTTTTCGTTGTATTTTCGTATTTTCCAGTCTGGATTTAGAGGGAAAGCTGTTTTCGGCCAATGAGACACGCCTAACCAGTACCCACTACTCTCACAAAATTCTGCTCGATCAACGACTTTGTCCAATGGCTTCCGTCCCGACTGTGGACCACCACCTCCTCGTGCTGCTGCTGCAACACCCGGTACTACTGGTGCGATACAACATACTCCTGCAACACCCAGCACTGCTGCAAAATATTACATGCTGGTGCAACACCCCGTACTACTACTGCTGCGATACAGTCCGCTGCCACGGGACGAACAAAAGCAAGAGCATCATGCTGCCTGCGGTGGGGAGACAGCGACAAGCGTAGTCCGTACACCCACTACGGTACCACGGTTTTCATCCGACATTGGTACAAGACATTTTAGTATATTAATCTGAGGCGATTTGCCAGAGATGCATCGTACGTACGTATCTGGTTTTTGGCGGATATCGACCCAAGTACACCCAAAACGTCGTAGCTGTAGCAGTATTACACCACATATCATCGGCCGCGGCCCGGGCGGGCTCGTCAAAACACGTGTGCCAACTCGTGGGCACAGTGGAGGTCGTGATAGCAGTATCGGTAGCACACCATATATCATGAGCAGCGGCCCGGGCCGGCCCGTCAAAAACCATGGGCCGCTTCATGGGCCGGGCGGAGCGGGACATGTAGAGCCCACATATCATGGGCCGCGGCCGGGCCTTGCCCATAAAATTTCGAAAGGATGGGCTGCGGCCCGGCCCGGCCCGACCAATCAATTTCTCAGAAGATGGGGCGCGACCCGGCCCAGCCCATCACATTTCCAAATGTTGACCGCCCGGCCCGGCACATTCCATATTTTTTCAAAAGTCTCCGCCCGGCCCGGCCCGGCCCATCACTTTTCCAAACGTCTCGGCCCGGCCCAGCCCGGCCTGTCACAATTTTCAGATCGGCCCGGCCCGGTCCGCGCCCGGACAATCGGCCCATGACAAGCCCTGCTAGTTTTGGCTAGTGCCCATTTAGATTTTGTTTTTCCTGTCGTCATATTCCTGCCATATGGGAGATGGTTTTCCTGGCTTAGTGGGTGGCGAGACCGGTATTTTGCTTTGCTGGCTCTTTACGGTTTGCTCTCGTTTTATTTGCATGTTGTGTTGCCTGTCGAAGATCCTCCAGGGGGGAACGACAGCGATGCTACGACCCCTCGCTTTATGTATTGCGTTTAAACGTGGTCGCTCTTTGCCTTTGTTTCCGCTCCTTCCGTAGTTCCTTACCAGGTAGGTTTCTTCTATTGTTATCCTACGTATTTACCTATTCTGGTTTGTTTTGTTTGCTTTCTCCCCTTTTTCCTTGTATTTCGTGTTTGGCACCAAGAAAAAGCGGAATTGAGTAGGAAGCGCCGTATACCCGCTGTTTGGGTGGCGCCCAAGGGAATAAAGACGGGGGGGCGGGCGGTTAGTAGGGAAACCACGGCTGGCGAAAGCAGGAATGAGACGGCAGACGGGTTAGCAAGTTACCAGACTGACTATTATAGTTGATAGAACCTGGCTGCTGCCTGCAGGGTGCTTTTGGGGTGCTTCAGTTGCCTACGCATCCTTTCCTTTCCTTTCTTTTCGTTTTAGTTTATATGTTTTATTCTTGTTTTCCTCTGTTTACGTTGTTTTCATTCCATTTCGTTTTATTTTATATTGCAGGTCCCATTTCGCCCGGGGGGAGCAGGGTCTAGTATATTATTTCCTTTTTTCATGGAAATAGATGGAAGTTTCCATGAAAGCTTCCGCCGCTTCCATTGAAGCTTCCATGGAAGCTTCCATCACGTGAATAATCGGTGGGCGCGTTTAAATACTTAAGATAGTGGAGTATACTGCTGTGCCTGACGTTGGCCACCTTCGTGAACGTGCATGCATCATGGGGGCCTCACTGGCGTAGGTGATAAGACCGATATCGTGCGCCTTCTGTAGAAAGTACACGTCCGCATGTCGTGGGAGGCGGGGGCTTCTCATGTCATACATGGCCGGAGATATATTACTGTTTACCTCCTATCCATACAATGCCGGTGCGGGATACGTCGGTTTTTCATAGACCAGGCAGACACTACCTGCAACTAGCACGAACCACCGTGAGATGTTGGGCCAGTCGAATGAAGGTTGAGCTGCATCCCACTAAGAACCGACTGTGAAGGCGACTTTTATATAGAGGTTATCTACGAATTAAGTATCTGTTGTTTATGTTGTGGCCACTTCCATAGACAGCAATACAGATACAATGCGTTTTCACCAATAAGGTAGACATTGCTTACACCGCTCGGGGGGTGTTTGGGGCGGGATGGGGGTGTGGCGCTAAGGGGTTGACGGGGGGGGCTGTAGGGATGGGGTCGGGAGCGTGTTTGCATCCATGAGCTTTGAACACCCCGCCATGTAAAGGATATTTTTAATCACAGTCAATGGGAACTCTACGACGTGCTGTCTCTCCTTCCGTTCAGGGCGGGGAAACGATTGACAATTGACCCGTCCGTGCTTAATTGCACAAGGCCGATAATCATTTGACAACAACCGAAGCAAGGCGAGTTTGCACGGTTACATTCATCGCCATTGGCTCAGTCTTCATGCTTCATGCATGCTTGTGTCACCTACACCTCTCGCGATCAGAGTCAACCACAATAGCAACAAGAACGTGAGCATTCCACTCAACCATCCAATTTCCAGGTCAACGATAGAACGTTGTATGCCTCCGTTTCCCCGCTTTGTACCTGGTGCATGCTACGGTAGCCTGCATGCAGGTGCACCATGTTTGTTGCCTTCTGAGGGTGGTCACTTGAGGATCTCTATACTTACAGTAAGTCGAAAACTGATTTTTGAGTAACATCAAAAACTATATTTCTGGTGAACAATACGACGGCCTGAGTATACAATGGAAATTGTTTCTACCCACGAATGTCGAAATTCTTACGATTAGGGGCTAAGGAGGTCCCATTCATACATAAAACGTATCCGCCAAAACGCTCTACCCCTTTCGTAGCACGCCTCACCTTTCGCATTAGCAAATACTCACCTGTACGACACCAGCATGAGTATGGATACTCCACGGGCAAAAACACACCGCTTGCGAACCCATACCCACTCGTTAGCTCAAGCTCGGACGATTCTGTAGACGCCGAGTCGCAATCAAAAGCAAAAGTTGCAAAAAAGGCGGTTTCCTGTCCTATTAAGGTTGTTCAAAATGACGCATTCTGCCTCCGAAGAGTATACAAACCTTCTCGGCCATCAACGCCTCGAAAGGCTCCATCAAGCTTCCATATAAGCTTTGAACCCCCCCCCCCAACCTTCCATGAAAGTCGTGAAAGCTCCCACGAGCATACACTAAAGCTTTCAAAAGCCCCCCCAACCTTCCATGAAAGTCGTGAAAGCTCTCACAAGCTTCCACGGAAGTTGTGGAAGCTTCCGAAAGCTTCTATGTAAGTCGTGGAAGCTTCCACAAGCTATACTACAACTAACTATTTCACTTCTTACGTGGAAAAAAAACTACTTCCAAAGAAGTAGGTTATGGAATTTTCCATGGAAGTGATAAATATAGCTTCCATGGAAGTAGGCGGAAGCTTCCATGCCAGCAGCTTAAACGGCCATAGCGACAGCTTCCGGGGAAGTAGTCAAGACTTTCCGTGGAAGTTTCCAGTGCTTCCGTGGAAGATTGCATGATAGAAGCTTCCAATGAAGAAAATCGCCATTGCCATGGAAATGGCGGAAGCTTCCACAGAAGCTTCCATGGAAACTTCCATGTACTTCCATGAAAGCTTCCGCCACTTCCCTGGAATCGGACGGACGCTTCCATGGGAGTTGTTCGACGCTTCCATGAAAGTTGTGGAAGCTTCCATGGAAGCTTGGAAGCTTCATGGAAGCTTCCATCTACTTCCGAAATAAAACAAAATCGTGTAGAAGATCGGGGAAGCACGACACTTTCTATGATTGTCTTTCATTCTCGTTTTAGTTCGTTTGTTTGTTTCGTTGGTTCGCTGGTTTGTTTGTCTGGTTTTTGTTGTTGTATCCTTATTCTTTAATTTGGTTTTTATTTCTCAGTTATTAGTTTCTTTCCTTTTCGCTTTCACGCAGCTGGATTGCTAGCAGGGTAGGTCGTTTATGTCGAATATGGCATGGCACTGTCTGCTCTGGTCATTCCATTGCAACGTAGAGTGTCTGTGCCGTAGTTTTGTCACCGAAGAAGGATCTGGTAGCTCTCCAGGATGAATAATAATCCGTCGTTTGATATCTTACCTACTGTCAGCGCTTGGGACGAAAAGACCGCCCACGTACAAAATGTGCACCGTGTGTCTATATAGTTCGCGCCGGGGTTCGAGGACAGGTGGTGAGGTCCGGAGTGTCTTCTTCGGTGTTGTCAGCAGCATGGGTGATTTCCGTTATACCGTCGGAGACAGTGTGGCATTCTGCCAACGAAAACTTTCCCAATAACAGCCATCATCTTCGCAAGGCCTTCCGCCGACTTGCTCACAATGTCTGCATCATCGGCATACAGTGTATCTCATACTGCCCGCCGTACACATACTAGTTGAGTCGACCTTCGCGACGTCCGCCCCCGAGGTCCTCCTGATGGTGAACCGAGTCCTTTAAAATGTCTCGGTTCTCACTGGAGCAAAACCTGCGCGGTTTGTGTGACATAAGCCAATACGGACGTTGAATAGAAACAGTGACTGCAGACATGCTTGCCGCCGTCTCTGAGTGACATCGAATCATTCTTAGTGCTCACGGGTCATCCGTACGCACACGAGCTCACATGCTCTCGTGAAACTTGTGGATATCGGACAACATATACTTGGGTCCGCCGAAGCGTGCGAGCACCACCCACAACAGCTCTCGTTCGACGGAGTAATCGCCGCTCTGCAGGTGCATGAAACCCACGTACAGGCGGGGGTTGGTTGCTCATTCGAGTAATTGCCGTCGACGCACGACAAGCAGCATATCGCCTGTTGATCGTGCTGGGCAAAAGGCGCACTGCTATTTGGTGACTATTCCTCCGATCTTGCTGTAGTTGCTGGGGCGGGACGCTACCTCGTTTAGCAAAGCTTTTCTTCGTTGAGCAACAACCCAAATTATTCGTTAACTTCTTTTAAATCTGAGTGGTCAATCTTTATTTGAAGGACCTTACTGGTCGCCTCTTTCCATTGCTGGGGTGCGTGACCGTTCTCCAGACATTGTCAAGTATGCTGTGACAATACCGAATTCATTCGGGGTGATAGAGCTTCAGTAACTCGGCCGGAAGGGAGTCTAGTATCACGGCTTTACGGGTTGGCTTACTCCGGACTACCGCCGCCACGCAATCCATGGTCGGTGCATATTTCAGCGATGGTGCTAACGGCCGCTGTGGAATACCACGTTGTTGATGGTCGGGTCATGATTAGACGATTTCATGGTCAAGAGGGTGCCGAAAAACTCCGCCGACCGTTCAGGAGTGTGCACCTTCTGCAATAGAGGCGTGCTATCCTCGTTCATGTCGAACGGCTCGCTTCTCGCCATTCGACCATTCAACCCCACCGTTTCCTGCAAGTGTTTGTATACACCCCGATGGTCGCTGTCTGTGTAGATTTTATCCGTTTCAGCAAGGTACGCTCTTCAAGGTAGGCGTGTAATCCTGCGCCGAACACTGCTCGAATATTTGCGCACGCCGCCCTCAGCACCCTTCGCGCGGCTTTTCCCCCTCTCAACGCGCATCAACAGCTTGGCATCTTCCGCGTAGTATCTCACGCTACTTCGAAGGCGGCTGTGGTTTCTGGGTGCTCGCATCACCCTAGACTGCGGGTGTATGGCGTCTTGGGGGTAGCACATATTTCGCTACTGCATCAAGAGTAGCTTCGGCAAAGGGTTCGACCATCTCAGATATGCTGTTCGGCTATGACGATATGAAAATATACTTAAAGAAGATCGGGGTCACTAGTCGCAACCTGCAATCTTCGTCAGATCTAAACCTCAGCCGGTCGAAGGCCATATTTTGGTGTTCGCTCGCAGGCGTCCGTTGTGTGCACAGCGATCGACTTAGGTGGACCATTGTATATGTTATACGATATTCGGGTCTGAATCTGCCTTGGATGGGGGTAATTCCTGGCATCATATACACTCGATTGGTGTGCTTAGCGGCCTAAGACAGTTGGGTTCACTTATCATCTGGTAGGATATTTCCAGGATATTGCCAGCCACAAATAATAGTGTGAGATGGATAAGTGTTGGTCGGCAAGTTTAGAAGTGTAAACCCATTACGAAAGCGGCACACCCAGCGTTTATCGCCCGTTTCGAGGGTGTTTTCGAGTCAGGGGTTGAAGGGTTTCCGCTCGGGAGAGGCGATGTTTTACTGTAAGCGCACGCCCTTTCGGAAACGTGTCTCTCTGTTGAACCCGCCGTCGGGTTCGTGTCGCACTGGTTTTAATTGATTCAAATAGGGCTTCATACGCCTGGATCACCAACAAAAAGGGCGCAGGGGGTATCGTGAGGGTTTCGTCGGTACGTGTTTATTTTTTAACGAGGCCAGCCCCGCCCGCAGTTCGCAGCAGTGTGCACATAGCAGCTGCAGATGGAGCCGGCCCCTGACAAGTGTTACCAGGGCTTGCCTGTACATCATCAGAGTTAGAAAGTGCGACCTCGTGAGCTGTATGTGGCATGTACTCGAGGTGTTACACGACTACTCGTACATAAAATGAGCATAAGTTGCAAGCAAAACAAGCAAAACAGACGACGCCGACAACATCCTTGAGTCTAACGAGCGTGAAGCTGCTGGTGCTGCGGTGGTGATGAGAGCGCCCTCCCCGTAATCGAACGAGCGTCGGTTGGCACCTATAAAAAGAGTAGAGGTGTTACCCGACGAGTACCCGCCTTAAACGGGTACCCGCTTAAACCGGAAAAAAAATACCCGGGTACTCGCGAGTATTCACGTCTATTTTGGGCGGGTACCCGGGTACCCGTTTAACAGCCGGGTACCCGTCTAACAACCGGGTACCCGGCTACCCGGCACATTGTTTATCAGGTTTGGTCCTTAACTCTGCAACGGATAAACTCGGAAGTGGGTTGTTATACAACGTTCGGCATAACAACCCTGTGCCATAATGATTTTCATACGACAATACCACAAAAACAACAGACTACGCGCCACTAAAGCATCGAATGGCATGTATTATATGATTATACGAGCTGGGCCAGCCAAAATATTGTTTTTAAAGCAGATTGGCCATGCCCCGACCTATTTTACGAATTTGGCCATGGAATTTGGACACAAAAACAG